>NJRL01000014.1:12770-24747 GCA_003063815.1 Aphaenogaster rudis
ATATTTAAAAAATCATATAATTCCATTTAAAAAATCAAAGGTCACCTTCAAATCTCCGAAACGCCTCCACCTAGAAAAATTTCGTTTGACCCATCTTATGTCCCCCTCGAAGTCAAATAACTTTTGTATGAAACATTTTTCTCTAAAATGCTTTGTTTCCGAGATATTTTGCTGCCTAAGTTAAAATGGGTCACCCTGTATATATATATATCACACAAACCAGTCGAAAATACTTTACTTATTTACATAGACTGTTTAGATAGATTACTTACATAGTGCAAGGTTATAGAGATTGTCACAGAAATACAGAATAGCAAATATGTTGTACTTACAGAGCTCTGTATCTTCCGACTCGTGCAATGTAAACTACATAGCTTATAGAGATACAGCGTTACGTAGCATTTTTACAGAATAGACCTATTACACTCTTTTCGCTTGTACTAGCTCAGTACAGGGGCACTGTGAGACACTTGTGGGGTATTGTGATACACCTAAAAAATCGGTAAGTTGTGAAATATTGGAGAACAAAAACGTGTTCTTTTACTTCAATTAAACTGATGTGCATGATTTGTGTGAGGAACAAAAAACACATAAAGAACAGAAAGAAAATGTTATTCTTACTTTTATTTCGGATGAAAAAGTTATCAGACGCTCATCATTGGGTGCGTTCAGGAGACACAACCGTTGCAGCATCGTCTTGTCAACACTCGACGTTGATTTGTTGGTTCCAGAAGTAAGACCAATCACGTTTGATTGCTCACTCAACGGTTGTGTCTCCTGAACGCAGCCATTACTTCCAACAGCAACGGAAATGCCGGCGCCCTCTCGAAAAACAATAATCTACCCTTTCGTCTTTTGTTTCGATCAAAAGAAAATAAAAAAGCGTTTCACCACAGTGCCACGTGTCTCACAGTGTCCCGATCTTCCTTACGATCTCGAAACGCTATATGGATTCTACCCCACTATTTTATTGGTCAGGAGAGATTTTAAGATTCTACCCCACCAATGAACCTGACCAGACTTAAGATAATCTTAAATATAAGATCGGACTATGAATATTGCTCTTATTAGTCACGGTTGGACCGATCAAGTTTTTAGTAGATTTATGTCCATTTCCACCAATGCAGATTAACTTTAATCTCGGTTTAACTTACTCTCTTTTTAATTCTTATATACTCTTTTTCTACTTAATCTCTTTTTAATTCTTAGAACTAGAAAAAGATAGAGAGTAAGTTAAACCGAAATTAAAGTTAAGCTGCATTGGTGGAAATGGACGTTAATCGATTAAAATAATTGTTTATACATTTTAGACTGTTACATGCACAAGCTGCGTACTGCGATTTCGAGGGAGCTGCAGAGACTCATCAACTTGCCATGGAGATGATGAAAAAGTTAAAAAGCAAGCAGTACAATAATAGTAATCACGCTGCCCTTTTTGCAGAGTTCAGTGTGCTATTCTACATACGCAGTGAATACGATGAAGCTTACAGGTGCACACTTACCTAATATTTATTGTTCCCGAAATCAGTTACAATCACCTTATTCAATCAAAACTTTTAACTCTTTAATCAACTTCTTATAAACCGATATGAGATGAGGATCGGGATTTCCGACTACACATCGACTGTTAAGATAATGGTATACAATGCGATTTTTTGTCATGCGTTAGCATGCATGCGACGTAATAAATTATTACAAATGCTGTATGGCGCATTTCCTAGATTTCGGCAATTTATTAGATCGCATGTGATCTAGTATGAAAAATCTCATTGTAGGCGTGTTCCAAAATTGACTGCCAGTACTGAAAATCTATAATATACGTAACGTGAACTATAGATTTTCAGTACTGGCAGTCAATTTTGGAACGCGGCCAATATATCATGGGTAGAGATCCTCTAGTAGAGAGATGCGACAACTGGTCAGATGTTACCCAAGCTTTTCGTGATTGGCTGGCATAAAATTTGCTCATTTTCCATTGCGACGCCAATGCGCAGAACAGATGCGACATATTTCTCAGACGAAGATAGATGTAATTGGCGTCGCAAGAAAAAATGAGCAAATTTTATGCCAGCCAATCACGGAAAGCGGTCACATGACGGTCAAATGACCAGTTGTCGCATCTCTCTACTAGAGGATCTCTAGTCATGGGCTTTAATTAATAATATTTGTTTTACATAATTTTTACTCCTAATTATTACAGAGTGTTTACTACCTGAAAAAACCTAAAAAACCTTTCAGGGAATTTCTTTTTTAATCTTGAAAATCAGAAATTTTCATAGAATTTTATTAGCACTCAAAGAAATTTTTGGAATTTTACTTTTAAATTTCTGTCTTTTTCTGAAAAAATTATTTTTTTTTTATAATGCAGAATGTCGACAATTGGTTAGCAATAAATTTGGCATACACATCCGCGTATCACATACATTCTCTGTGATTCGCGAATTTTTATTTAAAAAATCAGGATAACAGTAGAAAACGGTACAGGAGAGTTCACTGATACTATACTGTGAGCCTTTCATATTCTATTCTATAGGTTTTGCGGCTCCAATTGTAGAAAAGGATAGGTAGTCTTGTGGAAGACTATAAGAGGGAGAAACATTAAAAAGGGCGTATTAATAAAATAAATTCATTTCAAAATTGCATTAAAAAGTTCTAATCTTACCTGAAATTTTTCATAAATATACCTGGAAAATCTGAGAATTTTTTAACATGATTTAAGTAAACACCCTGTATTATTAATTATATATATATATATATGTATTAATATTTAATTTTATACATATATACTAATATTATGTACCATCCAGATGGAGCATAGAAGCGTTAAAACAATTAAAACCATCACTTCCCGCGGGGATCATTGTCGACGTTCTAAGACAAGCGGCGAAGTCGTGTGTGGTGAAACGAGAGTTCCAAAAAGCTGGTTTATTGATCAAAGAAGCTGTATACCTCGCGAAAGAAATATTCGATACGGATCATCCGAAGTATAGTGACGTTCTCATCGATTATGGCTTTTTCTTACTAAACTTCGATAGCATCAGTAATAGTGTAACTATATACAAGGTATTTATCTCTATATCCTTTATGAATCTTGATAATCTTTTGTGGAAAGGATTATAAAACGTTCCGTCTTTATATTTTAGACTGCGTTAGATATTAGAAAAACGATTTTCGGCAAGACTAATCTTCATGTTGCCTTGGCACACGAAGACTTAGCTTACGCTCTCTACGTACATGAATATAGTTCTGGCAGATTTGATGATGCGAGGTAATTAATTGGAGTTACATTTGGTTTATCATATGTTGACTGTGCGATTAACTTAATATTGTTTTATAGTGAACATGCTGGAGCAGCTATAGATATCATGGAGAAACATTTACCCCCGAATCATTTGATGCTCGCAAGTGCTAGGAGAATAAAAGCGCTTATTCTCGAAGAAATCGCTATAGATAATGCATCCACGCCGTTGTCGGAACAAAATCTCTTACTCAAATCTGAGTGTCTTCATTTATCTGCTTTGGAAATGTCGAAAACTGCGTTTGGTGAAAGAAATGTACAAACGGCAAAACATTACGGGAACTTGGGTCGTTTATACCAGAGTATGAGGAAGTTTCAGGTATCTTGGTACATAAGATAAAGACCAATATATACTTATGCGCTTTGTATTTAATTATTTTGTTGTATGTTCAATATGCGTGTGCTCTAGGAAGCGGAAGCGATGCATCTGAAAGCTATTGGTATTAAAGAAGAATTATTAGGACCTGATGATTACGAAGTAGGTTTGAGTATAGGACATTTAGCTTCATTGTATAATTTTCATATGAACCGGTACAGAGATGCTGAAAAGCTTTATCATCGTAGTATTGCAATCAGTAAGTATATATATATTTTTTGAATTAAGAACTATTATGACACAAAACGCCATCACATTTCACAAATCGTTTTGACAGGCTTGAAATTATTTGGAAAAGGTTACAGTGGTTTAGAATACGATTATCGAGGACTTTTACACGTGTACAATAAGTTAGACGATTACGAGAAAATATTGGAATACACAGATATATTGAATCATTGGAAAGAGCTTAGAGATAAACACGCTCAATCTGAAGAGCCACCGATTGATGTACAAAAACGTCCACAGCCAATCGCAAACGTAATGAACGTGTTCTTTTCCATGTGATATATCAATAAGTGTGTCTAATTAAAATTTTATGTCATTGTATGTCATCAAGCAACTTGCTGGTCTCCGTTGCGTTTACAAGACATTGGGCCAAAGTAGGAAAAACAAAATTATAACTTGCATTAGAAATTTGTAAATTACTGATCCGGTCGTACGAATTATGTCTGTCTTATGTCGATATTTTATAACACGCGTAGTATCACTATCACATAAGAAATAATTACGAATATGATATTAAATTCGTACATGATACTATGTTGAAAATATTAATTTAATTTATAAATTATTTTTATTAGTCATGATATTGCAATATAAACATTATATGAGGGCTTTTTTTTAGTTTGAGTTGCTGTGCTTGTGTTGAATAATATTCTCGAATTATAGACTTGATGTATTGAAAATTCTTGCGCATAAAAATATATCTTTTTTAAATATTTTGTATTTATATATATCATTTTAATATAAATTTTCCAACGTTTTAATCTGATTTGTACATATGTTTTATACTTTATGAGATTCGCTATTCGTTGATGGCTCTTTTTAAAGAGAGTTGTTCAGGTTTCATATAAAACATATTTTTTTGTTACGATTGCTTACCGAACACATTTATATGTTTAATTCATTGTTCATTTCAAGATTACAATGATCGTAGGTTTTCACGCATCGCATAATTTTTAAGTAACAAAAAATATTCAAAATACATGCGCCTGTGTTTATAACAGTAATGTAGTTGAAGAGATAGGTATTAAAGCTATTAAAACTCGGTGAACAATTTGTTGAACAAATGTTTTGCTGTATGAAATTACCTTCTCACCTTGTAAAATTTAATATCTAATTTTTAAAATACATCCTATATACATCCTATAATTTTTGTCAAGCATTTTGTTCTTGTATAAATGTTATAACGAATATAGATAATTAAGAACTATAGACGCGCGCGTGTCCTTGGACTGTTCTAGAGATATTTTGAGATAATGAATTTTTCAAACTCTCGCTAACTATTTGCAAGTGTTTTTAGATTTGTATCATTTCAATCTTAAAAATTCACTTAGGCACTTCAGATAGATATCGAACAGTAGGATAGCATTCGCCCATTGTAAACTTGTATAATAGATAGTGAAGCCTCTCTGATAATTTCAGATAATATAAGGGTAGAAGACATAGTTAACAATACATAATCTATTTAGCGATATTATACAAATTCAAATTGAGATTTCTTGAAATTTAAATAGATTATACATTGTCAACTGCACTTTAAGTTCTTATTGCCTTTATATTGTTACATTATTAATTGTATTAGAGCTAGTAATCATAAGATAACAAATTAAATAATTATACATTCTATTTTGTTTGATCAACAATTAAAAGTATCAATTCAATTATTTTTTACATTAAAAGAAAGATATGCAGAAACACAAAATATGCAGGTAAACAAAAAATTTTGCTATATATTTATTTAAAAGAATTAAATGTCTGTTTCTCTTTTTCTCGTAGACTTGCAAAATGTTCAATCATCTGAGAGATTGATAATTAAATAGAGACGAGATAATGTAATATAAATACTCACGATATTCTTCTGAATAACTCACATACATTCAAAAGCTTTAATCTGTTTAAATTACAGTAACCATTAGGTAGTACATAACTTTATATTTACACGATATTTGTTGTATCACTCCGGTTTTCAGGTAATAGGAATCTTATCTAAATCCCATTTTTACGCTATCATCAACATTTCTAACTCTCTCTACAAACAAAAGAGAGTCATCGTTAGTTACCTTGATGATCGGTACATTTTTGAGACGTACTAATCAGTATATTACCGGACTGATATTGCACATCTCATTAAACTGCGTTAGAATCCCATAATTTTAGAACATTTAATCAGGGGTATGTGGAGGTTCTTGGCTGAAGTATGGTGCGGTATCTTGCACTAATAAAGTATGACAAACATCACAGACTCTGGATGGTCTTTGTTTCGGCCCACTGTTCACAACGTGTGAGAGGCAAGATTGACAAAATATATGGCCACAGTGACGGCAATGTACCTGCATGACGTCAAGTCTCTTCAGTTCCGTCATATGGACTGTAGTAATAATTTAATTTGTGCTTCTTCAACTTACCTTCTTTTTTGTAACTGAGAACGTGGTATGACAACTAGGACATTCTTCGACATCCTCTTCATGTTGCCATCTTACTTCACTACCTGCCTGTCTAATCCTTTCCAGTTGTACCTATGTGATCGTCAAAATGATATTATTTTGTGTATTACAGTTTTATAATATAATGAGCCATCTTTTATCTACAAATTTTTTCGACCATTTTTAATCAACTCCATATCTCGGTAACTTTCACTGTTTATAATATTCCTTTTACCTGTAATGATTGTGATAATCTAACAAAGTCTTTCTGTACTGCCTCACTGGTATCTAATTCTTGTTGTAGACTCATAACTCTTTGTCGTAGTTCAGTTATAGCTAAGTCTGCATCTTTCTTCTCTTTTTGGATTTCCTGCAGTTGTTTTTCCAACCGATCAAGTTTTTCTTCTCTATCAGCGAGTGTACGATGATCTCTTATGTATTTATCTAATTGTGCTCTATAAATCATTGAACAGAATAAAGTTTCATGTTAACGATTATGGTATTTAAGCAATCGACAATTTTATGTATAGTCGATGTATAATCAGTATATATAGTCGCTCTCACCTCAATCCGCTTATTTCATTCTTTAATACAGCATTATCCTGTTCTTTAACCCTACTCTCCTGCTCCATTTGTTCTCTTAGTAAAGTAACTTCGTATCGCAATGTTTCTTCCCTCTCCTGTGCAACTTCTTGAGCTACTTTGGCTGTAATTAAATCTTCATGCACCTTTAAAAGGCTCATATGCAATTCCTCAACAGTGTTTGGCATGTTGATACTCTCACTTTGAAGTTGTTGCGAATGTTTGCTATGTTTACCCACAAGATTTTCATTCTCCATCTGAAGTCTGCAAGTATATCATTAGATTTTTAATAAAGCTTTATCAATAGTATATATCCTACTCCTTATTTTTATATATAATTTCACTTTGTATATCTATATCTATATATATATATATATATAATCATTAAAAATGAATTTGTCAGTAAAGGATTATCTTACGCAATGAGATGTCTCTGTACTTCTTCTCTGCCTCGTGTTAATCTACAAAGTTCCTCTGATACGCTTCTTTGGATTTGTTCAAAGGTTTTCTTTAACTCTAATAAATTTTGCTGCGCTGTCTGCGAGGTAACAGTGAGTTCCGCAACTTTGATTTTATGCTCTTCTTTCTTCTCATTCCACTTTTCTTCCATCTCCTTTCGAAATTCAACTTCCTTAGCTAGATCTTCCTTTTGAGCTTGCAGCTTACGTTGAAAGTCCAATATCTGCTTCTCCAAATCCTTGGAAGTCGCTTCTACTTTGACTAATTGTGCTTCATAATTCGCACACATATCACACGACGGCTCAAAAGAACCAGGTTCCTGCTGTCGTCTCTTTAATAAAACTTCTTTATATTTTTGTAATTCGTCATCGGTTGACCTTAGTTTTTCTTTTAAAGCTTTTATCTCCTCCTCGAGTGGCACAACCAATGAACGTAAAACTTCCGCATCTTCTTGTGCCTATGAAATCATACATCTTTTATCTATGTCGCAGCAAATATTACAAATATTATTGTTGTAAAACAAGTGTTGGTCTTAACATGTCTAAATAGAAATGTTAGTATCACTTAAATTCATCACGAAAAATATATAAAAATCTGATTATGCAAAGGGTTAAATGTTTCATGCAGTTTTAGATTTACGTACATATTTTTTTACCTTCCGCATGCTTTCTTCTAAATTGTCAGGGCCTAGAGATAAGGAATCTGCACCTAATTGTGAAGCCACTTTTCTAGCTAATGTCTTAGTTACTGTAGACAATGAGATTTGTGGTCCATCCATCGGCGGATCGCGTGGCAATTGTGTTTTGAGTAGCGTATTCTCTTCTTGAAGCTTAGAAAGAGCCAATTGCAACTTGGACACTTCGCTGATAAGCTGTTTCCTCGAGCAAGAAGACTCCTCCACCGTTTCATGTATAACCTGTTGTAAAGACGCTATCTCTTCCTGAGCTTTTCTTTTCTCTATCATTATATCATTTTGTATTTTAAGATCTGCAACGACTAGTTGGCTTTTAGCTTCGTCCAGCTCGTTCTTCAGTCTCAGATTTTCCTTCTGCAGGCCCATATTTTCTTCTAGCCTTCGTTTTAATTCCTCTACAAAAATACATTGATCCTCGACTCGGTATAACTGCCGAAGAGTTATTTGTTCAGAGTTTAAGCTACCCATGCTACATACCTTCTTTCTGAAGGAACAATTCTTTCATCTTAGCCCTTTGTACATTAAATTCCTCCCGCATTTTAACGTTCTCCGACTCCAGTCGGCCGATCCTCGCCTGTGGATCCTCTGAATCATAACAGATACTTTCTTAATGAAATTAAACTGCATCACAAAACTTGATATTAACAAACGCGCAACGTCACAAAAGAAGCCCGACAAGCAGATAAAGTGTGTTTGTTTAACCGCCGCGTTTAAATATCTTATCTCCGCATTTTTTTTCTCTCTCCCAGCGTGTCGCAACGACGACGCCGACAAAGACCTAAGCAAGGACCATCACACGTTCGATGACGTACCGTTTCCGTTCGCTTTGACCGCCTGATCGTCCTGGTTCTCCATCGTTCGATCACTCGGCGCGGACGAAGGCGACAATTGTGCCAGGGTGGGTCACTGCCACGGACACGAATGCGGAGAGCATATCTCGGAACTCAGCCGGGACTGGTGGCCGCCTCTCGACGACGATGACGACGACGGCGACGACGACGACAGCGATGACAATGACGGCGATGGCATGCCGCTAGCCAGTGATGTTACTGGCTCATAGCTACTCGTGTTCCACGAGCGAAACCTGAAAGTCCAGAATGCAAACGGGGAACTCGAGAATGAAGATCACGGACGTCGGATTACGGAAGCGAACTCGAGAACCGGAATCGACCTCGCTCAGTCATCCAGCGATTTTGCTGGCGATTCGTTAACGATGCGTCCACCACTTATATCTCTTATATATAATCGGTGAGACCTGCTCCTCTTGGCTGCACCTTCCGCGTCCGCGATTTCCGTCTTTCTCTCGCCGACCGGAGCACGAATTAACGTACACCCGTTTCTCTTCCAGAGTGCAGAAAGTACGAAAGAGCGGTGCACCGCACCGCTGACGACTCGTCGATTAATATCGATGCTCTCATCGTTCGAATCGATACTCGAATCTCGCTATACGGGGTGTCGAAAAATCATAAATTTTGTTTGCGGATTCAGCTTTTTTCGTGCCTCTCGTCTTCGAGTACTTCCCATTTATGTGCATTTTCGTCAATTATGCAGATTAACTTTAATCTCGGTTTAACTTACTCTTTATCTTTTCCAAGCAGCACAAAATTTGTATTCACGTAGAGAATATTAAATTTTAAAATAAGATTAAACTGTATTATCTTTATAATATGAATATTCTTGGTTTGAAAGTACTGTGTTATTCTCTATCCAATATTTTTTGCTTTCCATTAATAAAAATTATTTTTGAATAATAAGACTATAATTTTCTTTATTGAATTATATAAAATGTTTTGATGCAAGTAATATTTCTTCGTTTAACGCTATACAATCTCATTTTAAGATTTACATGTCAAAAATAAAGATATTTTTGAAATATATATAAGAATGTTCTTTTTTTCTGTGTAATTCTAAGAATTAGAATTCTTAGAATAGATTAACTTTAATCTCGGTTTAACTTACTCTTTATCTTTTTTTAAATATAAGAATTAGAATTCTCTTATTCTAGAAAAGATTTAAAATTCTTAGAATTAGAAAAAGATAAAAAGTAAATTAAATCGACGTGTAAAGTTAATCTACATTGGTAAAAATAGATATAATTGTGACACAAACGTCTTTCTATTTTTCTTGGCACTCGATGAATAACAAAGGATGTTTTTTTCAATTTAGTGACACAATTGTTGATACAAACGTCGTTTTATCTTTCTTGGCAGTCAATGAGTAACAAAGACAAAACGACACTTGTATCAACTTAATTGTGTCACTAAATGGAAAGCGTCCAAAAACAGAATGACACTTGTGTAGACTTGTGTCACTATTTCTACCAATGTAGATTAACTTTAATTTCGATTTAACTTACTTTGGATCTTTTTCTAATTCTTGGAACTAGATTGTAAAAAAAATTGATTTTTTGCGGATCATAATTAAAATTCAAAAAGGGCTCATTTTTTTGGAGAAAAGCATCGATCAAATTATACGAAAAAAGATATAAAAAATGATTTGAATAATACGTTGATCCAGATAAAGAAAAGGAACGTAAAGATAGTTATTTTTACCCTCTAATTACGCAATCAAAAATTTCGAAACTTTTTTTAACGAACTTACGAAATGAGAGATCTTTCCTCGACTCGGCTCGATTCCCTCGGCAAAAATATCACCTGTTGAATATCGAACGTCGAAAGTATCGTCACCAGGAGTGGTTTCCAAATTTAATTCTCGTTCGAATTTCGGGGATTTATATTTAACTTATATTTAAACTAATTTTACTTACTTTATACGTGTTTTTTAATTTTTTTTATAACGTCCGAATTTTTAAGGCAAAATTGGCTGAATAATTTAAAGCCCGGTAAAAATTTTCATATATATATAAACATATATAAAACATGTATAAACATATATAAACATGTATAAACATATATAAACATGTATAAACATATATAAACACATATAAACATATATAATTATGTATGGAATATGCCCATATATACATAAAAATTTTCATATATATATAAACATATATAAAACATGTATAAACATATATAAACATGTATAAACATATATAAACACATATAAACATATATAATTATGTATGGAATATGCCCATATATACATAAAAATTTTCATATATAATGTTTCGATATATACATTTATATATGATTATATATGAAAAATTTTATGTATGGACATATTTCATACATAATTATATATGTTTATATATGCTTATATATCTTTATATATGTTTATATCTATTTATATATGTTTCCCACACAGCACAAAAATGTTTCAGAAACGTTTCAAAGTTCCAGAAATGTTTCAGAAACGTTTCTGAAACTTTGAAACATTTCTGAAACATTTCTGTTAAGTTTTGTGCTGTGTGGGTTATATATATTTATATATGAAAAATTCTTTACCGGGAGGTGAAAAACCGCCTGGATCTTGAAATCCCCAGGTAGTCTACGGAGGGTCGAAGATGATCTTAAAAGAACCCTTGTGAGTATACCTATACCTTTAGAAAATCTATGAAAAGAACCGATTGTGAATACCGGCCTATGGCCGGTATTCATAGGGCCGATTGTTCCAACTTCTTGGTAAGTTTTACCTGACAGGTAGCATCTACGCGTTTCTTTTCAGATAGTTCTGAAAAAGAGACAAAGATATGCTACCTGTCGGGTAAACCTTAGGCCCTGCGCACAATGGAGGAATATAGAATAGAATTTATTACTTCAAGCATATACAGCCAAGAAGGGACTTGATTTACAGTTTTTCTATCCACATTCATTCATCACACCTTATAATTAAATGTACCCTAACTAGGCGCATCACAATTGTTTCCTTATCCTAACTTACATTTTACCTTTATCTCTTTCTCCTCTTTTTACTAAGGGCCGATTTCCAACTTCTTGGTAAGTTTTACCCAACAGGTA
>NJRL01000014.1:35390-54056 GCA_003063815.1 Aphaenogaster rudis
ATAATTATATATAATTATATATAATTATTTATGTTTATATCTATTTATATATATTTATATATGAAAAATTTTTTACCGGGTTATCTGAAAAGAAACGTAAATATGCTACCTGTCAGGTAAAATTTACCAAGAAGTTGGAACAATCGGCCCGCCATAGTCCGTTCTTATTTCAAGATCGTCTTAAGACATCTTAAGCGGTGTCTACAATGAGATTTTAAGTCGTAAGATTTAACATATCGACCAATCACAATCAAAATTGCGGTCTTACTTTTAGAATGCTCAACTGTGATTGGTCGATATGTTAAGTCTTACGACTTAAAATCTCATTGTAGACACCGCTTTAAATATAAGAACCGACTATGAATACCGCCCTACGACTATGACTGGTATTCGTAGCCCGATTTATATTCAAGATCGTCGTTAAGTACGATCCCCGAGACGCTGTACGGTCATTTCATTGGCTGGAATTTTAAGACCGCCCATAGACGGACTTAAGGTTACAATTGAATAGAAAATCGAACTATGAATACCGCCTTCCAAACAACGCACCCTTTTTTTTCCGTCAACGGATATAGTGGTTCGAATCGGCGAGGCGGGCCGCTACGGAAACGGAAGCTCGGTGATTCCCGGGCACCCTGTACACCGCGCGGCGTATTCTCCTCGTGACGGACGTTAAAATTGTTCCAGTTAAAAGTGCGTCTGGGCGCGTCGCGACATTCTCGATCGACGCGCTTCGACGGACGCTCATACGTTTGCCGAGATCGGGAACCGTCGAGGGATCATCCCGGCGCGTGTAGGCCACCACTGTAGGCCGCGCTGTCGAGCTGCCCAGTCGGATGACTCAGGTTCGCTTCGCCAGAATCCGAAGCCGGCGGCCCAGTCTAATGGCGATGTGATCGTCGCGCGTCGATTCCCCTGAGTCACGGTTCGATCCCGCGAGTCTCCCGCAAATACAGATTTCCGTTCCAGTTAAACGTCCGCCGAGCCTGGCCCGAGCCGCCGTCGAGTTTGGCAGTGCGAGGTAGGTACCGTTCCCGCGTGTCGTATTTACGCAGTTGCGCGCGATCGCCGGACGGTCGTGGATGCATGTCATCTGACGCCGTTGTGTTTTCCGCCCAGTGCGCCGACGTCGAGGATGTCACTCCGCGACGGTGAACGGTCTCGGACGGCGCCGATACACGCTTTGATCTTGTTTTTTCAAGGAACGGCCGGGGTTTGACGAGCGTCATGAGCACGTTGTGGAAACCGTGGGGTGAAACCCTGAAAGCAGAGTCGACGGATCCAGCGATCATGAAGAGCCTGGACAGCAGCCTGGACAACGATTTCGACAAGCTACCCGAGTTCATTCCCAACCTGTTTACCGCAAACAAGAGTCCCCTGGTGAACTCTTGCACAAAGTGCCATAACAACAATAACAAGAGTTTCCTGTTACTCGACGGACGGGAGAACCTGCAGGTCTCCGATGCCGAAGAGTTTCTGAGGAAGTTAAATTGTACGGAGAACGATACTAAAGTCAAAGTTGTGTCGATATTTGGAAACACGGGCGATGGCAAGAGCCATACTCTGAACCAGGTGTTTTTCAAGGGCGAGGAGGTATTTCAAACGTCAAACGAGCAAAACTGTTGTACGTTAGGTGTTTGGGCGGCGTTTGATCCAAATCTCAATGTTGTTTGCTTAGACACAGAAGGTTTGCAAGGTATAACACATTTTGTGTTATTATTGTCAATCAAAATTAATTGTCCGTATCAGGTTCAACAAGTTACATTGTTTACTTAGGTGTTACGAGTTGTGAAAATGAGCGGACAAGATTGTTACTCAAGGTACTTGCGGTCTCCGATATTGTGGTTTACGGAATCCACTCCGAACGACTAAACAGGGATCTGTTCACGTTTTTGGGTACCGCATCGCGTGCTTACAGTCATCATTTCAAAGCCGCCTTACAAACGATAGGACAGAAAGAGGGAATCTTCACTTCATTGAGCACGCTTGGACCGAGTATTATAGTGCTGCACGAAACTAGGCACACCATACCTTTGATCAACAGTACATATTGCTACTCTCTCAGAATTACAGTAATTTCATACTGAGAACTCTATTATAATTGATAATTGTTTCATCGTCCATGATATGATATATTGATCGATTCTTTTATAGATGGATTGGAAAGCGCAGAAGACATCCTGAGAGCTAGATTTGCGCAGATGTGCCTTGAAATTGACGCATTTAGCTCCATCAAATATATTGGTTTGCAAACGGTAAACGACACGACGGATTACGAACAACTGCGAACTGCGATTGAGAGCGAATTGAACAACACAACGGTTCGTTCAGCCAGAAAACCGCATCTAGTATATAACACACTTAAGAGCCTGAACGATCAGTTATCTAGCGAAATAGAAAACGTTTCCAATACTCTATTCCCAGACCAGTATTTTACTTGTCCCGTTAAATGTCTGAGTTGTGGTAATGGCTGTAACAACAGTATGGGACACCTTCGTGAAGGAAAACCACACAGTAGTAATACTAGGTTGGTATATTGTTTTTTTTTTATACACTTTAATCACATAATAGCTCCTTGGATTAATGGCGTTTTTTGCGATAGGTGCAAGTTTCAGTGTCAGTACGAAAATTCGATATACATATGCAAAAGATGTTATAAGAACGGAAACGAAATTGAGGTAAGCAGGCGGTATTTTGAGGAAAATCAAAACAGTTGGTATAGTTTCGCTAAAAATGCCTGGTCAGGATACATCATAAACTGCCCACACTGTGGAGAAATATACAAAAGCAGACAGTACTGGTATGGCAATAATCCGGAGGATATTGCCATTCGCAAAAAGATCACACATGTGTGGAATACGGTAAGTTGAGAGTAGAGAGCTTTTTTTGTTTTCAATATTTTTTCATCTGTAATTCAATTTCTATGTAATTCTATTTCTCTATGAAGTAACTTTTCCACATCCATATTTTCTTTCAGTCGAATCGTTCTATAGCTCCGCAGAATACAGCGCAACGAGTTATCGATAGCGTTTCATACATCACTGAAGCCGTTACGAATGTTTCTTTGCAACCAACGAAAGCGTTGAAAGCCTGGGCCGCGGATCAAGTGGCACCATCTTATTGGCGACCGAACAATGAAATAAAACACTGCTATCAGTGCAAAATCGTATTTAGTCCGACAGACGACAAACATCATTGCCGCGATTGTGGAGAGGGTTTTTGCGCGCAATGCTCGTCGAAAACGAAATGCGTGCCTAGCAGGAATTGGTATTCGCCTGTTCGAGTTTGCGATTCGTGTTATGAGAAGGAAACAAATTGTTCCAGCGACGATTCTCTCGAACCTGTCGAGGACGTCGGCGTGCGAAAAGTGACGGAGCATGTGGTGTCGACTCTTAATGCCGTTGGAACAGTTTTCAGTTATTCCAAATGTGAGTAAAAGCGTTATGGTTATTAGCCATTTACATCACGAACTCGTGTAATTCCTAAATAAACTCTAAATGTTTTCCATTTGCGTAGCGTTCATAAAAGATACCGTTCGACCATCTTATTGGATACCCGATTCGGAGGTGATTAATTGCTGTGTCTGCGAACGGAAGTTTTCCGCCATGCTTTCTTTACACCATTGTAGAGCTTGCGGATGCGGGGTGTGTCAAGAATGTTCGCAACATCGCAAGCCGGTACCTCAGCGAGGATGGGATAATCCCGTTAGGGTATGCAACGCTTGCGTTTGAAATCATTTGAAGAAATTGTTTGTATTTCTCGAAGAAAATGGAATCTAAAAATATAAATATCCCAAAGCGAGAAAATATTCACTTGAAATGAAAGAAATACTTATTTCACGTAATTGCTTTTGTAAGATAAACACAGAAGTTGTACTGACTTAATTGTGAGTATAGAATATTTTAGATTTGTATGGCCAAATTGCGCAGTTGACTATAGTTTTTTGAAAGGACTTTTTAATGTAACTGGAGTTTTAACTCTTTGAATTGTAAATAAAATTTTCAATTCGATATTTTTTATTTTTAACACTATCTCTAACAACAATGCAAATTATTTTATCGTACACCATGTGAAATTTTATAATGAAATATCTGAAAAGTACAATTTTATATTTATGTATTTTTAATATTTAATTATATAAATAATGTATATTTTATTTATATATTAAATATCAAATGAGAATCTCTAAAATGCACTTCTTTTTGAAATGATATTGGGAAAATCAGAAATTTAAGAATTATATAAAATTGTACCGAGAAAGTTGTCTGAAAGTTGTACCTTGTTTAATTCAATTTTTATAATTAGAAAATAATTTTGCGAATATATACATGTACATAAATGTATGACTGTGCCATAATTATAATCATTACTATTTGAAAATAACTTCCTAAGATATATTAAAGACATACGTTACCTTTAATATACAATTTTATATTTCTAAAACGTATAGATCAAGATTACGCTTAAAAATTGTTCGGCGGAAAGCTAGTTGAAGATTTATGTTAACAATAGAAAGTCCTATATATGCGTTAGCGTTTTGTACATATGTACAGTACTCTGATCTTCTGGTAACAGTGATCGATAGTTGTAGGAAGAACATTGTTTACAAGAAATGTAAAGCTCGTGGCTGTGACAATTGTTAATACCGGCATAGCATTTGAAGACGCGTATTCGTAGGACGGCAGACATGCGACAGCGCATCTTTGAAAGTGGGACTTGTTACTTTTATTTTGTTCTGTACATTATAATAAGCAGCTTGAAATAAAATTGGAATTTTTAAAGTATGTTGTTGCTTTATTTTAACATTTTTAATGGTAAAAATGTTTTTAGTGTTTTAATATTTTAACATTTTATTTTTAATTAAAAACATCAATCTTTTTTGCAGGTGATATACATGTACGTTATGTTTACCAAGAACAGTGTATAATTATAAACAATTTCAGGAAACTGAGAAAGAGAGCGTACTTTTATTACTACACAATATGTATATAATTATTTATACTTTTTATATGTAAATATAAAATATGTAGGTAATTATATTAAATACTTTATATATAAAATAAGTAATATAAATTACATATAAAATATATAAAAAGGAAAAGAGAAATATGAAATGAAAGTATCAAACGTATCGCTGTTTGGAGTCTGGACTCTTCCAGAGAAAATATAAAAGTATAGTGTGTAAGGGGGAATCTTATAGATGCTTATTAGCATCTTTATTATTAAATTGATTATCAATTTAACATTGTGATATTACTATTCTGGTTCAATTTAAATTCTGCGTTTCAAGACCGACAAATAATCGGCGCGCAGTTTGTTGAAACTAGAATATTCACACATAAAATATTATTGAGCACTAAAGATCCAGCTATGACTGTTTAGGCCCTTCTCGATTTTAATTTGTAGTATACATTACACGGTCGTTATTGTTTAAAAGTATAGTACTCGAACTCTTGTTTTTGTAAAAATTTTGTGTTTAGCATTCGAGCAACGTTCGAACATTGCATTAATATCGGGACAGGTACAAGGAATGAGATGCGAGAGGATGAGAGAAAAAGGAAGGAAAAGAACTTTTTTTCAATATACGAAGTTTGAATATAGCCGGGGAATGCATTCACGATATCTGGCGGCGATGCTCCTAACTGCTTTCGAACGATCCTCGACGCGGAACGTCGCGATCGTCCTTTCCTAAGGACAGTAAGGTCACAGAATACAGGACGTTTCAGAAATAGATGGCCAAACTTTATAGGAGCGTATTCTACTCGCAGTTTATATGACTCTTTTCTATCCTTATTGAGAGAAATAGCTTGGAAATAGCCATAACACGGAATTTAATTTTTAAAGCGCAGTGTTTCAAATAAAAGAAATAAGTTACATGTATATATAATAAATTTTTATATATTATATTAATATAATAATAGATTGAACTCCCCTGTATTATATTACTTTTATAAAAGGCTCCAATCTCGCTCTACATTGAATACTCATTTTACTCTTCGCTCAGGATCACGGGGAAAGACGTCTCAGATAACACGTATGTCTAAAAGACGTCGAAAAGATGTCTTAAAGATATCTTGTGCAACATGAAGTTGCATAAGACGTCTTTAAGATATCTTTTCGATGTCTTTTGGACATGCGTGTTGTATGGGGTCTTATGTCCTGATTTTACGTTTGTGACGTCAGCCTAAAATTTTCTTTTTGCAAACGTTTGCCCACGAATGCCCACGAATGCTCCGTTGGAATTTTTGTTTGTCCCCTCTAGTTCAAAAGTTATAAAGTAATTCAATTTTGGGGAGCCAACTTCACACTGGCCCCCCAATGTTGAAAAATCAAAAATGTTCTTTTTGCAAATGTTTGCCCACGAATGTCCCGTTGGAATTTTTGTTCGCCCCCTCTAGTTCAAAAGTTATAAGCAATTCATTTTTGGAGGGGCTAACTTAAAGCCCGTATTACACTACAGGTTGCGGCTCGGTTGCGGTTGGGATTTGACCAATAAGGACAAAGTTTACTAAACTTGAGATTGGTATTCTTTCTTCTGATTGGTCAAATCCCAACCGCAACCGAGCCGCAACCTGTAGTGTAATACGGGCTTTAAGTTGGCCCCCCCAAAAATAAATTGCTTATAACTTTTGAGCTAGAGGGGGGGCAAACAAAAATTCCAACGGAGCATTCGTGGGCAAACGATGGGCAAACGTTTGCAAAAAGAAAAATTTTAATTTTTCGACATTGGGGGGCTAACTTCAGACAGGTCCTGATTTTGGACATTGCAGCGGATCTCCCGGATCTCTACCCCGTTCGATTCGCGCGCGCGACGCGGATCGAGGCGAGTTATATCGAATCGCGATAGATACGCGTGGTGCGCTGACTGCCCCGACGGGCGCACGTGATGACGTCAAGACATGGCGTCTCGATCAGCTGGATGTTGTGTAGAGTGTGCCTGCCTGCGATGCCTGTCTCGCGAGAACTAACGGAGACCACCGTCTGTCCGCCGTGATACGTGAGTTTGGTCCATCCGCGATCGGGCGATCTTGCGTCTCGATCCGCGCGATCGCACGAGGCGGCCAGTTTCCCGCGGGAGAGCCGCGGATCGCGAGTGCGAGAAACGCAGCGAGAGACGCGGAAACGCACAAGTGTCGGCGGTGCACGACTCGCGGGGGGCGCCTGTCGCGAGTCGGCGAGGCTGTCGCGCACGTGAGACACGCGTTCGCGACATCCTGACTCCTGGACGACGAGACGGTGGGATCGGGTCTCCGATCTCGGCCCGATCTCGGCACGTCCCGTCCCGTCCCGTCCCGTCCGCGAAGATCTCCCCCTCGAGGAGTCGGCGACGTGGCGCGACTCGTCCGTGAGTGAGAAAGTGAAGAGGAGCGACGAGTCGCGGAGAGACAGAGAAAGAAAAACGGGAGGCGAGAGAAAATCCGGGCGCTAACCCGCGTCCCGTCGCGCCCCTTTTCCCACCGACTCGCGGCCGCGCGATCGGTTTATCTTATGTAATTCTCGCGAGTGCATCGCCGCGGCCGGAACGCCGGAGCCTCCGCGTCGTGCGTGCGTGCGTGCGTGCGTGCGTGCGTGCCTGCCTGTTTGCCTGCCTGCCTGCCTGCGTACGTGTGCGTACTGCGTGTGCGGCGAGCGATGCCGTGGCCATTTTCGCGTTTGCCCTCGCGTTTCGTAATCGTTATCAGCTCCATATTTGAATTCAACAAGTAATGCAGGTCGCCACGCCGCCCGACCGTCGCGGTGCCGCGAGGTGACTCCGGTGGCGGAACCCCGGGCGAGAGAAGCCCCCGTTCTT
The DNA here is from genome assembly GCA_003063815.1 of Aphaenogaster rudis. NCBI lineage: Eukaryota > Metazoa > Arthropoda > Insecta > Hymenoptera > Formicidae > Aphaenogaster > Aphaenogaster rudis. The sequence goes on from NJRL01000014.1 coordinate 43,183, forward strand.
CCGCGCTCCCGTTTTCCGCGGACGGGGAAGTGGCGAGCGGACCTCGCGGTCGAGGACGGGGAAACTGGGGGAACCGTTCCCCACGTGTCCGTCGTCGTCGTCGTCGTCGTCGTGTCCACGTCCGGAGGATCGTCGGTCGCGATTTTTTCCCCCCGCGAAGTCGCGCGGACTCCTCGCTCGCCGTCGAGGCGACGACCGCGGCGGAAACGGACGGCGGGAGAAACCTCGGCGAGGATCTCGCCGGAGCTTCGCCGGAGTCTCGCCGAGTCCAGGTCGGCGAGCGTCCGCGAGAAGGACGCGAGCGTAGAGACCACGTTGCCGGAGGTGCGCGACGCGGGTGGACGCCATTAGTTGCAAATTCCACGGGGGGAGGGTCGGGTGGAGGGGGAGAGAAACATTCGGGAACGTCGGGCGCGAGTGGCCGCGACGACGACGATGACGGCGACGCGCTCGCGACGCGACGCGACGCCGAGGATGACACTCGCTCCCGCGGTCCGTGTCCCATTTGAAATTCCGATGCGCGGTTCCGCGTGATAGCGCCGGCCATTTTGTCGCTTATTAGTCGCGGATAAACAATCCCGTGCGCGACGTCGCGACGCTGGCTGGCCTCGAGGCTATCGCGAGCGAGCGAGCGAGCGAGCGCGGCTCACATGCGCGGAGATTTCAATTTCGCGATGCTCCCGTTCTCTCCCTCTGTCTCTCTCTCCTTCTGCCGCTATCCTCGCGTCTCCGCTGCGCGGCACACCAAAAATAGAAAAGCTACCGGGCCCATTTCTTGCCGTTTTCGCAAGGATTTTTATGCCGTAACGCGATATACTACGGCGACGCTCGCGCGCTCTCCGCTCCGCGGCACGATTCCGCGGAACTCCCCTCGGCGAAGTAGTTTTTACCAGATATAAGCGATATCTGGCTCGAAGAAATTTTTTTAATGTTACCCGGAGATATTAATAGTTTTTCTTCAGTCAACAAGTTTTAAGCTTCCTTAGTGTTGTAAGAATATAATATGAGGGAAAGAAAACGTTCTATTGTAAAGTAATATGTGTACAAAGAAGGGGAGGGAGGGGGTAGGCTCTCATTTTACATATTTTATCTCTCCATAAGGAATTGTACCTTTTTTTGGTTTTGCGCCATCATTTTTGAAACACTCTGTATAATCTCTGGACTTTAAATACTTTATATCGTATAATTCAAGTACAAATTATACTTATTTTTATCTCATTCTACATCTTTTATTTATTTTTCCATAAGGAATCGTATATTTTTTGGTTGCACCATCATTTTTGAAACACTCTGTATAATCTGAACTTTAAATACTTCATATCATATAATTCAAGTACAAATTATACTTATTTTTATCTCATCCTACATATTTTATTTATCTTCCCATAAGGAATCGTATCTTTTTTGGTTGCACCATCATTTTTGAAACACTCTGTATAATCTGAACTTTAAATACTTCATATCGTATAATTCAAGTACAAATTATACTTATTTTTTATCTCATCCTACATATTTTATTTATCTTTCCCATAAGGAATCGTATCTTTTTTGGTTGCACCATCATTTTTGAAACGCTCTGTATAATCTGGACTTTAAATTTTTTATACGTATAATTCAAGTACAAATTACATTCATTTTTGTATACAAAACGTTATTCTTATTAGAAGCAATAGTATAGTTTTTCGCAATTTTTTGCATATGGCGTATAGAATTTAGATACGAGATACTTTACAGAAGAAATAAAGGATAATTTTGTTTGCAGTGACCAGAAAACTCTATGCAACATGCCACCAGATAGGCCGGATGCATCGGGTATCGAAACTGACATAGAACTGAACTCGTCTCAGGATTATAATTTTGAAGAAAACGCCTACACGATGAACGACAAGGAGAAGGAGAACGCCAGCGTGCTGGCCGACTCGAATTCAACCAACGAATGCCAGAGCGAAATTCCTAGATGGGATAAGTCTATCGAGAAGAACAATCAGTCGGACGATGAGTTAACGTCTCTCAGCTGGCTGCATCAGCAGAATTTACTTAAGGGTTTGGACATTTCGGACCCCTCCAAAGACATGAAACACGAGAACATGCTGAACAACAATATCTGCGACGATATAGCAGACTTTTCTGAAAACACGAATTCTGTATCAAGCTTGGATGATAGTTTCTGTCCAGGTAAGACGCGTGTTTTAAAATATGCACTGCGCCGTCAAGTGCTTGCGCATGTCAAGTGTTCTTAGAATTTACATTAATTTTCGTCTTTTTTTTTTTTATGATGCCGTCGACAGAGAACAATGGAAAAACAAGCGTGACGCTGAACGGAAACGGACAAAACTATCAGCATCCCGCCAAGAATTGTCAAAAGCCCACGCAAATATTTCAGGAATCTGCGAAAAGTCATTGCAATATTTCGCCAAGTAATCAAACGAAGATTTCTTTGAGCAACAATAATTTGCCAATGTCTAATCGCAACAAGCATCCTACCCATATACCATATGATCCTCATTTACACAGAAATAGCAAACCACCGTATTCATTCTCCTGCCTCATATTTATGGCTATCGAAGATAGTCCCGTAAAGGCGCTACCCGTGAAGGAAGTTTATGCGTGGATCCTGGAGCACTTCCCATACTTTAGGAACGCCCCTACTGGATGGAAAAATTCTGTCAGACATAATCTGAGCCTCAACAAGTGCTTTCGGAAGGTAGAGAAAGCTCCGGTAAGTGTACAGATTTCTCTTCGAGGAAGCACGTGAGATTTACGGAAATCGTTAACGTTATGCTTACATAATTTTCTATTTTTCTAGAATTTAGGAAAGGGATCGTTATGGATGGTGGATGCACAATATCGCCCAAATCTGATTCAAGCGTTGTCTCGCGCTCCTTTTCCTCCCCCTACAACCCAGAATTTGTCTTCGTCGGAAAAGGTGCCCAGAAAATGCATAAATACACGTCTCCCAGATCCGGTTCTCTTTCCATACCTATCCAAAAGACTGGCGTCTAGCAATATTAACGATAGCGCAGAAACCGAAATAGATAGCGACGTTGATGCAGCAGCTGCCGCTATGCTTTCCTTCAAGCATGGACCTGTTATTCTGAATCACAATAAAGGTATTGAATATGCATATTCAATATTCATATATGTATTTTTTTGTTGGGATGGAAGAATAGCAAAGATGTAGCTATAATACTCAAGATACTGAGTAAGTTATACGTTTACACATTAATATATGTTTTAACATAGATCGTAAACGAAAATTACCGGAAACGGAAAAGCTGGTGCCCGTAATTACCAGGAGTTCCAGCGAAGACCATACTTATAGTTGTATCGCCTCGATAAAATTAGGAAGGTGAAGATACATTAATCTTGTAATCAACGCTAAAATTACATGAACGAATAAACTTTATCGTTTTTCATTTTTTTTACAGCAAACATCCAAACGAGGAAGAAGTAAATCTAGATTTTGATGAACAAAGGAAGATTGCAGAAGGTGCGGACGCGCTTCTGAATTTGGCTGGTGTTAATACAGCGCTAAATCACAGTAGAACGCATCAAGTAATCCAAGGTATTAATACGGCATCGAAATCGGAAGTTATTGCAAAACCAAAAAAACGTTCAACTACGAGTGATTACTCAAGCACGTCTGAGAAAAGACGTAAGAGATGGCGAGATTGGGGGGAGGGAAATCGATACCTAAAACAAATTAGGGGTTAACACATTGACACATTTTGTTACGATTCGAAAAGTGTACATTATCGAGAGCTTTCCGCTTGTGCGCGAGTTGGAAGCATTCGAGAATTTTATCATCTAGTAATAAGAAAGTACTTTTGTTTTATAGTATTGTCAGTAAATTCCTCATTCATTTCTAAACGCGTTTAGATCAACTTTTACGGAAATTTTTTCGGTTGAGCCAGTTTCTCGTCATAAACACAAAAAAAAACGCGCATGTAAATTCTTCCATAACTTCTAGTTGTGCTAGAAAAGTGAGGGTTGTTGGATGCATTTCGAATTGATTGGTGTGGTTGCTCAGGGTTTACAACATGCTATATGCCAAAATACATTCGGTAGCACTAAACAACAAGCAATAATAGAGATGTAGTGTTAAAGAGATACTTTTTAAACACACTGTTGAAACATGATACAATTAAATAATACGTGGAATATATATCAATAAAAGAAATTATTATTACATACACTGAAGTAAGTAATAATAATCATTTTAGAACTGTTGTGAGAGACGATTATATTAAGTCATAGAGAGTTTAATTAATGATAGAGTTCTATATCAGTTTTTTTTTCCTTTTTTTTTTGTAGATATGTATAGAGGCATAATCAACATCTGCTGTCATGAAACCTGTCCCAACAGTAACGAGACCTAACGTTTTCAAACGTAACGTGGCGATTTTCGACATCAAAATCACGGCCCGGTTTGAAGCCCAGTGTTACCATATTTTATTTCAAGGGAGCTAGTCTCGTTATTTTTGAGACAGGCCGCGTATCCGATAGAGAGAAAACGATAATATATTTAAAATGATTACACGCATACATATTTCTATGTATATGTGTATATATATGTATATAAAATGTATGTATACGTGCATGTATATGCCGATGTACACATTGCACGCATCAGGCCCAACATACTCATTCATGTACATACAGTCGAACTCCTTGATTCTTGACTCGAGATAAAACGACCTTTCTGTTCTCTCTTTCGTATTCGAATAGCGCATATAAAGAATGTGAAAATATCATCGCGCACGCATCATGTTCATACGTATTCATACCTCATTCGCCATCTATTCTACATATGTGAAGAAATAATGGAAGAGGAGAGGTATCGTGTTTACGAAGGTTCAACTGATTAAGAAAAAGACAGTTCGATTGTACATATGTACAAGGTGTTCCCAAGTTTGCGACTAGAAACAGCGAGAAAGTTTATGAAAAACTGAGTCATAAAAATTCACGTCCTTATCTGTTTTTTTTTAATTCACAGCAATAGTTTTCAAGCTTCAAGCATTTCGGATTTGTTCAGTATTAGCCGTGCTTGGAAAATCGTCTGTCTATGAATCACGCAATCAGTTAATAGTAATTTCACGTGCTAGACAATTTAGAGACAAAGATATACGCGTCATTTACGAATATACATCTAATTAATTATACATCGTTGATTTTATCAGATTTTAAATTCTTGTGGTTAAAAAATTCTTTGATTAAAAAGCATCTTCACGGTTTAGTTTTTCACAGACTTTCCATTAGAGCGCTTTTGCATGCGAAATTGAGGGCACCCTGCATGTAAACACATCATGTGCATTGTTGCACATGTACAACATATGTGCCACACAAACGTATTATCAAAAAAATATAAAAAAATAAAAAAGATTAAGATTCAATATGGTTTTGAAACGAAGAAATGTTATCATTTCACATCGTTTTCTACTCTCTTTGTGGCTTTCAAAAATGATTTTGAACAGTGTTGTACATATGTAGACCTTCTAATGTATCCATAGACCAGTTTTAATATTCAGTTGGAGACTGAATATACAGCGATCGTGCTGAAATGTTAATATCGATCGAGTGGAGATGAAAAATAGCGCTACATGGAGAGACAACCTATTTTTATAAAAAAAAAACTGTAACACTAAGAAGAGGGAGGAAGAGAGAGAGAAAGAGAAAGGAGTTTGATAATACCTTGTAATTGTAAGATATGTACGTGTGCTACAAAGACACGCGAGAGAATATTAGGCAAACTGGTCTTGTATACATTAATATGTAGTTCATATAGAGAGAACATATATTTTTACAGGGCGCTGCCCGCGTGATAAAGGTTCTTCCTAATAATTCGCTGGTACGCAGTTTATTAGCTTAAATATCACTCTACAAAGTATAAATATTAGTGACTCGAATGAGAGAGAACGTAACTGTTGTAGCGCAGCCTGATCGATTTCTACATATCAACGTTCACGATGCGTGAAACGTGCTCCAACAATTTTGTAATTGCATTCTATTTGTCATTTCAGAATTCATCCTGGATTACTTGTGACGATCCTTTGATATATCGCTCAAAGAACTCAGCACTATAGAATGCTAGTTTCATAGCATAATTACGTGCATTTGTATATGTAGAATTCAAATAGTGTTTTAAATTAATAATAATTTCGAAACATTTAACTGTCATTATTTTGTTTCTATTAGAGAATTGGATCAGTCAGGACAACTGGAAAGTTGAAAATTTTGATTTTTCAGTACACAGGAGATATTTTTTAAAGAGAATTGGAAAATACGATTTGTATAATAAACAGGATGCGCTACATCAAATATTTAATGTGATTGTAGCTAGTCAGCTACACCAGAAGAAAATCTGAAGGTGCAAGAAAGAATGCCACGCTCAATATGATAACTATTGAATCTATTTAATAAAAAAAGCTAACAATATTATTTAAATAAAATTGAAAAAAAAACGGCCGAAATTAATTAATTTCCAAAATTTATCTGTCTTCTAATTTGAAATTATTCTATGTATTATGCTATATTAAACACTCCGCTCAACATTATATAATTTATATGAAATTTAGCTGCAAGCAATTTATCTTTTTATTGTTTTTATTTAAATTTTATTTTACTGTTATTATCTCTGTGATATATTGCAAGAATGAATACGATATTATCGCTGTTATACTTCAGTATATCCGAAGTTTTAGAATTCTATATATTACGTTGTTCAGCGAAAAAAGTTATATATATATATATATATATATACATATATATATATATATAAATATGATTATTATTAACTGGCATTCTTACTCACACCTCGAATACTCTACCTTGGATGCGTTCCACTTTAACGCTCGCAACGCTCGCGAGTCATGTCATCCTTGTTGTTTATCAAATGATAAACAAGGATAAACGATGCTCGCGAGCGTTGCGAGCGTTAAGTGGAACGCACCCCTCGATATCGACCTTAAAACAAGCTGGCATCTTCAAATTGATAATCGTATGGAAATTTAATGTTATAGCTTCACGATTTGTTAACATTCTCTTAGTCTAGCTCTCGTTTGCTACGACTGAAGATCTGTTCTTCCACATATAGTTAATTCTAAATTAATCGGCTATAGAGAGTGGGATGCCATTCATCAATCATAATACGTGTAGCTAATCGATAGGTTAAAGCGTAGATTAAATCGATTAGTCACATAATGTAAAGCAATACACCAGTAAATCCTGACATTGGGCGAAATACTCTAGTCAGCCGGTTTTTGGGCTTATGTGCAATGCGTTGATCGCGGAGTCGGTACGACGAAGGGACAGACTGTTATTCTCTGTAATTGCATTATGTAGAAAGAATAAGTATTAACATCGCATATTCTTAACGCGTAACGCCGATTCATTACACGATATAAATTCACAAAATCCATAATTATTCATATATTATCGTTTTATGCGGGGTATGCTATTATTACAACCGGCTGACAAGCGAAGTCATCCTATGACAGACACCAAAAAAACAACAAAGTATGGAGCAAAGCAGATTACGATGTGTCATTGTAACTAGCCAGGGACAATCAAAAGACATGTGTTTGGTTTGCTTCCATTACATGACATCGTGCCAAATGCAGAATCCTTTGGGTTTGGAAGATCAGAGATATGTTAATTTATATGTACACATAATATATATATCTACAGATTGTATATTATAAGAATTTTGTTGGCGTAATATGTAATATTATAATTATATTATAATAATTATATATATTATTATTATTATTATTATTATTACTCATTTTAGATGAATCATGCTGTAAAATGTTTGTTAAGTTTTTGATCTTGCTTATATATATCTTGAGTATATTTAATATTTTAGGCTGTAACCACGAGAAAATTTTATCTAATGAAACAAATGAAGAAAATTGCAAAACTTGTTGATTATTTTATCCAGCATTTCTTATTCGACATAGCAATTATGGATATATAATATGATACAATTAATCATATGGCAATATACACCAATACAGTGATGGTGATTACATAGTTTAAAAAATGCAAATATTTCTTTTGAATCAATTTGAAGTCAATTTTTCCTTGGCAAAAGCTTCGGAGTATTACATTTAAATATTTTGACAGAATAAAATAAATGTTAAGGATATAACAATATAAAGAGTATCGACAAAAAGATATTTATATAATAAATATATTGAGATCTATAACACATTAAGATTTAGAATAATACCCGTGATAGTCAATCATATGGGCTATTCAGATCCAATTCAACTAGATTAAATTATTTTAAATCGATATGTGAAAAAGATAACATTGATTATATCAAATCGAGACCTATTCATCAAAGAATTATTTAATTCTGCTAACTATAATATAGGAGACAAACATAAATTTATGATAACAAATCATGCACATTCGCTACATTTTTCTTTTTATAATCAGCTAAATATTGTGACCCAACTATTTTAGCAGTTCTTCTATAAATTTGACTTTTATAGCTCTATTCAACTTCCACTTTCTTTATTATATTTGGAAGGTGTAGAACTAAATACATTTCTTATGTTTTCTTTCCAAGATAATTGAGCGTTATCCTTGGATGTTACTATCTTTTCATTCCAAAGAGTTTTGTGATTCGTTGAAGTATTGTAACTATCTATTGTGTGCATTGTGCTATTCATACTATGAGTTTGATAACCAGTGTCTTGAACTGAGTTTGAGATACTTCGCTGATCGAACGCGCCAGATATTATGTTACTCCGTTTGTGACTTTCGCGAATAAAGCTTGCCATTTCCGGTGCAATTTTTGAACTAATCTCATTTTGTTCTTTATCACTAAATACGATGGTGCTAGAATGCACAGTATTGTCAATTAAATTTATACATTTTGGTAATTCCTCCATATTAATAGAATCATGTGTTTTATCGTTATTCATAATTATCAATTTACCATTGTCTGCGGTACGTTTCACGTCATACGTTTCACATTCACTATTGGACATATCTAAAACATATTTTTAACATAATATTGTTACGAGTGTATCTATTTTGTCTATAACAGACATTAATATTGCAATATTTTAATAGGAAAGGTGCAATAAGTATCTAAGATTTATTTTCCTATAAAAAGACATAGTCGTACAACTATATACTTAAACCCATTTTCTATATTCTTCACTTATTTAACTGAATTCTTAAAAATTACAACTGCCCACCTTATGCGAATGCATTGATATTAAAAACTTTTCTTATCACATAATGTGGGAGAGCTGTCTTCTCCATTTTGTTAAAGGTAACTTTTTTTTCTAAAGACGTTATATAAGCGAAGATAAGAAAAATAAAGGATAAAAGAATATATTGAAAAATTAGACTATAACAAAAAGCAAATTTACCTAACGAATGATAGCCATTAATCAAATTTAGACTTTTTCTCTCATCTATGTCGTCTATGCTCATATCTATTGTGGAGTTTAGCCGAATGGCCGAACGAGAGCAATATTCAATTCTTTCGTACAGCCTATTGTTCTCAGCGTTATGAATTGGCGACATGTTGGGTGGTGATAAGTTTTCAGATATTACTATGGACGATGCATTGCTTCGCCGTCTAGTTTGTAGCAGCTTCTGAAATATATTATCACGTTAATTTCAGCGGTACAAACTACAGGCTATAATTAATCTTATTTACTGAGATAAAATTGCTACTCTTATATAAAGAAATTATAATTACTATTCTGAATATACTATTATTCACGTACCTTTAATGGCGTACCATGAATAAACATTCCACTTTCAGGAGGGCTGCCAGATAACACCATGGATTCGCTCATTTTAACCGGTGATAACGATATAGAACTCTCGTTATCGTTGTCAGTACCCTCGTCATGACAGAAAAATAATTTTCTTCTCAGTGAATTGTTGCTCGAATTTATATCATCGCTGTCTGTATTCTGTTCCTTTGAAAGACATAAGAATATTTTTATCAAAAGAGTTTTGCGTAATCAACATTAAGGTACTTTTGTTTCAATAGTTACTTTAGACCAACCTGAGTAAAAGTGAAGAAAGGTTTCAAAACTTCTTCCACATTCTGAGGCAGATCCAGAGGTAAAGATAATACTGTCTGACTCCACGCTAAAAATACAATGACAATAAAATTGATTCTGAAATACCGATCTCATTGGTCGTACCATCTTTTGTTGATTTCGAGAGTTCCTGAGTAGAATTTAAATCGTTCAAAAGCCTATTGGGAGTGTCCACGGGTAAAAGCGGTTTGTTCTCTTTCTGTTTGACATCCCAGGGGCTAGGAATTATTTGATTCTGCTTGAAGAATCGATCTATAGCTGCCTGGGCCTTTGTCTCCAATTCTGGATCCGGAGAATACAGTTGCTGTATGGGAGATTCTTCGATCTTCGCTGGTTGTATATGAGCCAACTCGTCTATGGTCCACTTAAACCCAGGTGACTGTTGCATAGGGCTGGAAACCTAAAGATTACAGCAATTTAAGCGATTGGCGCTCGCTGTCAGCAGAGAAGTACTCTATCAAATACTCTTTGCAGAACTTCTGCGAGCAACGCTGTTAATTCCTTTGGGTCATTTTTAACTATTCTATAGGTCGCCACTGCTCCTACCCAATGTCGTCACCTTAACTAAAACATTGGTTAACGTTTAACCATGTGTGTGTCAAAATGACCACATTTGTCGTTAATCTAACTAAAACAAGGTGTCGAAATTAACAACATATTGAGTAGGAGCAGTGGCGACCTATAGAATAGTTAACCCTAGAAGGCAAAACTGAATTTGCTGAGCTTCAAAGGCAAAAGTGGGGTGGCACGGCATCCCAAACTTCTCGGGTGTCTCAATCCTTTCTATCAGCAGTAAAT
>NJRL01000014.1:54468-68857 GCA_003063815.1 Aphaenogaster rudis
TTTTTTAATGAGGAAAACGATGATGTATATAACATGTTGTTTTTTGAATTATGGGTCCGGACCCGAAAGTGTACCTGGCTACTTCAAAAGTGTAGTTTGAATTTTGGGATGACAAGGAACTCCACATTTTCCTTCTAGGGTTAAAAATGACCCAAAGGAATTAACAGTGAAAGTGACCTTGGCGAATACGGTCGGGCTGATCGTAGACAGGTGCAATCTATTAATCAGGTCAGCCTCGAACGGATTCTTGGTGAACCTCCTCAGCTTGGACGGCGGTGTAATGTGACTCGGCAGAACGGTAAACGGCAAGCATTGCGCGTTGTTTTGATACGCCACATGCTTCAAATGAACGTCGTTCCGCTTCACCGGGGTGCCGCGTATCCAGGGATTGCACGCTAAGGGGCTCCCGCAGTTCTGCCCCTCGTTCGCCGTGCTCCGTTTCACTTGCTCCATCACAAGACAATCCGCACGGAGCAACGGATTCCACTCTGCGTTCTCGCCAATTCTTGAAGTTCAGGCTCTCTTTGAAAGAGCTCCTCGTTCAACAACTTCCGCTGCAAAACTTCGGCCGATCCTGCCGATGGTTTCGTTTCGATCTGCGCGACTATCTCACCGATCTTACGAGAGACCACTTGCGAATTACAAATCGGAATCCTCCGATATTCACGCGATTGGAGTTCTCGAATTTTTGAATATGGCAGATTCGTTTCAAATCGACGTACGTCACTCCCAGGGCTGCGTTCCAAAACCGTACTCTATCAACTCAGAGCTCAGAGTAACTAAAAAGCTATAGTTTACGTTACGTATGCTATAGATTTTTATGCGGGATTCACACTGCTTTCGACATCCGACATATGATGATCCGATATCCAATAGCAGAATTTATCTCCTAGAGAAAAAAATGTCGTTAACTAGAAACCCTAGGAAGCGAATTCTTTTAGGCTGGGTCTACATTGGATGTCGTAAGTCGTGTCGGAAGAAATTGACCAATCACAGTTCATTATTCTTCGATCGTAAGGAGAATAATGAACTGTGATTGGTCAATTTCTTCCGACACAACTTACGACATCCAATGTAGACCCAGCCTTATTGGCTATCGTATCATCGCACGTCGGATGTCGGAAGTAATGTGAATCCTGCATTAGTTACTCAGAGTTGATAGAGGGTGGATTCCGTAAAGCGCATATGCGCGCATTTTTCTATAGTAAACGTTACGTATACTATAGATATATGCGCGCATATGCGCTTTGCGGAATCCACCCAGGGCTGGGTTCCGATTCCCCACCCGAGTGCCCTCAGGTATCGTTTTATCCTTGTTGTTTACTGAATGTTAAACAAGGATAAAACGATACCTCTGGGCACTCGGGTGGGGAATCGGAACCCCGCCCAGAGTAGAGATTTGGAACGCAACCCAGGGCTTCCAACCTGTCAGGCTGCGTCTCGATGGAGAAAGAAATAGCTGAACGGAACAATAACGGAATCATTCTGATTGGTTAGTCTTGTAGGGCACAAACAAGCTCCATGGGGCTAACCAATCAGAATGATTCCGTTATTGTTCCGTTCCGCTGTTTCTTTCTCCATCGGGACGCAGCCTCACAATTCGGAAACATTCGGAAAACGGAAATGTGAAGTTTACATGACTTCCACGCAAAGATCAAAGATTCCGACACGGAGTGGCCCTACTGATTACACTGTCCAATCTCAGCAAAGAAAATTTCCAATCGGAGATTTCCAATAGTTGCAAAAATAAATGTTTTGTTGAACGCAGCTATTGCGGCGAAGACACGAAGCTGCTTGATAGAGTAGTTTTATCAAGTTTTATACAGCATTTGATACAGCTCTTTTGTGTACAAGTTGTTAAAAGTTTTTATTTTGCAATTCGGATAAATCCGGATTTCGTTTAAACGCGAAAATTCTGACAAACGATTCTAACCAAAGTGAATTCTAACCTAACTCACCATGACTCACGCGATGTGTCATTATTAATTGTTTTCATATCTCGCGTTCGAGATGTGTCGTAGCAGCACCAGGTAATCTTCCAAATTATAGACAATTCTAAATCTCGAGTGCAAGCGATAATAGCCAAATATGGCGACGGAAATGTGGAAGTATGTTTTGGCAGTTATCATTGTAAATTCAGGTAATTTATGAGTTCTACATGCCTTATGCACGATTCAATTCTGGTATATCATAATCATCAGAAAATTTAATTTCTAGTGACCTCCGAAAGAATAAAGGATATGATATATATGCCCTTGGATGGTGTAGCTGCGTGTTTCCGAAGACACAATGGCACACATCAGTTCGGATGTTCCTGTAAGAATCCAGCATTCGTTTTTTCATCTGTCATCTTCGATTGTTAAGCCTCAATCTCGTCTAGGTCTCCAGTACCGATTATTTCAAGTTACTGACATTTGTGATGCTTCGTTATTTACAGCTAGTAGATCGGGAAGCGTAGGCGTAGTACACTTGGTAGAGGTAGACGAAGATATCACTTGGATAGAAAGAGATGCCACTGCTGGTCCATACACTGTGGTACTTCCGTTCGCAATGTTCAACAGAAGCACGCTCATAAGACTCAAAGATACAAACAATATAAACGGAGTGCTGTTAGCAAAAAATATCAGCCACGAACGCCCATTGGAGTATTCACCTGAAGACCAGTGTCCGAATCGATATTCCAGTTATAAGAAGTGCGATGACGAGAAGCCATGGAATCCTGTCGGATCTGCATTACTCATGGAAGACTGGCCATTTCCCATGTTTTACACAGAGGTTAAATCCATATCTAATGTTTTCCACTGCAGTAAGTTTGAGTCATTCCAAGATTGATTATACCAGATACGTTATGAACTCGTGTTCGATTGGAAATATATAAAAGGAGACAATGTGTGAAAATTATTAATAGACTTATCGTGAAATAATTTTTGTATAATATATTTTCAAGATACCTTTCTTAAAAAATTATCAAGCTTCTTGAACATTTAAACATAATTATTAGTTTGATTATAAGCCTAGTAATCTGAAGTAGAATATGTGACGTCATTAAATCAATCTCAGAACAATCAAAACCTACTGCAGTCGAAAACACTATAAGATTGTATCAATACGAACTTGGCATGGAAGATACGCATTACAAACGGGTATTAAAAGTGTTGCGTTTTCAGAATCAGACAGTCCTGGAGGCCATAAAAACTTGTTTCTGGACGCATAACGCGCACCACCGCGAGACGCAGTATCAGAGATCTCTTTGCGCGATAGAAATGAAGTCGTTCATGTACGCCGCCGTCAACTCGGAATCCTGCCTAAAGCGTTCGGATTTCAAGTTGAATTTCAATCCGACAATTTTTTGCGATCCGCTCGGAGATAGAAACATACATTGGCCATTGGCGCCTCTTGATGAGAATAATAATACAGTGATAATAGTAACGGCGCGATTGGATGCGTCGTCGTTATTCGACGGTGTGTCGCCCGGCGCGGGTAACGCCGTAACAGGACTGGTTACATTGCTTGCCACCGCGTACTACTTGAATTTCTTAAATGCCACCGTCGATAGTACGTATTAATCTTTCCTCAAAGTTGGTACAAGACGTTCTCAATTGCGATACACACATGATGTATATGTATATTCTTATTATACCTAGAGACAAACGTTGTATTCTCTGTGCTGAATGGAGAGGCATTCGATTACATAGGATCCAGTAGTATGGTGTACGACTTGAAGCAGAACAATTTTAATGCCCTCGGTGGAACCATTTTAAAATTCGACGATATCCAAAGTGTGATCGAATTTGGTCAGTTGGGCAAAGGAAAAATATTTCTTCACAGCAACGGCAATGACAACACGATAAACCATTTGGAGAATGTGTTGAATGCGTCGATTATAGAGGGTAGCGTTCCACCTACGTCTGTGCAAAGTTTTCTAAAGGAGAAACCAGATCTAACGACCGTTGTTATAAGCAATCACGAAAAACAGTTTAAGAACCAGTATTATAACGGTATCTTGGATGATGCGGAGAGTCTCGGTTTTGATAAGTACATACATAACTTACTCGATCTTAACGTATATTTGCATATTTTAGCATTACTTCATTTTGCATTATTGAGATTCTCTCGTGTATTATGTTTTAGAAACGATAGCACGCTTGCATCAGATTTAGCGAAAATTGCTCTTCAGGTTGCTAATGTGCTTTACCGGGCGGTGACGGGCGAGGAACCGCAGCCCACTGATCTACCGATATCCATGGAAAATCTTACCGCGGAAATGCTACATTGCTATTTGGAGAACGCAAAATGTACCCTGTTTCGCGCGGCTTCGGCGCCCAATACTAAATTGATCAGTCAGGTTTTGCCATTGTACGTCGGGGTGCACAGATCGCCTAACACCGTGACGACTTTGACGGGCCAACTTTTGGTCTATCTGACTGGCGAAAAGCTCTACGAGATGAATGAATCAACGTGTCATGAAAATCGGCTCGCTTGGTTGGGCGGTCAGAACTTTTCGGGCTTGTGTATCAATTCAACCGTCAATTACAGTACAGCTGTGAGTCCTGCGTTCACTATCGAGGGTAAGTTACTACGTTATTCGCGATAGACGTGACTCGACGTCTCCAATTGTTTTTCTGTTACAGGATACAATATGAAATCGGGTATCTACTCGACTTGGACAGAATCCATATGGCAATCGTTAAGCGTTAGAATGTTTCTTAAACCAGCAGCAGCGACAGAACGCTTCAGTTTGATTCTGGGTAGCTTGGTAGCTGGTTTCTCGTTCGTGTTAGTGTGGTTTATCAATAATCGAGCTGAAGTATTATTTAATTCAAGGTTTGCATCGTCTTTCCGAGAAAGATTATTAGTAAATTTAAAGTACATTATATCATACACATTATATACTGACATTTTTTAGGAGAACCGTTGATTGCTAGGGATACGCTGCGGACCACATATCAATGACCAGGTTAGATAATCATCGAGAAGATCCAGATGTTCCAGTAACTAGCCTTTAACCGTATGTGTGGTACGCCCTCGGACGATTTTTTTATAACCCAACGTTGAAAAATATCCGAATGTGTCACGTTATCATCATTTATAATTATCTTATTTATCATCATCGCTTCATCCGCAGTGTTCAGTGTTGGAAATAATCACGGATGCATCTTTGATATATTCAAATGGCAAGATGAATCTTTCCTCCACTTTTTCTCTACAATATCTATACTATAAATCAGTGCTGTCCGAGATTTGTAATTCTGGGCATTGGTTTGACGTGTATCGACGTTCACGCGTGTTGCCTTTCTTTTTCTATTTTTATTAAGAAGAACAAAAGCAATAGGCGTGAACGATGATGCACATCAAGCCAAAATTACAAATCTTGGACAGCACTGCTATAAATTATTTATGAATTTATATATGAGAAAAGACATTAGATGATTAAAATGGGAAACTCGATAAGTTAAATTTAACAGTTTTGTGTTGTATTCACGTGTATATAAATGAACGAATGTGTGCGTGTGTGTGCATAGTCGCACCGATAAGATTTTCAAAATAACAATTACATAAGAGAATGCTATAGCATAACTACTTTTAATAGTGATAAAAGTTTGTTATTCATTTAACGTTAAAAAAATCGAGATATGGATTATAAATCGATAGTAGAAAAGTGTGTCTCTTTCTCCTCCTTTTCTTTCTTTCGTCAAGTTTAGTCTTTAAGGAATAATAATATAGTTTTTTGCCACACAAATGTTAAATGTCAAGTACATATTTCCTTAATCTCATTTTTACTTTGTATACAATGTATTGCTCTTCATGAGCGACGAAATGTGAACGTGGTGCAGAGAAATATGTCGACAGTATTAAAACAAAGAATATCTTACATAATTGCGGTAAGAATAAAAAGGGAATAATGCAAGCGTGATGGCGTTTATTATCGATAAACAACTTATTTAACAGGGCGTTGATGTACACGGGAAAGAAGTATTTAATTTGTATATCTATGCTTTCTTTTTTTTTTAGTTACATATAAGTATATAATATGTTTCTCATTTACGACTTGAAATTTGAACAAAGTTAGAAATGGGCCATTCTCTGGAATAGGTTGACTCGGATTTAAGAAAAATGTATACACAATATTGTATTCTCAGATGATCCAAATATTCTTAACCGGCTGAACATCTGTGAATTGGACAATTCCTCTTGCGTTGCTTCTCTTTTGTTGTACATTTGCTTGATCAGGCAAAGAATAAAAACGTGCGCATGATAAAAAGACATTTTCACTTTGCACATATGCTATTGAAATAAAAGCGGCAATCAGAATTGGGATATTATTTAATCTAGATGAATTAGGAATACGGAGATTTGATTATAATACGAAAACGCAAGCACATGATTATGAAATCCTATGAATAACATATCACATTTTGTGTCGATTTTTATAGACACCTGTGTATAACGTAATTTTTGTATTTTATCATATAATTATGTTTTACATAAGCATCTACGAGAAACGGAATAAAAATGAAGTGTTATTCACAGAATACAAAGCGGATGTCGCTTCTCGAATTAAGATTAGTCCATGAACTTTTCTAAAGTTCTTTGTCGAGAGTAATCTCTTGAATAATCGCGAAACTATTACGCCGGAAACTACGCTATATATAAGTACTTGACCCATTTCTACCTTTATATATCTTTTTCTTTTTAATCTAATTTTCGATAGATAATTTTTGTCGCATCGACGTTAATGCGGCAGACGTTTACGTCTTCTACCGTACAAAGTGTCCACATGCACGCGTCGTAATAAACTTTTGTATCACGGACACCCGTGCAAAAAAAGAAGCGAGAGTGCCCGGTGAAAGATATGCCAGGTGCATATACGTGTTTCATCTGTCCACGTGCATATGGATGGATTCTACGCAACGCACGTCCCGACATACGTTCAACCTCTTCGGTAATCGTTTACGCTTTCTTTTAACTAGTTAATTTTTAGTATACAAGGATGAAGTAGGAGGCTGGGCACCGCCCACCGAATTATCACAGTCGTCTGGTGCCGCAGCACATACGTATACGTGGTTCAGCCTTACAACCTACCTCTTAATCTAGCGTTATCTTATGTTCACTTATTTCTCGGATACAGTATAGCCCCGTACGAGGTGGCTCGTCAAAGCAATAAAAGCGATTACATTTCTTATATATATTGGATTGCGATTGCATGTTATTGCTTTATTATAAACGGCCGTTGAGAATCACCTGTGAGCACACAAATCCCTTGGGCTGGGTCTACAATAGATGTAGTAAGCCTTTAGCCATCCGCTCTAAGCCAAGTAATTTCCAACAAAAAACATATCCTACGCTGCTTTAAGCCCTAAACTTTACAGTTGGGATCTGGCCAACTCTTAAAGCTTAGGAATTACGACTTAAGACAGCATAGGAAAAGCTTTTTATCAAAAATTACTTAGCTTAGAGCAGAAGGCTTAAAGGCTTACTACACCTATTGTAGATCCAGCCTTAAGATTAAGCGGATGCTTTCTCTTGAACCAGGAAACGGCGTCGAGCAAAGCCGAATCATGTTTTTCATCTTTCTGTCTCTTTTTTAGTCTTTACCCGTTGTTGCAGCCGATCGTTATTACTTTAAACAAACTGATGCCGCGGCACCGTGCACGGGAGCTATACTGTCAGCTGTCTGCAACTGATAATATCGTTTTACTTATATCGCGTATTCAAGTATTCTGCATGATTACGATGTTATCAATCAACGTTACGATTAGACGATTGAGCGGAGAGTATTGCGTACAAAAATCGGTACGTTTGAGAAACAAAAAAAAAAGATAAAATTAGAGTTTATAAGAACAAGTCGAACAAACTACTAATGGAAGCACTCTGTCAATTGGCTATATACATCGAAAGACTCAACACAAAAGGGGAGTTATAAGTACATAGGAAATAATATTTGGCTACTTAAGGCAACCACGTCGACAGGCTACATTATATGACACATTCCCCTCCTACGATCGAGTGACTAGTGTCAGCTTATCGTTAACTGCGGTATCCGTGGGAAAAGTTACGGCGACGATAAACGGCAGAACTGAGATGGACTGAGAACGAAACGGGAATTCCACGTTCTGCGACCTGTTGGTACAGTAAGATCACATCCTCCTATGGAATCGTCAACTTGGAAACAACTAATTTACGCTACGTTATTTTACGTCAAATCTAACAAGGTAAGATGGTCTCAGCCATTCAAATCTCGATGGACGGATCGCGTGGAAATGATAGCGTCGGAGAAAGCATAAATATACACGCGTATGTGCATCAGAAAGAACGGTATGTACACGAGAATGCATCGGCGAGAACAGCCAGTTCGCGAGTGGATATTAAAAGTATGCCGGACTCGCATGGGAAGCTCGAAATAAACAAGCTCCTGTCCGCCGAGGTACGCGATAAGAGAAATTTCTGCGGGTAAAACGTAATGATCACATGTAGACAGCCAGTGCGTAAACATTAATATTTCAAAATGTCGTACATATCGTTTGGATATATCCAATTTTTTTTCTTCAAGAAAAGTATTAGCCTTTCTTTAACATACACTTGGTAATATTTGTTCTCTGCTTTGTCCGCCTCTCTTTCTCTCCATCTCACTAACAGTTCCGCATGTAATATGTACAGTAGTATTATGTAACACGTGCAGTACACGCTCAAGGGACGACACTTAGAGTTTAAAAATATAATCATCATATATTTAAAGTAGTATTATATCATCATTGTATTGTGGTTGTGTTGTTGCTGCTGCTGCTGTTATTGTTATTACTATTATCATTATTATATAATTATAGTTATAATTATTATCATTATCAATAGCGTAATAATTATTATCATTATTAGTTATATTATTAATTATTATTATCATGGAGGGACAGCGTTTCGCTATGCCACGACACTGCAGAGCTGAACAAAGACTAAACGCGGAAGTTACCACGCTCTTTAATGGCACGAAAAGTATAATTAATATTGCATGCTATGAACTATAATTCTCATCTAATTTGGAAATTATCCATGTTATCTTTTTACAAATGTGCCACATAATGCGTCTAATCGAATAGCTTACAACTTTTAACTAACATTAGCAATGGTCGTTACCATTTCTCACACACTGTCCATATTGGATTGCCTTATATAAGTTATAAATTATAAAGCAGATGCTGAATTCCAATCTCAAAAAAAGCTTACACGCATTATAAACAAAAAAATGCGGATATTTTGTTGTGACGCAAAAATGACAATTATTGTGGTAGGAGCAGTACAGGTATTAGTAGTAATAAGTAGTAGTAATAGTAGTAGTAATTTAGTAATAGTAGTAATAGCAATAGTAGTAGTAATAGTAGTAGTAGTAATAGCTTTAGCGGTAGCAGGAGCGATAGTGTTAACAGTAATAATGTTGATAATGATAGTAGAAATAGTATAGTAATGGTAATAGCGGTAATGGAAGGAATAGCAATAGTAGTAGTATGATACTATTACTAGAAATAGCACAATAGTAGTAATAATAGTAGGAGTAATAGTAATAATAGTAGTAGTAGGTAATAGTATCTAGGTAACAGTATTAATCGTAACAATAGCAGTAATAACATAGTATTGTTGGCAAAGCTAGCAGAAAAAAATTTGATTTTGTCTATTTTGTTTTATTATTACGCCTAATGAAATATCAAAGTTATATACGAAAAATTGATCGATAATTAGTGCACCATGTAAATATAAAAAAAATTTGTACGATATAATTCCTGGATATAATACGCATGCTTAAGAATGTACATTGAAAGAATGGAAAATATGAATAACCATCATAAAAACATTTCTTTTTGTGGCAAATCTTTGTTCGACGAGTCGTTATAATATAATCATTTTATATATATATATATATACATATAATTTTATATATATATATATATATATATATATATATAAAATGATTACATTTTTAAAACAATATATATCTTTTACATACATTATATAGGCGTCATAAATAATAGTATCATCAAGGACGTACGTTTGTTACAAGCGACATAATTAAACTAGCAAAAGATCGTAATTCCAAAGAAAGCTCAGATTTATCTTCACTACTTGCGCGCAATTTACTTAAAAATTTGTCGTCGAAAAATAAATAACATTTCTCGTAGCATAATGCAAACGTATATATTTTTGTTTGAGTTAGATGTATTTAAGTAAGCTGCTCTTTCTAGTACCTATTCAATCTCAGTTCTCGTCTCCGAGTCCGTTAACATGTCCGTGGATAATATGTGAGCCGAGTTTAAAAATCTAATCAGCTATCATAAAAAAGCAGACAGTCGGGTAGCTGACGAACGGTCAGAGTATCGAATGATCAGAGAGCGTGATAACCTCTACCCACGTATTCTTAACTTTCACAAGATTAATTACGTATTTGACAGTTAAAGCGATATCTATTCCCGAATACCTTAATACTGTAATGAGCAACTGGATTTGAAGGTACCGTAAAGAGGTTGACGTTTCGGTGATCGACAGAGGTCAGTGAAGATCATCTTCATCGCTATCATTACCGTCTTTCGATCTAGCGGCACCTCCCTCACCGTCGCTAGAACCCGAATCACTCGCCGAATCTTCGGACTGCCAGCCCGCCTGTTGTTGCTGAGTCGCTTGTTGCTGCGCAGCGTGTTTCGAAGTCTTGTGACGTTTCCCCACACGCGACGTCGTATCCGTGCCCGCACCATCCAACATGGGCTGTAGAATGCGTCGGCGAGCGTTGATAAACCAATTGTTCACTTGTAGCAGCGTTAAATTCGTCTGGCTGGCAATCTGACGCTTCTCATCTTCGGTTGGGTAAGGATGCTGCGACAGATGCGAGTCAAGTTACAACTGAACGAAGCGAGCGTAATTGTTTTGCAAATTATCAACAAGTTACTCACTACTAAATGCTGAAAGAGCCACGTTCGCATAATGCCGGTCGCATGTTTGGGTAAGACACCCCGCTTTTGACGTCCCTTTCTAGCGCTACCGTGATTACTTCTATGATTTCCAGCGTGATTCGAGGCCGCGTTGCTGACACTCTCCTCCTCGTCTTCGCTCGCCGCGGGAGAAGGCGAGCCTGCAACTGTAATGTCTAAACACGATCGACGTGTCCCATTACACTCGTGATCCACAATGCGATGTAGGGTAACGGTATAATTTGTGCGTCGAGAGACGTCTCTCGACGCACAAATTATAACGGCAACGAGTCGTTGTTAATTTCTCAGTGCGCGCGTGTTGAAGGAAACACGTTATGTTCCTAACCGTAATACTTTTCATCGTTAGCGTTTCCGGCGTCCGCGTATTCCGCGTTTTCTCGCTCTCGCAACGCGACTAATCCCCAGTATCCGGCTTCTTCCAGGTATATTCTGTCAGAGATCGTCCGCAGATACTCGCTACTGTCATCTATAAGCGGAATTTTAGCAGGAGATCCGTTGTCAGTATTTACTCAAATCATGTAAAAAAATTCCCTGAGAATTCCCAGATTTTAAAAAGTAAAAAAGAAATCCCCGAAAATTCCAGGTTTTCCAGGTTTTTCCAGGTAGTAAACACCCTGGTTGTGCGCAAAATGCTCCAGGAAGAGAAGAGCCTGATTCGCGTCGGCCAACAAGACTCTCGATCGGCGAGGACAACCGAAAGGAATCGATTCGGCGATTCGGCGGCGTCGCGACACCTCCCGCAGTTCGGACTCACCTTGGCCGAGATACATGTCGTTAACCGGGGCGCATGGATGCGCCCCGATTTGCGAGAGAGGCGTGCTTCCATGTACCGTGGACGGTGAGAGCGGATCGTCGTGGTCCTGGCTAGTGGATTTGCCCGAGCGCTGGACGGCGGAAGACGGTCGGACCGACGACAGTTGGTCGTGATTAACGCTCTCTTCCCGTACGTGTGGATTCGCGCCGTCGTTCTCCGCCACGGCATCCCCACGGCTCACTCTGAATCCGTTAGCTCCCGACTCAACATCATTGCCTGTAGATGACAGCACCTGGCAAATATATGTCTCAACTAGCCGTCAGAGAGCAGGGATGGGAAATTCAGTAATATCTCAAGAGATGTACGCGTACACGCTCGTACGCGGCGATGTATACATGGATTATCGCGTCGACCGAATTAACAGCGATCTGCAATCGCGATGCAATTGCAACGACTGCGACGTCGCGGGACTCTTTGCGTACATCCCTTCTACTACGGGGATATCTACGTTGGTAAGGAGATAGACCGGACAGACCGGGGAGCCTAGCTTCATCGCGGTGTATCGGACAAACGTCTAACCTGCAACGGACTGCTGCCGTTGCTTCCACTCGATGGACCCATGTCGTGCCCGTGGTGGCTGTAGTCGCTGCGTAACAGGTTCTCGCTCTGCATCTTGCCCTTCAGGCACGTGATGTACCTGTTGCAGAAGTCCTTGCACAACTCCTGCACCTTCTCCAGCTCCAGTAGGTGAATGCGTAGCACCTGTATCGCCTTGATCATCTGCAAGGAATCACCGAGGAAACGTCATTAAATGTTTCGTTCAGCCGATCGTCATTTTTCGTTGCTTCCCTCGTTCATTTGTTCCCGATGGGAGACGAGCAGAGCACGTATTATGAATCTACTCGGAAATGATTCAAAATGATAGTCACTTGTCTTATACTTGTCAATAGGTCTGTTTTTTTTAGCTGAACTTCTTGCATCGTTCATATTTTCTCTTTTTCTTTCCAACCAACATCTTATCGGGTGCTTTCCGTTTAGTGACTCAAGTGTCGTTCTGTCTTTGTTACTAATTGAATACCAAGAAAGATAAAACGACGTTTGTGTCGACTTGCGTCACTAAACGAAAAGCACCCATTGTTTCCTTATCCTTGTTATTTGTTTTTCGGAATCATTCCGAACGTAATCGTTTCCGAGTAGATTCGTGCCCAGAGGACGTTTCACTCTTACCAAACCGTCAATCTCGGGGTCATTGATCAGGAAGGGCTTTCGGTCTCTTTCTTGGTGCTGGACGAAAGCCTGTATATCCATGTTGAAGCTTTCGGACGTGGAGTTGTCCGAGCTCTGGGTCGCCTGTTCGCATCTTTCGAAGAGTAACGCCAGTAGCGGGAAGAGCGGATGTTTATACACGGCCCTCTTGTCGGCCTCGAACTGGGCCTGATCCTGATGAGTCGTATAGTCGGCGACCCCACTCGCTGGGTCCTGGTCGTATCCGGGGGTCACCATCGCTAGCGCAACGGCGGTGTTACCCTCTTGCATCCTGCCACATATTTATCGTGAATAATTCATCTCGTTATTCTCCTCCGATCGACGCATCGATCCCGGTATCGTTTCCTTCCCAAGCGGAACAGAAAGACACGAAAATGATGTCAAAACCCAGGTAGCAAGGTGACGTTATTTGTCGTCATTCTGACGTCAAAAGGACATCTTTGACGACAAATAACATCAGCTTGCTGGTAATGACTGTTAAACGTGTTATTTTGGTGTCGTTTTGACGCCGTGACTTTCTGTTCTACCTGGGTTAAAGCGAGCTTATCTTACCTATCATTCCCCCTTGGCGATCCCCATTCTCGTCTGGATTCCCGGCGACTCGTTCCTTCCGTGCGTCCTCGGATCCGACTCCGCTCGTTTAACACGCTCGTCAAACCCGTTTAATTGGAGGTATGCCTTTGGGAAGAGACAAAATCACGAGATGAGACTATCCGAGTTTGTTTACGACGAGCTCCGCCGAGCGGCTAATCTCTAATCAAGCTCGCGCGACGCGCTCCGCGAAATTCGAAAGGAACGCAGGGTGGCGGAGGAGGAGGAGAGAGAGAAAACGCGCGCGAGAAGGTGAAAAATCGATAAAGGGCCAAAAACAAAAAAGGAAGAAAAAGAGAAACGAAGAAGAGAAACGTCGCGTCCCGCGCCGCGCCGCGCCGCGCGAGCAATCGAACGATGCGGCACCGCATTTAAATGTCATCATTAGACAGCATCGGCGCCATCGGCGCCCAGGGCTCCCATCGATTTCGGAACGGCGTGTCTTTTTCCGACGCGGATTAAGGCTGCGGTTCGCTCGATGCTGCAAATGCTTCCAAGCATTTTTTCATTTGGACACTTGACAGAATTCTTTGTTCCGATCGGTCAATCAAACGCTTCGAAACATTCGCAGCACCGAGTGGACCGCAGCCTAAATAGGAATAGCGCCATCGGAGGAGAGAAAGAAAAGCGACGGCGATAATCGGGGAGGAAAAAACCGCGCGCGCGTGCGGAATATTCCTTATATCCTCCGCGGAAACTGGCGGCGAGCGGCAAGGTGCGAGGGGGCAAAGTCGCGGCACGAGGTCGTCTTACGTAAGGGAGACGAGTGTTTCTTTTTTTTCTCTCTCTCTCTCTCTCCTCTCTCCCC
>NJRL01000014.1:117419-133523 GCA_003063815.1 Aphaenogaster rudis
AGTTGATTCAATTGTATTATAATTGGACCAAATATTTACATTATTAAAAGAATAATCTAGATATTTGGTCCAATCATAATACAATTGAATCAACTATTTATGTTTGTGGCAGCCCGTGACGTAGACGTTTAATTGAAACAACAGCATTTTTTTTTCAGTGTACATAATTATTTTGATGGTCCAACAAAATTATTTTCAGATCTGTATCTGGCCAAAGTTTTAGGTATTTTAGCAAAACCATTCTTTCCGTGTATTATTAGTATTATTAAATGGTTTATCAATTTAGGACCATAGCACACACAGAAAAACGTAAGCAGTAAGCGAATCGGCCATTCAGAGCCGAAAATTTCAAAATGGTAGCCTTACGTTTTCGACTATGATTGGCCGATTCGCTTACTGTTTAAGTCTTACTGCTTACGTTTTTCTGTGTGCTATGGCCCTTAATCCAACGTGATATTACTATTCCGGCTTCAGCTAAGAAGATTGCGTTTCAAGTCCGAAAAGTAATCGGCGCGTAGTTGGCGGAGTCATGAAGTGTATATAAATTCACGATAAAATATTATTAGGCAAAAAAAATCCAACCCGACCGAAATATAGTCTGATTCTCTATGTACTGTGAAGACACCCGCGACACACACACTCTCTCTCTCTCTTTCTTTTGGTGCTCGGCGAGAGATCCCTATCTACACGGCGTGTTTAAAAATAATTGCCGCGGTAGATCCGGCGATAGTCACGGAGTCGCCCTCACCTCGGCGCTTCCTGGCCTCTCGAGTGGTCCTCGTTCTACGATATAAAGGCGAACTCTCGGCCCCGCCGTGCCCCTCGGCGAGGGTACACGCGGCCTCTTCCGTCGTCGGTCGAGTGGGCGCCCCACCTTTCATCCACTCTATCACGGCGTTTAAAGAAGTAAAGACTAAAGGTCCTTTATACGTGTCGAGTGAGCTCGCCTTAAGATGGACCCGCTCGAAAGCAGTCGAGGCTGCTCGTGGCTCGATGACAACGATGACAGAAGAGGAACGGAGCGTCCGGTTTGTTGCGCGAAACTTAAAAAAGAAACATTTTGATGGTACAGCCTAATTATCGCGTTAATTATCGACGAATTGTGTAGACACTCTGGCGAAAAAATTTTTATAATATTTATCTCATAACATTTTTAAGAATTTTTTATATTTTTTTTAGATCTTTGAAAAATACATTAACCCTCTGCCTTACGATTTTTCACATCATTGTACGCGTCAGAGAATTGACTTTTTAACCCTTAACCACCCAGGGGCGCGTTCAGATTTCTCACCCGAGTGCGTTTTATCCTTGTTTAACATTCAGTAAACAACAAGGATAAAATGATACCTGGGACACCCGGGTGGGGAATCTGAACGCAGCCCAGGTGGGATAAAATATCGTATTACCAGCCAGGCGCTGTCACTATGATTGGTCAACTTTTTACAGATTTTTTTTATTAGTACACGGAAAGAACGGTTTTACTGAAATCACTAAAAATTTGATCAGATACAGATCTGAAAATAATTTTGTTGTGTCATCAAAATAATCATGTAGGACACTCAAACATGGTGATAATGCTGCAAAAAGTTTTGATATTCTAGCAACTATTTTGGGCGTCCTACATAATTATTTTGATGACCCAACAAAATTATTTTCAGATCTGTATCTGGCCAAATTTTTAAATATTTCAGCAAAATCATTCTTTCCGTGTAAGTATAGACAGCTGACAAAGCGAATTACACATTTTATGAATATATTAATAAATTATATTATAAAACAAAACAAAAAAATATTTGTAATAGGACATAGTGGCAATAACTACATATCTT
The DNA here is from genome assembly GCA_003063815.1 of Aphaenogaster rudis. Taxonomy (NCBI): domain Eukaryota; kingdom Metazoa; phylum Arthropoda; class Insecta; order Hymenoptera; family Formicidae; genus Aphaenogaster; species Aphaenogaster rudis. The sequence continues at coordinate 119,249 of NJRL01000014.1, forward strand.
TTTGTATCTAGCAAAATAGACTTTTTTAATCTTAAAATGGAAAAGTAGTGGAGTCACTACAACTGCATCTAGGTGATTAAGGATTAATTTGTATGTTGAGACACAGCGCGCATTAACTCTCGCTGGATAAGCGTTTGCCATTCTGTCTACCTGTTCCAATTTATCAGGGCGTATTATGGATCTAATCGAAAACGATTCCGTTCAGAATGATTCCGAAAAATAAAGGACAAAGATAAGGAACCGACAAGGAGTATAAGACAAGTGATTATCATTTCGAACGGAGAATCATTTCCGAATAAATTCATAATAAATGTCCTGGTTCGATGTATTCCACACAGCACACTTTATCCTGAGGATATCCCAGAGTGATCCACATGTCCAATGCGATCCCATGCACATCCTACGGTTATTGAGATATCCCTCGGATATCTAGTGGATATTGCGATAACGTATGCTGTGTGGGATAGAGTGTTTCACAGAACTTTGACGGATTGTATCGTCGAAACGGTTTGAGTGAAATAAGAAAAAAAGTTAACTGATCAAATTAAATGATATTATCAAAATTCAAAATAAATGGGCATATGAGAGTCAACGCAGTAATTAATGCGCAAAAATCAACGTAATGTTATTAATTTAATTCGTATAACAAATTGTTGGTACATACCATATTTTTTGTACCAACAATTTGTTATATGAATTAAATTAATAACATTACGTTGATTTTTGCGCATTAATTACTGCGTTGACTCTCATATGCCCATTTATTTTGAATTTTGAAATTATTGTGAGTCCTATTGCTATTAATATATATTTTTTTAAATGATATTAAATGCCCTAACTTTCGAAGTTTCTATTATGCATTTATGTACATGCATGTAGGTGTAAAGTACAGTTGCATCCGTTATTTAAATAGGTCGCCATATTTTTTAATGCACTAATCGGCGCAGTTTTAATAATAATAAAGCTACAAATATTTAAATGACAAAATCTCTGGAACTAATAATTTTTTCATAAAAATACCCTAATACTATTTTTGTGGAGAATGAAAAACTGCGCCGATTAGTGGATTAAAAAATATGGTGATCCATTTAAAAAACGGATGCAACTGCACTTTACACCTGCATGCATGCACATAAATGCATAATAGGAACTTCGAAAGTTGGGGCATTTAATATCATTTAATTTTACCTGCTAACTTTTTTTATATCTCAAACCATTTCAACGATACAATCCATCGAAGTTCCGTCCCACACAGCACAAAACTTAACAGAAATGTTTCAGAAACGTTTCTGAAACTTTGAAACATTTCTGTTAAGTTTTGTGCTGTGTGGGGTGTAACACTTTGCATATTGTTAAAACGGAAAAAAAGGAATTATGCGTAATAGTTAAATGCAGCGCCTATATATACCAATCAGTTGTGTTTTTCAGTTTTAGTCTGTAATCTGCAGCACAAGTGTCATTCGTTATTGTAAAGCAAGGGGTTAAACTTCTTCAGATTTTGTTTTCTTCGGAAATAGAATGAGAAATCTTGGAATTTCAAAATTCATATATATATATAAAGAATTTGATAAAAGATGTAGACTCTCTCATATCTTTTCACATTTTCTCAGCACTTCTGGAGTGTTCCAATTCGCATAAAAAATCTGAAATTTGTTAAAAAAGTTATAAAATTTATATAGAAATTCTGAAAAATTATATGAAGAATTCTAAGCAAATTTTTCACCAGGGCGGATTTGGAAATTCTAAGAAACATCTCCCTTTTTCCTCGGTGTTTACAGCATTTATATTTATTTCACGTACAACTTGCATATATTATAATTATAATCGACAAACAGTAGTCTCTCATAACGGAAACAATTATTATTAAATGCGATTATAACTAAAGGGGCAAAGATGCGCCCAGCCGAATAAGGCGTGAGCTTCCTACACTCAAAAACAAGATTACTATATATATATTTATATTTATATATATATATATATTAGCCTTTGAATATTACAGAATTAGTCTTTGTGTGTATGTGTATGTATATCATTTTATAGGGAACTTTACTTCTAACGGCTCTTAAAATTGTTTCATATCATTTCTCTCTCTCTTTCTCTCTCTCGTGCCCTCAATAAGGATCTCTACCGACTATTTTGCGAGACTGCGAGGAATCTCAACTTATTAAAAATACACATCGCTCGCGGATGTATTATTATTGCGCGTTATATTGTGCACAAGTATTCGTCATTAGGTACCTTGTTTGTAAGGGGGTTTTTTTAGGCATTGTCTAGACACCTCTCTCTCTCTCTCTCTCTCTCTCTTTCTCTCTCTCTCTCTCTTTCTCCAGTTAGGCCATTACTATCTCGGATAAAGGTATCCAGGGAAGCGCGCGCGAGCGCAATTATTGAATCTCTAAGTATTTTACCATTAATAATATCAATAAGTTGTAAACGTATGCACTACGTGTCTGAATGCTGCGTATAGATTTTCGCGATAAAAATACATGACTGATAATGAGATATTCGAGCCAGAGGATACGGGGAATGCAAACGATTACGGGGGGGGGGGAAGAGGCAGGATAAGGGAGAATGCCTCAGCAGATGGCTGACTTATAATTTTAAAACAATGTTTTATATGCTCTAAGTCTTTGTCTTAAGTAACGCACAATAACTGTCTTGTATCTGAAATCTTAAATTAAAGAGCCATTTCGTTTGTGACTGATGACAAACCGCTGCATAATAACAAAAGAAAATACAAGATAGTATTTTGCGTTATTTAAGACAAGGACTTGAAGCATAAAATATTGTCTTAAAATTATCATTCTGCTAAGGCCCTAACACTGCGATTGTTGGCGTTACATCAATTCCTGGTTACCGTACGACTTAAGCCCGTATCAGACTATGGATTGGGATTGGATTGGAATTTGACCAATCGGAACAAAGAAAATTAATAACAAGTTCAGTTAACTTAGCTTTGATTGGTCAAATTCCAATCCCAATCCCAATCTATAGTCTGATACGGGCTTTAACTGACGTTGACGTTAAAATACCAGTCACGTTTCAGACGAACGAGACGGCGAAGAATCAGTTTTGAGTCCTCGCACACAGGAATTTAAACAGTCGCGCAATTAATAATCCTAATTAAATGCCTCGAGAATTTGCAAGAGATCAAAACGTACGTTTCCATCTCTCAGAGTATTAAATTGCAAATTTGTTCGTTCATGTCGCGTCCACGCAAAAAACGCGAGAGCACCTGCAATCGTGCCCGACAATTAATCCCAGTTATACTTTTGAAGCTTTCACGGATATTTTCTTCAAAATTGTTAAGAGGGGTTAATGTCGGGTTATGTTAATTTCGGATTAATGTCTTGATACATCAGGTTGCTTCTCGCCCTGATAAAGTGAACCGCGAGGTTCACGAAACGTTGGCATTAATAACGTATCAAGACACGGAGGTAACCCGAAAACCTTTTAACAATTTTGAATTAATCCCAGTCTTATTAAACGGTTCTCGAACCGTGCTTAAAAAAAAAAGACGTTAAAAAAAAACTTGTTGCGCTTTTGTGGAAAAAGAAAAATAAAAAAGAAAATTTCCGCGCGCGAAAATGTCATCGTTCACCTTTCCACAGAAGAGAGCGATTAAAACCGCTGAAAAAAATAAAATAAGATAAAAAGAAACTATAAACGTAAATCTAATCTTAATGTCGCGCGACGTATAATTTCGTCCGCAATAGAGGCGAGATGAGGCGAGGTGAGGTGAGGTGGCTAAGCAGAGCCGCTGATTAGCGATCAAAAATGTAGTGAAACACGAGGCCAATGCTAGATACGCACTAGAAGTTAAGCGCTTATTTAAGATGAGAAAACCACTAGTGGTCCGATAGTAATCTTGATTTTAAGCAAGCCTTCCGTCGACAAGCGCGCTGTTATAAAAATCAATATGTCGCACACATATTAACTAACCGAGAGAATTAACACATTTCCAAAAGATACATCTGCGGGTATCGTCGTTATGGACCAGTCCATAACGAGGGAATAACATTGACGCGCGAATGAACGCCGCCGGTTTAACATCGTGAGCGAATCCGTCAACACTCTCCGACGAATTCGCAATTTAATTAAGCTTTATGTATGTACCAGAAATTTTTGGCGTGCGGCTGTCGCCTCCCGCGAGAGGAAAATGCTCATCTAAATTTCGGCGGAGTTATAATTTCGCTATAAACAGACGACGCGATTTTACGTGGTTCGTAAAGGAATCTCTCTAAAAAAAAATTCCAAGATGCACGTTCCTTTTTTCGATAAAGGGATTTTTAATTGCGGCACGTAAAAGCAACAGGTGAGCCCAACATCTCGCGTGACCGTCGTGAGAACCTACATGAGATATTGTTGACTCTGGTACATACAAAGCAGCTGAGATATTACATGCGCGCGTTTTTTTTTTCGCTAGCGTAACAGTACAAAGAATATGAGTAAATATAAAAATCAAATAATAATATTAATAATGATAATAATAATAATTACAAAGAGAATCATTATTAAAGCTTCTAACAATAATAAAAATGAATACCTTCCTTCGAGTTCGTAATAAATTAATAATGAAACTTTAAAAGCGTCCGTACAATTCAGCTAACAATGGCGATCGACGATACGAAGATGAGTCATGGATCGCGCAACTCGTTTTGTCATCTCCGTCGTAATTCACCTTCATTATCAACCGCGATATGCCGCGGCACCGGTGAGATTCAAGTGAAAGCGATTCGGTGGATCTAGTAAAAGAGCGTTTGGCAGAATTACATAAACAATATTGAGTCGAATGCAACGGCATTCGCGCATGAGTAGTACAAATAAGCCCAAGTTAACGTACACACCTGGGATATCGAATATAAATTCAATAAAAATATATGAACCGTAAAGTTATGTAATTTAATAAGATAACGCATTTTTTCTATTATTACTGTTTAAATATACGTTTGCTCGATGTCCCACCATTCTAATTAGTTGCCCTACATTCGAAAACAAAAGCAGACGTGGCGTTAAGAACAAGGTTGTAGAATTTGGTCACGATTAATTAATTCAACAGCCGCCTTACAATTTGCACTTGTTCTAAGATGCAGGATAATGGATAATTATCGCATTACGCGTTAACTGCTCCAGAACTTATTTATACTACTATAGAGAACGAGCGCGTTCTCCCTCCTTCTTTGTCTCACGAAGACAAGCGGATTTCATCAATGAAGAGAAGGTCTCGAAGCCCTCTGTTTCAACCTGGTTAATAACGCCTGCTCGCCGTCGTCTTCCGTTTTCGATGAAACCCCGCGGAAACTCTCCGAACGATACTTGTCCCTCAAGAACGTCCTTCTCTCCTCTTTGTACTTTTCGATTCTTTCTCTACACTGCGGATCTCCCAAGTCTAGACCGCCGAGATTCCTCAGGTGGATCTTTTCCGAGGCGCTCGAGCAGGTGCCGGAGCTGCTGCCTACGTTAGGCGTCGAGCAATGCTGCATGTCTTCGGACGTTGGTTTCACCGACAACGAGATGTCCCCCGTCATTCGATTGAACTTGGCCTCGTCCAGGGAACGGCTCAGCGCCGCCCGAGTCGCCCGCGCGTGACGCGCCCGCAAGCAGGGTGGTAAATGCGACGACTCTTCGGACTTGCCCCTCGCGCAATCCAACTCCTGCCTCATCTTGCTCTCTCGGACGATCTCCCTGCCGATCTCCGAATCAAAGCTCCTTCGTTCTCTGATCGTTTCGCTTTCGTATTTTCTTCTTACAGGCGCGGACACGTCTCCCACAGCGCCTCCGGACAATCTCTGTAGAGCTAGTTCCTGCAAGATCGCCGCGGTGTCCCGTGGTGGAAGAATCGCCGTATCGTCGATGGTCGGGGACGAGGTGTTCGTGAATGTGCTCGACGTGTCTAACGTTCGTTCCATCAGCTCGGACGCCCCTTCTGGCGCGTGCGCTACTTCGTAAGGCTCGGCCGCGTTCTCCGACGGAATTCTCACCTCGATGTTACCTCGTATCTGATTAGCTTGCAGGCTGGCGCACTTGTGACTCTCGTCGCTACGTTTGGAAGCGCATTTACGTATCTGTTGCGTATTACTCTGCTGCTTCTGTGAATTATTGTATCCGAAACTTTGGCACTTCTTTGACAGTCCGTTCGTACAGTGGTCGTTGTCACGATCGTCCCGCGTTACGGTAACGCTCGTTTCCTGATCCCCCTCAGGTTTATTCGAGAATCGCGGATGATTCGTAACGTGTAAGGTGCGTGTCGCGCAATCTCGTTGCTGTGCGCTCGTGTCCCTCGACAGACGGCGATAATTCTCGAAAGTTTCCGTTTCCCCAAACAACTCTTTATCGTCGCGGATCTCGTTCCGATTTGTACCAAATACATTCGCGTTGTCCGCCTCGATGTAACACGCGCGAATCTGCTGCTGCTGCTCTCTCGCGTTAGATTCTTGGCCCGAATTAACGTCCGTCGTGCACGAGTATCGATTGCCATTCTCCCGATCGCACAGCCGAGAATGGGTGTCGTCCGTGAGATTATCCTCGTTTACGAGACCGAAACTCGCCTGTGAATCGGCCTCTTCCCGCTCGTGCCCGTGACCCCCATACTTCTTCGTATCTGTAATATCAAGTATCATATCTTCGCTTTCCTGCATCGATATACGACTTCCCGCCGAATTGTCGACTCCCATGCAGAACGCGTCCGCGGACGGAGGCAATGTGAGCTCCAGCAATGTTCCAGGGATGTTCTCCGACGCCGTTGGATTTGCGCCACTTTCCACAAAGGAATCGTTGGGACTAGTCGATTCGCTGATCGGCGTTGCGAAGGAATTAGCCGCCGCTCTTCCGATGATCACCCAGTCGCCGGAGTCGTTGCCGCTGCTCGCCACACGTGGATTTTCCGTATTGGTGAACACTTTGTCAGAACTATCGCAAATTACAAATCCGGACTCTTGCAGCTCCTGCAAAGTTTGCTCGCACGACATCGGGGAATCGAGATCGGTCGTATTGGATGGCAGCCTCGGCAAATCGGTCACGGCGGTAAGATTATTCGGCGGATCGGTAGACTCGCCGCATCCCTCGGTCGCTTCTTCTTTTTCTTCATACGATTTAGACGAGATCTCCACAGAATGCAAACTCAGCCCGCTTGTCACGTCCTTACGAGATACAGCGACCCCGCTAGATGCGGTTTCTTCGCACGAAGAGGATAATCTCTTACACGATCTCATCTCCGTATCGTTGAAAACCGAGGCAACCGCACTCGATTGAGTCGCCGCATGATTTTCAGCGCGCGGAAGCGACGTGGTCGCGTTTCTATCGCGCAATTCCGCGCGCCCGTCGTAAGTTATAATCCTCTCACATGGCTCCAATCTCTTATCCCGGTCTTCTAAATTTATGGATAATCTATGGCTAGGATCCGATGACTTTTCCGAAGACGACACGCTAGTTTCCTTCAACTTATTCGTACCGTTTCCGTCGCGCTCATCACCAATCTCTAATGGCAAAGTGAAACTTCGGAAACTTATTCTAGGGCTATTAGCCGGTACCGGCGAAGTGGAGTGAGACGTGCCCTGCAACGTGGCGGGCGTTAACGGCGTAGAGGCTTCCGATAACAATGGTAGATAGCCTGGCGTTTGTAACGGAGACGGTGTATCAATACTGTGAATATCCGCGCTTGTCGCCACCATGACCTGAAAGATTCAATGGATTAGATATAACATACATATAGAAAATGGCTTAGACTAGTTTATGTTAATCACCTGATCGGGACTTTGGCTATCTATAAAACGCAATTCAACATCGCAATGCAGTCTTTCTTCTAAACGAGATCGTTTTCTCTTGGATCCACCGGTGGCGGCGGCACATTGATTTCCTTCGGTTCTCTGCCGACGCGGTGATGCCTCTACCGACGCCACTCCACCACCTTCCTCTTCCGAAAGCATCCTCATCTCCCGCTCTTCGAGATCGAAATTGAGTTGTATCTCCGAGAGATCCAACGGCGAGGATGCGTTAGGCGCATCGGCCAAATGATCAAAGTACGAGTCGTGCGAGACGGATCGACTATGACCGCAGGTTCTGATGGGAGGTGGTCCTCCCAAGAGAGGACCCAATCCATCCTCGCCGTCTAAACTGTCGGCGCTTTTGACGGGTCTCAATCGTCGCAAGGAATTCAAAGAACTTGGCACTGTTTCCGCTTGAGGTGGCGTGCCAATTTGTCTCGTTTTCCCGACAGCGCCCCTACCGAATAGCGCCCTCCAATTTAGCGAAGGCGATCGTTTCGAGCCATTTCGCTTGCGCGGCAGCTCTATGACAGTATGATAGCGCAGAGGTAGACCGGCCGGACCCGCCCCTACTTCTATGTAATCAGGTTCGCCTCTGAGACTTCTGTTGCGCGCCTCCTCCAAAGTGAGCAATCGCGCGGACGTAGTGATCGCCAAAGACTTTGGTCTGCCGACAGGACCGTCCCCGAATATAAGTTCCGCGTAGCAGACTAGAAATTCCGTCACAACCGCCTGGACCCCGACACCCTGAAGCGCCGCTACGCCACCCACTTCCAGTTCCTTGCATCTCAAGAGATTCGGCGCCCAGACGATGGCCACGTTACGCGGAGTCATACCTGTTTCTGTGCCACGCGCGGCTACCCTCACCAGATGACGCATCAGATACTCCAGTGTTCTGCGTACACAGTTTGACAAAGATTAGAATAAATTGCTGATGCGTTGCTGCGACAAGAGAATGCAACAAACTGGAAACGAAGAACAAAATACCTATAATGCGGTGGCGGTAACTTTCTAACCGCGTCTCTCATACGTCTCAATCTCTCGGCATCGCTGCCAGCTTGAACCGCATTGACAAAAGTGGAGTAAAGTTGGTATGTGCACAATGGATTCGGCAGCTCTCTAAAGTACATCTTCAATAACGATGCCACGGAGTGGATATCTTGCAGAATACTCTCATCGGAATGCAACGCTGGTACCCTATCTTCGTCAAAGGCGTTCCGCAATTTTTGAATGTTGGACGTTACGCCACTAAGGCGATATATACCGTCGACTAGACCATGTTTCTCTATGAATTCCGCGCAACACGTCAAAACGGTAGGCACTACAAAACGAATAATCTCTTTCGTTTTCCTTTCTTCTGTATAGCTTATACTCGACATACCTAAATTATTAAAAGTTTTCTAGAATAAAATTTACCGTCTTGACCAGAGTTTAATAGATGTTCTCCCAAATCGCAACCGAATACGCGCTCTCGCAATATACCCGATTGCTTTAATCTCCTCCTAGAAGGTCGATTCAGTATGAAGGATCTAAAAAAGGCGATCAATTTGCCATGTTTCCGGAGCACGGGCTTTACTGGTAACCTCGATCTGACCGTCGTCGAAACCGTCAAGTGACGCGGCACTTTGTCTCCAATTACGGCGACACATTCGGCCGGAAAAAATCCAACCGCGAATCCATGCTTTCCACGCCACCATGTACTTTCCCCCGGAGGGGGCATGTCTATAACGGATATCATGTCGCCTACCTGTTTGTCATGTAAATCGTTTCGATCAGTCATCACGCGAGTTCTCATAGTACACAGATTTACGATTTAGCCAACTATGCTATAAGTAAAAGCGTTTGAACGAAATTACCTGGAAGGAGATCTCATCTTGTGCTTGAGCGGTGTAAGGTCTCACGGCGTATGCCGCGGCGACGGCTGGAGTATTGATAGGACAAGAATCTGATTCCGGTACCAGAATCCTTCTCCCTCTGTTATCGAGTTGCAACCAATTTAATACCGGGCCACAGTTTAGGCCTTCGTGATTCAGCTGCGAGAACCGGCTCAAGTAATCCTTCAGTATATCACAGGCATTTTTTGGCCGAACATCTGGAAGCTTCGTTAAGGAGGAAAACTTTCTGTCGAATATGCAGCGATGCAGCTGCTTATCGAACATGACGAAATTATCGTAGGACCTCTGTAGCGTCCAGCACGCATCCCCAGATGTTATTCGAACGGCGTAGCTCTCCGAGTCGTTGGAACCCTCGTTGACGGATACCTGAAAGCCGAGTCGTGTCTCTTAACCGGATCTTCCGCGTGTCTCGCGTTCAGCGTACCTCCAGAGTACCAAGCTCGACATGCTCGTAGTGAAAATGGGCACACTCGTCGAGTTTCGGAAAGCGCGCGATGCTACTCATGTTGCTGCCAGAACTAACAGGCGTGCCGAGATCGTCTGTCCGATTACCGCCCAAGCCCTGCAATTTTATTCAAGAGGATAAATACCGGGAATTCCGTCCCTAAGTTCATATAGAATCTGTGTGATAAATCCGACATTCCTGCGAGAGCTCTTAAAGGAGCGATATGTATCTCGTACATGGAAAAAGATAATGTATTAACAACATTAAGTCTAATTGGAAATAATTTTAATTCAATAACAATATTAATAAAACACAAAAAGCAAGTATGTATGCTTTTGTTTGATAAAAAGTGTTGTTGAATTAATAAGATTATTTCCAATCAGATTGACGCTGTTAACCTTCCGGAGCTGACAGTGGATCTATTGGATCCATTCAATTATAAATCTCCTTGTCACTGTTAGATAAAATAAACTTAATATTCATTCTTTTGTATACGAGTTATCTCATTTTGGTTCCTTGAAATTAATTAGTGCCTTTTAGTCAACATAAATTAAATGGGTCTCACAGACCCAGTGTCAGTAACTGAGCAATTACAGATTTTAACATCACAGCTTTGGAGGGTTAATACAACATTAATTTTTTCCATGTACAAATTCATGATAGTTGGATAAGGCTGGGTCTACAATAGGTGTAGGTAGTGAGCCTTTAGCCTTCTGCTCTAAGCCAAGTAATTTCCGATAAGGTTCTCCCATGCTACCTTAAGGCGTAATTCCTGAGTTTTAAGAGTTGGCCAGATCCCAACTGTAAAGTTTAGGGCTTAAAGCAGCGTAGGACATGTTTTCTGTCGGAAATTACTTAGCCTAGAGCAGATAGCTAAAGCCTTACTACATCTAATGTAGACCCAGCCTTAAGTCCGCCATAATTTTTATCTTGTAGCGAATTCGATCACTCGTACTACACTGATTAATGCACATTAAAGGCTATAACATATGAACATATCTAAATGCAATAGTATAATATAATCAGTTTAACGATGAAATCATTAATGCATATTCTACTAAGTAACAATTCTGCTAGATATCAATAACATCATTATTGACTATTTATACAGTCATATAAAATATTTATGTGCTTCTATGCTTAAATACTTTCATGTACAGCAGCTTTTAATATGCACTAATCCAATGTAGTGCAGATGATCGAATTCGCTATTAACCTTCGTCTGGGACTCGATGTCGGTGAGCCGGTGAGCACGGGGTCTCTCCTGCGTCGGCGGCCCGGGCATCTTGTGCAGCCTCTCCGTGGACGAGGACGAGGAGGACGAGGATCCAGGCCTTTTACCCGATTTGCCACGCGCCAGGATGACGGTAGGTTTTCACGTTCCTCTCGATCGGGCCATCGTCTCCTTCTCCTCGCTGTTTTTCTGCACAGACACGACGCGGAACTTGAACATCGTTTCCAAAGGGACGCACTAGACACCGTGTGCTCGCAAAGACACGTTTCGTTCGCATCTCTCGGAGAGCTCTCGTTTGTTTAGGATCTTAGTAAATTCCGTCGTTAAAGGTATCTCGTGTCAAAATCGATAGGAATTCGAGTATCCTCACGAGGCACGGCGGCAATTATCGACCGACGCTTCCTTCTCGCCTGCGATCGTCCGCGGAGGAAGCATCCGTTTTCGGAGACGAGATCCGCCTGCGACACTTTTTTCTCTTAACGGCTCACCATATGCGCCGTATATCGCGCGTTGTCCGACGACCTACGACAGCGAACGAGCCTACGGGCCTATCCAGACAAACTCGAACACCATATGCATAGAAAAAATGATCCAATCATATGCCTAATAAAAGGAGGCAAGTCTTTATGCTGGATATGTGATTGAATAATTTTTTCTACGGACATGGTTACACGACTATGCAAGATAATGCAAGTTTGCCTGGATAAGCCCTACGAGATTAGAAGCAAAGAGCCGCGTTTCGAGATAAAGCTCTAAAGTTAAGAGGTTTCTTTAAATAATAAAAGAAACCTCTTAACTACAGAGAGCTCCATCTCGAAACGTCTCGTAAATAAACGTTCTCACCGCGGCAGAACGAGAGCGAGCTAAATACTTGGATATTTACTCAATCCTCCGTCGTTCCGGGCGACAGTTCGACGGGACGTTCTCGAGCACGGTTAGGCATCGTATCCCCGTGGTCGGCTGCCGGGAGCACCGTAGATCGCGTAGATCGCGTCGGACGCTCCGAGGGCGTTCCTCCGCGTTCTCTCGGGTCCACCGTCCACCTCAACCGGGGCGCGATCGAGCGAGGCTGCGACGCGCGCGGTTTAACAAGGCGAGTCTATTATCTAAGGCGCGCGGAAGTGCCAATAACCCGAAGGCGCACGGCGGCGACTCCGTTTCGGGGCCGCCCGACGGGACGCGTGGAGAGAGAGAGAGATAGAGATAGAGAGAGAGCTCTCGGAGAGCGCGAATTCGCGTGCGCCGACGATTCTTTTTTGCTGCCGCGCGCGCGACTCGCCGCGCTCGATACACGCGCAAAACCGACCGCGAGCGCGACGGAGTAACAAAGTAGCGGATTCACGCACGCGACCGAACCGAGGACGGGCGAGGGGACCGACCGTGTATATTTACATCGGCGAGAGCGTAGCGCGACGTGCGGTGAACGGCGCGCGGGGCGGGGCGGGGTGGGGTGAGGTGGGCGGGATCGCGGGGGAGGGGCGGAGAGGGGACGCGAACCGAGGGGGGAGGAAGGAAGGGTTGATGTCGGATCTACGCGCACCGGCAAAATCGCGAGGACTGCGAACAGCTGTGGGTCTCTCCGCAGCTTTCCCCCCTCTCTTTCGCACTCTCTCTCTCTCTCTCTCTCTCTTTTCCCTCTCGCGCTCGCTCTCTCTTGCTCACCACTGCGCGGCCCGAATCTTCGCACGGGGGATATAACGGCGCTATTATGTCACGAGCGGTCTCTTTCTCCCTCTCGCGCACTTTCTCTCTCTCTCTCTCTCTTTCTTTTTCGTTTAGCAGAACGTCCGACGCCTCGTCGCGCACGCTCGAACGAGGGTAAAACACGGGAGGGGAGGGGAGGCGAGGGATGGGCCGGCGCGGCGCGATGCGACGCTACGAAGAGGGCCGCGCGCACTCGCTCCCATTCTCGCCGTCCTCTCGCGTTAACTTAACAGTGCGCGGTGGTCCGTTTCGGGACGCGGGCCGGTCACCCGAGACCCACGAGAGACCCGAGCCCGACGCGACCAGATGCGACCCCGAGGGAGAGACGTACCCGCTGCCGTTCCCGATTTGAGAACCCCTGGTCAGCCGGATGTCTCGCCGCGTGCCGGAGAGGAACGTACGCGCTCCCGCGCCGTATCCGCCTCCATTTGCCTCCGTTTACGTCCGAGCGCCGCGACGTGACGTTGGGGCTGGTGCACGCGCGGAGGGGGCCCGACGCGACGGCGACGGCGACGACGTTGCGGCCGCGTTTTCACTCCGCATCACCGTTCCGCTGCGCCGCTGCACCGATCACGAGACGGGACGCGACGCGACGAATTATCGCGGGGCGGTCGCAAAGCTAACCTTCGTCGACCGAGCCTCTCGACGACCAAAGACGCTTCGCTTCCTTCGATGCGATGCCCACTACCGCCCGCGGCGCCCGCTACCCGCTGATCCACCTATCCACCACTGCTCCCCGACCTAACCTAACTTCGCGTGACCTAGCTTGACGCGACTCGCGCCTCGCGCGGCCGCGTCTGTCACAAGTGTCGCCAACATTTGCGGATGAGATAGATCAAGATAGATTCTCGTTTCGGTTATGCGTATATATGTATCTGTTATTATCGATGTTTACGATGCGCGGTATTTATATCGCAAGCGTGACGTAAATGGTAAATTGTTGCGCATAATGGCAGCAGCATTGGCAGATCGACGTAAGAGAAAGAGAGAGAGAGAAACTGGAGCAACCAATCAGAAACTTGTTCCAATAATGACTCTAAACTGCAGCGCCAATGATATTAGCGGTTGTATTATTTTTTAATTTTTTTAAATTTGGAACAATCTCCGATTGGCCATTGCTGTAAATGAGAATGCATGCACGAGAATGTTATATTTATATGAACTTTAATTGATTAATGATTTCTTAAAGATGTATGTCAGACCTTCAAAAATAACAGCATTGCCATAATATTTT
>NJRL01000014.1:142683-189282 GCA_003063815.1 Aphaenogaster rudis
CCCACTCATGATGATAATGCTGCAAAAAGTTTTAATATTCTGGCAATTATTTTGAGTGTCCTACTTACAAGTTACTTTTGATGGTCTAACAAAATTATTTTCAGATCTGTATTTGGCCAAATTTTTAGATACTTCAGCAAAACCATTCTTTCCGTACGTACGAGCGTATTATTAAAACCACTTTCGTCTGTGGAGGGGGTGGGAAGATACAAATTTGAACCAATGTAGAAGCTTCCTACGTCCCGATGAGGCAATCTACTGAATCATAGGATCTAGGATCTTAGAATTTATCCTCAATAAACTGTGATACATACCATGACCCTGTATACTGAGAAATCTATTTTGGAAGCATTAAAGAAGAAGAAGAAAAAGAAGATTACTCTTCGAACTCGCGCATATAAATGAACGAATGTCGTGTTATGACCGTTGCAAATTCGCCTCACTTGTGCCATTCGAGCATGCACAAAAAAAAGATTCATATGTATAATCGGCGATAAAAGTGATCAATGTGCGAATAGAAACTGGAGAAGAGGACTTCTCAAGGAGAAAGAGGAGAGAGAGAGAGAGAGAGAGAGAGAAACGCAAAAAATCAAGCAGCGAGAGAGCTTGGGAGATCTCAATGAGCTGAGAGATCTCGAAGAGTCGAAGAGATACACGTCGGTGTTTGAATGTGCAAAAAAAATGATACATATGTATAATCGGCGATAAAAGTGATCAATGCGAGTGGAGACTGAAGAAGAGCACTTCTCAATGAGAAAGGAGAGAGAGAGAGAGAGAAAGAGAAGCGCGAGAAATAAAGCGGCGAGAGAGCTTGGGAGATCTTGAAGGGTTGAAGAGATACACGCGGACCGTGTTTGAATGCGCGACCGCGCGAAAAAGCTCCGCGGGATGAAATATATCGCGGATGATCGTCGTGATTGTCGCGTGTTGACCGACGATGTTACCATCGACGACCCTTGAACCCGGGCGAGCTTTGCTCGTGTTCGGCTCGTGTGCGGGACGCGTCGTACCGCCCCGCCGCGGGACGGTACAACTTGGTTCCGCTTGGATCTTTCGGCGAGTCAGTGCAGCGCGCGCGATCCGGTGCGAGTCGTCGTCGTCGTCGTCTGCTCCCTCAGCCGCGCGCGATTCTTCAACGCGGCGCCGCCGGTCGCTCCGGTCTTACATGCCGCATGACATAGAGCGAGAGGAGGCGCCGAGGTGGAGAACGTAACTGGGTATGCTACGCCGTCTTCTGGACTACCTGTACGGTACTTTTCCCCACAATTCATATACACATAGCCCACGTGCATCGCGTCTACGCACCTGTGCGTCTCTCCCTTGAAACGATCACGGCAGGCCATCACGGTGCGGTAGCCACGGTGTGTTTGTGCTCTTTCTTCTTTTCTTTCCTTTCCTCTTCTTACCGCGTGAGCGCTCAGGAGCGATTTTTCCGCTGCCTGCCTGCCGAAGAGCTCTACGTTTCTGCGCGATCCTCCTGGTAGGACTCCATTGAGTGAGTAAGTAAGCTTTCCGAAGCGCCCTTAGCGTGAGTCCTTCCGAGGGAGATCGCCGTGATCCATCGTATCCATTTTCCTCCAATACGATCGGTCCCATCTCCGATCGGGCATATACACACGCGAATATGTTTTTGAAGGTAACAACGAGCGCGCGGAGCGAACGGCTTCCGGTTCGGCGGGATCCAGTGAGGTGACTGTCCACTGTATCGATTCCTTGAGGTCCGCTCGCGCAAAAGAGATGTCGGAGGCACCGGTGAGCTTTGTCGTCGGGGAGCCTGAGCCCGAGCCCGATCCCAATCGCGATCCTAGCGAGGTGCTGGAGATCGAGGATAGCTTCCCGAGTGAGAGCGATAATGGCAATTTGCAGATGCAGATCAATGCCGCGCCGGGACTTGTCGAGCGTCGTAGGCGCCTCAGGTGATTTTTGTTTTCTTTTTTTTTTCTCCCCGCCCATCATTAGCAACGAGCAAAAGCAGATCAGATCCAGATGCCCTTCCGGATGAAAGGAACTTTCGGTTATTTCGGCCCGAGTCTCGTCAGGGTGCGACTTGTCATTCGCACGAGTCTTGAGTAGGGCTGTAACTTTTGACAACTTCGAAGCTTCGAAGGAATTTGAAGCTTCGAAGTTAACTCCGAATCTTCGAAGCTTAAGGCCTAGTCTGCACTGGTTATAGCAAGTCTTTTGCTCGTAGTAAAATAATTTTTGGCAAAAAGCATTTTCCGCGCCGCTTTAAACCCTAAACTTAACAGTTGGAATCTGGCCAACTCTTGAAGTTCAAGGATTGTGACTGAAGCAACGCGGAAAACGCTTTTGGTCGAAAATTATTTAGCTTAAAGCAAAAGGCTCATTATAGCCATTGTAGACTAGGCCTAAGGTACCTGCTATAGCCTTCGTCTCGAGAGTGAAGAATGAGACGGCTGAAAATTCGTGAGCTTGCGAGCCTCGGCGAGCCGCTGTACTTACGAGAAGCTAGGGAGGGAACGGCGCGATATATATCTTCTTTGACTCTGTAACCTTTTTCACCTCTATTAACGTGCGACAATGAACGTTTGAATATTCAAACAGTTGCCTCCGCGCAACGAAATACGATCGCCGCATTCTGCGAAAGCGAGTTTATCAGGTTCGGATGAAATCGACGCGTCCCCTTAAGGTCGTTATCAGGAACATTCGCGTTTTAGGTAAATCGCAAAACGTCCACGTGCATCGACTGGTCTCTCTATGCGCATTGCAAATATATTGCGAATGTAATTCGACCTTTCACGGTTATCGCAAAAACACTTTTAAAGAGCCGATAATGCGAAAACTGCTTTTTTTTCCTTTCTTCTACTCTATGTACACGCACACGTACACATCACATACACATTTTTCACACATAAGACCGCGAGTTACAAGCTTGTAAAAAAGGTATAGGTATGTAAATGGGACGCTGTCGCACAATCTTCGACGTGGTCTTTCCTTGGAGAATCAAAAGACTGAATGAAAAGTTATTGTCTCTACTCGCGACAGCATATGAAACATTGGACGGAGAGTGTAATACTTACGTAATATGTTTTCATGCTGTGTTTCAATTTTAGAGTGTGTCGTAATTCGCGCAGATTCGAAATCTTTATTCATTTATATTTAAGCGTGATGAATGGTCAAATATGCACGGAAATATTGATTTTACTAAAGTATCTAAAAATTTAGCCAGATACAGATCTGAAAATAATTTTGTTGGAAAATAATGCATTAAAATAATTATGTGGGATGCTTAAGCTATTTGCTAGAAAATTTTTTGCAACAGTATCATTATGTTTAAGCATTCTATATAATTATTTAGATACTCCAACAAAATTACTTTCAGATCTGTATCTGGCTACATTTTTAGATACTTAAGCAAAATCAATCTTTCTGTGTAAAATTTAATGCGACGCGATCGCGCATGATGGAAAAAATAAAGAAACGAAGAGGTTAAAGGCTTTTTGAATTCCTTCATCGTATAATTGATGACGATTGCTTTTCGCTCGCGAATTAAGTTTGATAAGCAGATTCTGGGACGTCGCACGTCGATCGCGTGATCGATATAACGATATCAATATGTTGTATAAATATAATTTTATAATCTTCTTCACGCCGGTGTTATAACGTTATTACACATGCGATATTATTATTTTGATAAAAATATCGGAGTAAGGTCGTCGCAAAGTGAATACAAGAGATATATTATATTTTATCGCACTATGTTGGAATAAGATATGAAACATCCTGTTTCAAAACGACTGATGTTTCAGTTTTGCTTAAATACTTTTATAAACATAATTAAGAGAAAATTAATTTATATGGACAGAATCATATTGTTTAATTTAACAAAAATATTGATAGAATGTTAACATAGGAAGGTCATTCTATCTAATTGCTCGTCATACTTGACCTTCCTATGTATATATTCTATTGTTTAGAAATGCGAGCGGATTTCATTTCGTAATTTTAAAAATATTGATAATCTTGGAATTGTGAAAATTTTGACTAAAAATTTTTATCGGCCGCAATATCTTTCGAGTCATTTCATTTTTTCCATACTCATTTCCATATCGTTAAAACAATGGAAGTATTTTAAATAGTTAGGTGGAGCTAACAAGTGAAATATTATACAACGTTTATATAAAGTAATGGTTTAAAATAAATATTTAAAAAGGACATATTAGAACCACTCGATGATTGTCACTATTTTTCTGATTTGTCCTGAGTATGTCATGATACCATCCGCTAAAATATCATTGACTAATTATTGAGTTTTACACGGAAAGAACGGTTTTGCTGAAATATTAAAAAATTTGGTCAAATACAGATTTGAAAATAATTTTGTTAGACCATCAAAAGTAACTAAGTAGGACACTCAAGTATTATGATAATGCTGCAAAAAGTTTTAATATTCTAGCAATTATTTTGAGTCCTACTCTTACAATTAGTTACTTTTGATGGTAGCCAAATTTTTAGATGTTTCAGTAAAATCATTCTTTCCGTGTAATTATAATTGCAAGACTATTAAAAAATTAGAAAGGCTCGGTATGCGCTTCTCTCTCGTCTCAAGTATCCCATGCAAAAAAAGGTAGGGGAATTCGCGTGCGTCAGGGAAGGAAAGTCGTTTGGATAATCGGAAAGAAACTCACCAGTGAACGCTCGTCTTCCTTGACCGCTTGACGAAACAGTTGAGATGTCACGATAGATTTATTCATTCAATTTTTCATAGTCGAATTCTGCTACGTAAAACAGGTTGTAAACCTTGCTGCACGTGTTTGTGACTTTTTTCTAATTTATTCACACTTTGTAGTGACGGACACCGCGAAATTAATGTCCCGGCACGCATTTTTGAAAACCGTATTTTTAGAAATCATCTTATCGTCGCTGTAACTACTTGGAAGAAAAGATTCTGCGTTTCGCTTGTTATCTAGCTCTGCGGGCATCTCGCAGCTGTTGTCGAAACGAGATAACTTGTTTGCTTCTTAAGTTTACTTTATCACCTTTCTCATCATGATTATCTTCTCTTATATTTTCAAATTAGTGGTGATCGTGGCGTAAGAGTTGCGCGTCTGCTTTCTGTGCCAAAGATTCAGGTTTAAATCCACCCAGAACATATCATATTTTTAATTGATCACCACCTCTCTGAAGGCAATGGCAAACCACTGAAGAGTACCTTTGTCAAGATAGTCACCATGGATCATGCATGGTGGTCGCAAACATCCATTAATGGATATGCATAAGAAGAAGAAGATATTTTCAAAGGATTTTTATTTCTCTGTTATTCTTTTTTTGCAATGTTAATGATTGCTCAACGAAAAGCTTTCGATGGAAATGAAAGCTTTTCGCTCCCGCGTGAAGCGATGATGTTTTGCGACGATATGCAGATGTGGTAATACCGAACTTGATTTGCAGGATTACTTGTGCATCTCGAGATTACGGATCGTAGCCGACAACATCTTCAAGTCTTTCGCACTATAAACGAGATATATAGTCGAGCATTAATAATGAAAAATTCCATGCTGGTCTGTGAATGATCGTGCGTCAAGCTATTCAATTCTTATCCTCGATTTCGCAATCGCGAAATTCTGGATTTGATGAACATTCGGGCCAATTTATTCGGGAATAATGATGAGGCGGATAAAGAGATTCGTCTTGGCAGAAAATACAGAAAAGGGTCCAAACTGGAACAGCTCAAACAGTCTGTCGACTCGCGTCTCCAAAACGAGCATGGCGAAAAACAGCGAGGAAAGCACTATCGAAAAGAAGAGTACGGACGAGACGCGAGCGAAACATCCATCAAAGAGAATTTTAAGATTAATGTAAATTTTATTTTATGAATATATAGAGACTCCTCAAATAATCCATGCAGAAAACATTATACCGCCGTATACGCGTCAAGCGAGCTTTGAGAAAGAAAGAAGTTTTAATCAACATTGAGAAAATGATTAGAATGCCTCAGTCTCCAATCAACTGAAATAATGAGAATAATAAAAAATGTCGGGTAAGCCGACTAAACTCTTCATATAAAATGAGATGAATATACACACATATACTATTATTATTTTAATATTAAATTTTAATATATAAAATGAACGCATCCTTATTTTGTTGACATCAGATAGATGCGTCATTCAATAATGTAAATTAGACAAGTTTTAAAATTGATATTTAAAACAGTAGAAGGTTGTTGGGGATGAGATAAGTGAAATAAGCCGAAAGCCGCGAGTATCAGTATAGTACGGACGAAACTGCTGTATTGCGCAAGCTATAAAAGCAGTTAGCTTAAACACTTTATTCTTTGTATGTTTTGTATTTTTCCGAGCGGGTTGATGATGTAAAATGTTTTTGCTCGTAATGAAGGCGTATGTCAGTGGTCGATATTTATATGCGAAGCATAATTTGCGGAACTTTAAAATATGTATCACTGAGCTTGATAATATAAATGAATACTCATGAACACGTGTATGATTTGACAGGCCAAGCATGTCGCAGGGTACGGTGATGATTCAAGCGCAAAATCGGCTTCATGAGAAGGACTTTACCGTTGCGACTCCTGAAGAGTTTGTCCATCGCTTCGGAGGCACCAGAGTTATCAACAAGGTAAGCATTTACTTTAAGCGCCTAGAGTGGCCCAAAGCAAAAAAACTAAACCAAGATTGATATTGCTACGGATCTTTACATTACGAATTCTTTTTAGGTGTTAATCGCCAACAATGGCATTGCAGCGGTTAAATGTATGCGATCGATTCGACGTTGGTCGTACGAAATGTTTAAAAACGAGAGAGCCGTGCGTTTTGTAGTGATGGTCACGCCGGAAGATTTGAAGGCGAACGCGGAGTACATTAAAATGGCAGACCAGTACGTGCCTGTACCGGGTGGGAGCAACAACAATAATTATGCTAACGTGGAACTGATCGTCGATATCGCGATACGTACTCAAGTCCAAGCAGTTTGGGCTGGATGGGGTCACGCCTCGGAAAATCCTAAACTTCCGGAACTACTCCACAAAAATAACATCTGCTTCATTGGTATAAATAACATAAAAAGTCGAATTAACAAACTAAAGAGAACTAGAGATGCGCACAATTTGCGTTTTTCCGACTGTTATTTCATTGATGTTGTCGATAAGAATTGATAAGATCGTCATGACGACAACTTTCCGTGGGATTTTAATATTCATACATTCGCGCATTTTCGTATTGGTGCGCTTTTACATTCTCATGTTTCTACATTTTTCGATAGGACCCTCCGAGAAAGCCATGTGGGCTTTGGGTGACAAGATTGCATCCAGCATAGTCGCTCAAACCGCGGATGTACCAACACTTCCCTGGTCAGGATCGGAATTGAGGGCTCAATACAGCGGGAAGAAAATCAAAATATCGTCGGAACTTTTCAAAAAAGGATGCGTTGCCACCGTGGAAGAGTGTCTAGCAGCGGCTAACAAGATCGGCTTTCCGGTTATGGTAAAGGCGAGTGAAGGTGGTGGCGGTAAAGGAATCAGAAAGGTTGAAAATGCCGAGGAATTACCGGCTTTGTTTAGGTAAGACCCAAAGTTCTGCCTCAAAAAGAGGACTTTTGTTATATAGCACTGTGTAAAATCCATTTTCATCGCAAGGATTTCTAATGTTTAGGCAGGTGCAGATTGAAATACCTGGCTCACCGATATTCATTATGAAATTGGCCAAATGTGCTCGTCACTTGGAAGTGCAATTACTGGCCGACAATTATGGCAATGCAATATCGTTATTTGGACGTGATTGTTCTATCCAGAGGAGACATCAAAAAATCATTGAGGAGGCACCTGCCGTGATCGCCAAGCCAGAGGTTTTCGAAGAGATGGAAAAAGTAACTATCACAATAATTACATCCTCGACAATGTGTTATCGATTGTATTATTAACTATCTATTATCGAACAGGCTGCTGTAAGATTAGCAAAAATGGTAGGATATGTTAGCGCGGGTACCGTCGAGTATCTGTACGACACAGCAGGCAGGTATTACTTTTTGGAGTTGAATCCTCGTCTTCAAGTAGAACATCCTTGTACCGAGATGGTATCGGATGTGAATCTACCAGCCGCCCAACTACAGATAGCAATGGGTTTACCATTGCACCACATGAAAGATATACGTCTTTTATACGGTGAAAGCCCATGGGGCGACAGCCCGATCGATTTTGATCAGCCACGTCATAAACCTCAACCGTGGGGCCACGTTATTGCGGCTAGAATTACCAGCGAAAATCCTGACGAAGGTGAGATTGTTTTCTATCGCGAGAGGTCTAATCTTATATAGAAACTATATAACTCGTTTGGATTTTAGGCTTCAAGCCAAGTTCCGGCACAGTGCAGGAGTTGAATTTCCGATCATCTAAGAATGTATGGGGTTATTTCTCGGTTGCAGCTTCGGGAGGGCTCCACGAGTTCGCGGATTCTCAGTTTGGTCATTGCTTTTCGTGGGGTGAAAACCGTAATCAAGCTAGAGAGAATTTAGTCATAGCCTTAAAAGAATTGAGCATCAGAGGCGATTTTAGGACAACGGTCGAGTATCTTATCACTTTACTGGAAACCGAATCTTTTCTACAGAATAATATAGATACCGCTTGGCTTGATTTGCTGATCGCTGAACGTGTGCGAAGCGATAAACCCGACGTTTTATTGTCCGTTACCTGTGGAGCGCTTCATATCGCCGATAGAGCGATCACAGCCGCTTTTTCTGGCTTTCAAACTGCTTTGGAGAAAGGTCAGATACAGGCCAGCAATGATTTGGATAACGTTGTTAATGTAAGTTCCTGTTCCATATTCAAATAACGCAAGATGCTTTTTCGAACTACTTTTGAACTTCAGATTGATTTTGGATTATATAATGTTTTACTTTCGTTTTCTTTCACATTATGTGTTGCAGGTAGAACTTATTAACGATGGATACAAATATAAAGTACAGGCTGCCAAATCCGGTCCTAATACCTACTTGCTGGTGATGAACGATTCTTACAAAGAGATTGAAATCCATCGTATGTCGGATGGAGGATTGCTACTTTCGTTGGACGGTGCCAGCTTTACGACTTACATGCGCGAGGAGGTGGATCGTTATAGGATTGTCATTGGAAACCAAACATGCATTTTTGAGAAAGACAACGATCCATCCTTACTGAGATCACCGTCGGCTGGCAAATTAATCAATTTCTTAGTCGAAGACGGCGGCCACGTTGGCACTGGTCAGGCATATGCCGAAATCGAAGTGATGAAGATGGTCATGACCGTTACCGCCGGCGAGGCGGGGAGCGTTTTTTACGTGAAGAGACCTGGCGCTATATTAGAAGCCGGTACATTGATCGCTCAGCTTGAACTGGATGATCCGTCATTGGTGACAAAAGCGCAAGAGTACACAGGACAATTTCGCGCCGCAACGGTGTCGGCTGTACCGGAAAAGCTGAATCATCTTCATACCAAGTATCGAAATGCCTTGGAAAATACATTGGCTGGTTACTGCCTACCTGATTCGTATCATTTACCGCGTCTGCGCGAGCTAATCGAGAAGTTCATGTTTTCATTACGCGATCCTAACTTGCCGTTGTTGGAACTGCAGGAAGTGATCGCGACGATATCCGGCAGGATCCCCGTCTCGGTGGAGAAAAAAATTCGCAAATTGATGTCTCTGTACGAGCGAAACATCACGTCGATCTTAGCTCAATTTCCCAGTCAGCAGATCGCCGCCGTAATCGACGGACACGCAGCGACCTTGTCCAAGAGAGCCGAGCGAGACGTGTTCTTCTTGACCACTCAAGCCATCGTGCAATTAGTACAAAGATATCGCAATGGTATACGCGGCCGAATGAAGACCGCCGTGCACGAACTTCTCCGACAGTATTACACGGTCGAGAGCCAATTCCAACAAGGTCACTATGACAAGTGCGTCTCCGCGCTGATAGAAAAGTACAAGGACGACGTAGCCACTGTGACTGGTATGATCTTCAGTCACAATCAAGTGACAAAGAAGAACGTTCTAGTTACTATGTTGATCGATCATCTGTGGGCTAACGAACCCGGTCTTACGGACGAGCTTTCGACCACACTGACGGAATTAACAAGTCTGAATCGCACAGAGCACAGCCGCGTTGCGTTGAGAGCCAGGCAGGTATTAATCGCCGCCCATCAACCTGCATATGAGCTCAGGCATAATCAGATGGAATCCATATTCCTTTCTGCGGTGGATATGTATGGGCACGATTTCCATCCGGAAAATCTGCAGAAACTCATTCTCTCGGAAACGTCCATCTTTGACATACTTCATGATTTCTTCTATCATATCAATCGTGCGGTGTGTAACGCAGCCTTGGAGGTCTACGTACGACGAGCTTACATCAGTTACGACCTAACGTGTTTGCAACACTTAGAGCTGTCCGGCGAGATCCCGTTGGTGTATTTCCAATTCGTTTTACCCAGCAATCATCCTAATCGTCAGAATCAGTCTCTGGTGGATCACAGGGCCGGCGCGATGGCGGCCTTTCAGGATCTCGATCACTTCAGCCAGTACACGGATGAGATTTTGGATTTGCTGGAGGATCTGTCGAGCCCCACGCCAGTAATGTCCGCGAAACTGTTGGAGGCTGTGGAAGCCGGTGGTAGTGAATCGCGGCACAGTACGTCGATCAATGTCTCCTTGAGCGCAGCTGAAACGGCTGCGACGACAGCGACGACTACCAATGACAAATCCGCCGAGCCAGTTCACATACTGAGCATCGCGGTTAAGGAGAACGGCACCGAGGATGACGCCACCATGGCCAAAATGTTTGAAGAGTGGTGCGCGAACAACAAGAACGAGTTGATATCCCGCGGCATCCGAAGAGTTACGTTCGCCGCGCTTAAGAGGAGGCAGTTTCCCAAGTTCTTTACCTTCCGTCAACGAGAAGGCTTCGTCGAGGACAGAATCTATCGGCACCTCGAGCCCGGCTGCGCCTTCCAATTGGAATTGAATCGTATGCGAACTTACGATCTCGAGGCTCTTCCGACGTCCAATCAGAAGATGCATCTGTACCTCGGGCAAGCTAAGGTCGCCAAGGGCCAGCAAGTTACAGATTATCGCTTCTTCATCCGCTCGATCATACGACACTCCGATCTGATCACGAAGGAAGCCAGCTTCGATTATCTTCATAACGAAGGCGAGCGCGTCTTGCTCGAGGCCATGGATGAACTGGAGGTTGCGTTCTCGCATCCTCTTGGTAAACGCACCGAATGCAACCACATTTTCTTGAACTTTGTACCCACGGTCATCATGGATCCCTGCAGAATAGAGGAGAGCGTGACGAGCATGGTGCTGCGTTACGGGCCAAGATTAT
The DNA here is from genome assembly GCA_003063815.1 of Aphaenogaster rudis. Classification (NCBI taxonomy): domain Eukaryota; kingdom Metazoa; phylum Arthropoda; class Insecta; order Hymenoptera; family Formicidae; genus Aphaenogaster; species Aphaenogaster rudis. Next base: position 154,019 of record NJRL01000014.1, read on the forward strand.
GGAAATTGCACGTCCGACAGGCGGAGATAAAGATGACTATACGGCCCGCACCGGGGAAACCGACCTCTAACGTGCGCCTCTGTATCGCCAATGACAGTGGATACAGTATCGACTTGCACCTTTATACGGAAGCCACCGATTCCAAGACTGGTATCATTCGCTTCGAATCTTATCCGCCTACCGCGGCGAACGCGACCAATTGGAGACCGGGTCCTATGCACGGATTACCGATCTCCACGCCATATCTGACCAAAGATTACCTCCAAGCGAAGAGATTCCAGGCGCAGAGTGCCGGCACGACTTACGTCTATGATTTGCCGGACATGTTCCGGCAGCAGCTTGAGAAACTGTGGCAGAGATACGTTGAGGAGAGGCCACCGAGCGAGGGTCAAAATCCGATTACAATTCCCCATCCGGTGATGGATGTCGTGGAGTTAGTGTTGGAAGGAGAACAGTTGGTCGAGCAGAAGCGACTGCCAGGCGAGAACGATGTCGGCATGGTCGCGTGGCAGTTTACTCTGTATACCCCGGAGTATCCATTCGGCAGGGACGTTATACTTATCGCCAACGATTTAACGTATTTGTTAGGCTCGTTCGGGACGCGCGAGGATCTGGTGTTTTGCAGAGCTTCCGAGAGAGCGAGGCAGCTCGGGTGTCCGCGCATATACTTCTCCGCCAATTCCGGAGCACGTATTGGTCTGGCCGAGGAGGTGAAGGCTCTTTTCAGAATTGCGTGGGAGGACGAGAACGAGCCGGAGAAGGGCTTCAAATACATATACCTCACGCCGGATGATTACGCGCGCTTGGCGCCCTTCAACTCGGTGAAGGCCTCACTGATTGAGGATCCCGTGGGAGAGTCGCGTTACAAAATCACGGACATCATCGGCAAGGATGATGGTCTAGGGGTGGAGAATTTAAAGTACGCCGGTCTAATCGCAGGGGAGACATCGAGAGCCTACGACGAGATCATCACGATCTCTATAGTGTCATGCCGGGCGATCGGTATCGGCAGCTATCTGCTGCGTCTCGGCCAAAGGGTAATCCAGATCGAAAATTCGCACATTATTCTAACCGGTTACAGAGCATTGAACGCTGTGCTGGGTCGCGAGGTTTACGCCAGCAACAATCAGCTAGGCGGTACGCAGATTATGCACAACAATGGAGTGTCTCACGCGATCGACGCTCGGGACTTGGACGGAGTGGCGACCGCCCTAAATTGGCTAAGTTACTTCCCTAAAAACAAAGGTGCCCCGCTGCCGATACTGTCGCCCATCACAGACCCGATCGACCGAGAGATTGCTTACGTACCCACGAAAGCGGCCTATGATCCGAGATGGATGCTAGAAGGCAAAAATTGTACCGAGACGAACGTTTGGGAAAGCGGCTTCTTCGACCGAGGCTCGTGGCACGTGAGTCTGATTCTTTTTTCCTTTCGCTCTTACAGCAATTTGGCAGCAAACTGTATCGTTAACTCGCTTTTGTCTTGTGGAACAGGAAATAATGAAACCATGGGCGCAAACGGTGGTGACGGGGCGAGCTAGGCTCGGTGGCATACCGTGCGGCATCATCGCCGTCGAAACGAGGACCGTCGAGCTACATTTACCAGCCGATCCTGCCAATTTAGACTCGGAAGCTAAAACTATATCTCAAGCGGGACAAGTTTGGTTTCCGGATAGCGCGTACAAAACCGCCCAAGCTATTCAAGATTTCGGAAAGGAGGAGTTGCCACTATTTATCTTCGCTAATTGGAGAGGCTTCTCCGGCGGCATGAAGGGTGAGCTTGATCGTCGCTCGATTAACTATTGTCTCAATTTCACTAATCGCTTCATTCTCGCTTATAGACATGTACGAGCAGATCATGAAGTTCGGCGCGTACATCGTGGACGGACTGCGGCAGTATTGCAAGCCGATATTCGTTTATATCCCACCGAACGGAGAACTCAGAGGCGGCGCTTGGGCGGTCGTTGATCCTACGATAAATCCTCGTTTCATGGAGATGTTTGCCGACAATACCAGTAGAGGTGGCATCTTGGAACCCGACGCTATTGTAGAAATCAAATTTCGTACCAAGGACCTTGTGAAGACTATGCACAGAGTCGATCTCGTTATACTGAAGTTAAAAGTACATAAGTGATTTTTTATTTCTTTACGTCGAACTCCTAATATGTTTATGTAACCTGTGTGTATTTCTAGGAAAAATTGTCGACCGTAAACACGACGGAAGAACGAGCCGAGATCGAAGCGCAGATCCGTAAACGCGAGCAAGCTTTGGAGCAGATGTATCGTCAAGCCGCCGTTCATTTCGCCGATCTGCATGATACGCCGGAGAGAATGTTCGAGAAGAATACGATTCACGAGATAATACCGTGGAAAAAGGCACGCCGGCTGTTTTACTGGCGGTTACGACGAAGACTTTTCGAGGAGGAAATTAAGACAGAAATCTTATCGACGCAGCCTAGTCTCGACGTCAGACAGATGGAAGCTATGCTACGACGCTGGTTCATCGAGGACAAGGGAGCAACGGAGTCATATTTGTGGGATCAAGACGAAGCTGCGGCTTGCTGGCTAGAGGCTCAATATAAAACCGACGACAGTGTCGTATCGCGTAATATAACGTGCGTGAAGCGAGATGCGGTAGTAACGCGTATCAAGGAGGCTCTGGAAATCTGTCCGGAAATAAGATTGGACGCGGTGCTAGAAATTGCGCACAGATTGCAACCGACCGAACGAGCGGAGTTGCAAAGAACTTTATCGCAGTTAGAGACAACGGGGCAGGAACACCACAAGGACTCGAGCGTTTCGTCCTGAGTGCATTTCGCGTAAGCGTACCTGCTCCATGCTATCCATTCCAGCTTATTAATAGTTAAATACGCATCAATAGTACAATTCATCATCAAAGATATATAATTATTCATATCAATTCAAATATGTCTTGGTATTAAGGGTTAATAATAGAGTAGGACATATTTTGAAGTGTTTCGTACCCTATTATTAAGGGTTAATAATAGAGTAGGACATATTTTGAAGTATTTTGTAAGATTTAAATTTTTCAAATTTCGACAAATCTAGACAAAACCATGACCTCTATTTAATATTAAACATCGGAGTAACTCGATGTTTTAAGTTTTAGCAAATTTTATTTTAAAGTTAATGATTTAAAATATTCGAAAATACACTAACAAGATAGCATCCGATTAGCTCATTAAACAATTTTTTCGTAATCTTTTTGGTACGAAACGCTACGTAGATTCAAAAATATTAAGGAAAACTAGAAAAGTACATCATACTGTCATTCCGTGACTGTGATGAGCTTATAGAACATAGCTTTTTTTTTGTATATGGGAATTTATATAGATACAAAGAAATTTATACCCAAAATATCGCGCACACGTTCTTTCAGTTACAAATTCCTTGAAATTCTAAAATTAGATTCTTTCGCAGGAGAATTTGTCAGAAGATTACCGTTTCTTTGTCTGTTGAACTTTCATGAATTAATCTTCGTATCTGAAAAATTTGTATTAAAGTAAATGAATATTGATGTTAATCCAAACAATCAAAAGCTAATTACTTATTTGTAACAGCATGTCATATTGGCATAACATCTTTTAATTTTCAATATTCCATAAATCTTTGATTAATGCTTGATTAATAGTAAAACACTTCCCAATTCAGGGCATCATGTATCTGAAAGAACATGCGTTATTAAAAGTGCGGTATTCTGTATATAAATTATATAAATACACGCGTGCGCGCGCAAATATATAAAATGTATATTTATTTTTCGAAGGAAAACATTAGAGGAGATTTTGACATTATGAACACTATGCTCGCGCAACTGCCGCATTTAAATAACATTATACATTTCATGTATACATTTCATGTACAACATTAATTCTCTTTCTCTATGTTAATAATTTTTTTCTCTACGTTTTGCGGAAGATATATATTTTCTTTTTTAAATATTATCACATTCTTCATAAAAAGTGCTGTCAAAGCACTGCAATTAAAATTTGTTTATTTTAACAGATAACTTATGTATATATGTTTATATTCGATCTAATAATGCATTCTTTGGTGCAAACGATACGCACGGAACGTTTCTATCACGAGAAACGGACATACACACTCTCTCCTTTTATATATTTTATACGATTTTTTTCGTAAAAGTACCATTCTATTATGAAAATTTTATATCGTACATTTGAGAGACCTCATAAAAAATTATAAAACTTCACGTAATTCTCAAACTTACATAAAAGAGTATCCTCAAAAAACTGGTATTTGACTTCGATGTACATCTGTTAAATCATCATCTAAAGTAAGTAATACCATAAATGAAAAAAACATTGCTAATGCCGAAAGAAAATGCCAGACATCATGAGAATCAAAAAAGTTCAATAACGGAAAACAAGGTCTATTATACAGGCGGGATTGGGCTGGTGTACGATCCCAAGAAATAGTTTTGTGTACGAAGAAGTACAAGGCTGCTCCCCAAAACAGCATGGATAAAAAGATATAAATCGCGGGTGTGAGAAGAATCCGTTCCCTATGGCAAAGCTGGAAGCAAGATTTTTATATTAATGCAAATTAAAAAGTTCTCTCTGGTTTCTTATATGAACACAAAAAAGAGAGGAGGAAAAAGAGAAAGAATGTACATACCTTCATCATTATGTAAAAGAATGTGTATAAAATTAAATTGGACATCAATATAGCTAGTAAAAACGTAGCGAAATTGATCTTATGATCTATATTTCCGAACACCGAGAGTCCAACGTTCCATAAATTCGCTAGTACAAGCATTATGAATCTCGCGGGATAAAGCGGCCGTAGTACGTGCCATATGCCGCAGCGTGCCTCGTGCTTGAATCTCTGCAAGATATTAATGGTGAATGTCTCGCAACGGCATACAATATCAAAGAGATACATACCCGTATTACTCTTTTAAAAACGTCTCTGTCGAATTTGCACCGTCCCATGTAATATATTTGTACAGTCAGAAAGAAGCATATTAGTAAGTGCAGGATGGAAAATATTATCAAAAAGAGTTTAGAACCATCTAAAACTCCGATCAATCCTGCGAATATTATAACAGCCAACATTCCAAATGTTACCGGTGCCCTAGCGTTTATATCGGGATGACGATTTTGGTAAATCTTGATCATACAGAGCACCGCGATTACGTACATGAAGCTGGTATCTGGATAAGGAAATTGACTATGTGAACATATGAGATCAAAGAAAATATACTTTGTGATTAATGCTACTTACCAAATTGAAAATTACTACGGCTGGGACACACGTGGTAACTCGCTGACAATATACCTTCCATTATTAATGCAGTGCCCATTGCGTAAAACAGACCATAATGCTGTGGTATGCCGTAGAATTTAGTTTTCTCCTGATCCGGCTCGTTATGCTCTCGAGAGTAAGTTAGAAATATAAACAGTAAACCCAGCATAACATATCCAAAATTTGAGAACACGTGATTGAAATCGGACAGTAGACCCAGCGGATGGGCGCACAAAAAATTGTAATAGCACATATCTTGATTTCCAGTTGTATGGAGCACACGCTGATATGTTATCGCTAATTGTACCACCGGCAGTGTATAGAATACCGCGACGGTTCCCAAGTAATATAAATATAAACGAGATTTATGTCTCAGTATCCTCGGCTCCTTGCGAGCGAGATCACAAACCGAGAGAATGATCTTTGTTCGTATTACGTCTTTATCGGAGAGAGCATCCTCCATTATATCTATATCGTCCTCATCCAGGGATGAATCTTCTTCTATAGAATCCCATTGTTTCGTACTATTCTGAGATAAAACATTTCAATATTATATTGAAATTATTATAAACATACTTTGAAAGACACAGAACATGTGTAACTACGTACACTACCGCTCAAAAGTCTAAATACATCCCATAAAAAGGACGAAAATCAATTAAGGCTCCTATAAATTATTATTTATTGAGTACAGTAGAATATAAATATGCTTTAAGGGAAACTGAAAGTTAAACAGTTGGCTGTAGTAAAAAAAAAACAGTTGATACTTATCTTACAGAGACTGACAATAAAATATCGCATTTTTATGGGGTGTATTCAGACTTTTGAGTGGTAGTGTATATGAATTTGAATCATTGATATTAATTAGTTACCTCTTCCACTCTCGACGGACTCGGCAAGTGCTCGTTAACATGTTGGCTCTGTGCGTTTATCGGTTCTTCCATCGCGAGCTTTTTGCTCTCTCTGATACTGAATACTATTACACCCGTTATATAAGAAACGCAAAAACCTAATACAATTGCCATTACTGATGCTGATGCAATGATGTAATCCTGTTTGGTAATAGTAGGGTTTACGGTTAATGTAACGTTTTTAGTACGAAGAGGATTACTACTAGATAACCCATTGCAGTCGACATCCTCCTCTTTAACGACAAGTACAACGAAGAATCCTGACGGATAAGCCTCTCTCTGAAATAAATATTGTAACAGTTTTATGTATATTGTAAGAATTTTGTGTACATTATAATAATACTGTTGTATTATAATAGCATATTATAACAATTTTATGTTACATTATGTGTATATATATGTAGAATACATCAATCATCTTATAAAAGATTATAGTATAGTATCACTTACCGGTACTGTGATGCCTCCTTTTGTACTCACAGTCTGCCAATGTCCAGAGAACTCAATGTTTCGTTCCAGATCAAATACAGGGCACTAAAAGGAAAAACAGAGATTCATAAATATTGATTCTGTGAAAAACCGTATCATCGCGACTCACCGATGTATTTTGTATAGACATGGTCATACAGACGTCATTGTCTGATTCAACGCGAACAATGACCGAAGAGTTCTCCTGTTTTGAGAAAATGTAGCCATAGTATATAGGTTCGGATGGAGAAATCTGTACTTCTACTTTATTTCCAGAACTGCAAAGGATCAAATGCAAAAATTTATGAACGAGCCAAATTTTTGATAAGTTTCTTAACAATTTTGCGTTTGTATAATACGTGCCTCAAATAAAAATCTGTTAATTTCACCATGCTGAGGTCAAAGAAGATATTTTCACGACTGGCCGTGGAAATACCAACAATGACATATTCTTCGTCATTTTGTGCATATCGATAATATTTCGTGGAGCACAGAGTACGACTAGTCTTATTATATATCACAGTGTTTAAATCCGCGCCGGTGACAACCAAAGGTATTTGCCATGACAGAATACCTGTTGTTTGACGCACTACTATTATCAATGGAAAATTATGAGTCGCGTTGCTTTCTATCTCAATTCTTGAAGTTTCCAAGGATGCCTATAAATATAATTACGTAATTTTATTCAACAATAAGTAGAAGAGATATACTTATAAATGAATTAATTTCATCAGAACTTACATTGCCACTGGTAGAATACAAAAACATATATTCAACCGTAGCATTTGTTATATTTTTATAATGCTGTCCGTATTCGGCGTGATGATTAATGATAATCGGAGAGAAAGATGGGGATGAAGACGACACCGCCACAGCTCTTGCAGCGTCAAGAAGCAGTAATATGATGATCAATTTCAAAGTATTTTGTATCTCCATTGATTTTGCTAAAAAAAAGAGACAAAATAATTTGAACAAATTCAGCAAGCGTGTATCCTCGATAATATATATGAGAATATAATATATAGAGAATATATCACTTGATATGATTACATTCTTATCGATATTGAAATAGTGATAAAATAGAAGATGTTACGATACTGATAAACTGCAGGATATTGGAATAAGGATAAGTTACAAGATAAGCGCATAAGCAGAGATTTTTTCAACCGCATTTCCTGTATCACTTAATATAAAGTAAAATAATTTTTTTGTTATGATCAATATTGCTTTTATTATTGTATATTTCCTATATCACTTTAATATAAAGTAAAATCTTTTTCTTTTTTGTCATAAACAATATTGTTTTTATTATTGTACATTTCCTAATAATTGCAAATCCTAATGATTTATGACAATTTATACCATTTATATTGAGATACAAATTCATAATCTGTTTATGCAAATTGAAATAACCAATTTCATTCCAGTAAAGTGTCACGTACCGAAAGAACTTTAAACGCAGAACGTAAAACTTTAAATACTGTAAAAACTAAACCAACCTTTAATTTTACTTCACTTTTTTATTACTCATAAAATTTCTGTCTCGACAGAAACGCAATACCAAAACGTGTTTGTTAAATACATTGTCTCACACAACCGTGACCATTACACAAGTTATGACACGCTATATGACGCTATCGGCTATATGCCTGTAGGCTGTAGGTCTGTTTGTGTTACTTGCACTTCTCGCACTTCTTGCACCTAAAGCGAGATAAACATACGCGCTGGCGTTGAAGAAAAAAAGAACGAGAAGTACAAGTGCGAGAAGTGCAAGCAACACAAACAGACCTTTTGACAGTAGGTCTGTTTGTGTTGCTTGCACTTCTCGCACTTCTTGCACTTAAAGCGAGATAAACATACGCGCTGGCGTTGAAGAAAAAAAGAACGAGAAGTACAAGTGCGAGAAGTGCAAGCAACACAAACAGATCTACTAGTAACGGTGTGCAACTGCGTCACAGTTGTGTACGTTCACATACACACATATACATTCTTAGTTTAGCCATAGTATATATAGTACAGTAAAGATTCGAAATTTGCTTAACCAATTTGCTTTGAACCATCTAGCGGAAATTTAATGTAATCTGTCTCTCTTTAAATTCTCAAGATTTTTTAATATCATCTTTTACTTCATTATAATTTCTGATACTGTGCCAATTTTTGAAAGTTTGAATTTTTGCAATTTACAAAATTTTGAAAACTAAAAGATATTTTAATTCTATAATATTTGTACCTCAGAAGTGTAAAGGATCGTATGTCCACTTTTTGTCAAAAAATTGAGAGTTAATACTTTATACTTACTTTATACTTATTTTATATTTTATACTTCCCATACAGCACAGAAGTTGCAGCAACATTGCAACAACATTGCAGCAACATAACAACATTGTCGAAACATTGCTGCAATGTTACTGCAATGTTCTGTGCTGTATGGGCTTTATACTTTACTTTTATTTACTTTTATATTAAAAAAAATCCCTATTTAAAAATTTATAAACCCCTGTTTTCTCTAAATTTATAATAGGATATGCGATTATTTACCTTTAAAATACAGATATACATATATGATCGATGAAAAAGTAATTATATCAACTGTAAATAATTACCGACAATGGTCCTAATTGATGTCAACATAAAGAGAATTTTCAGTTAAAATTTAAATACTCGAAAATCGGCAAGATATGAAAAAAACATAATCAAATATAAAAAGTCGCGTTAACTCAAATTTCAAGGAATTACGAATTTAGAAATTTCTGGAACTTGAAATTTGTAGAACTGTCAAAATTAAAACTGAAAAATTGTTGAGAAAGTAGGGTCTGTTCTTTTTGATATACGCCATTTTAATTCCAAGAATTACATTTTTTTATCCGCATTATAGCAAGATTATGATCTAATAAATAAATTATGATAAATTAACTGTATTTTGGTTTCAACAAATGTTTTTAGAAGGCGATTTTGAAGCAAATTCTTAATAAAATATGTACATCTTTATAACTTTCTAGCCAATCAAAGGCCGCGGACCAAGTCGATCAACGTGACGCGCTTAAGCCCGTCTCACACGTCGCGAAGTCGCTGTCTGAACGCGAGGTAAATAATGGCGGAACTGGTGCATTGTTATTACGTGTAGACGATAATGGTTATTTGTATCTTGGCACGTAAACGTACGAGGTATCGGTCCAGTTTGAAAAGATGCACCAGTTGAGACTCAGTGTTTCCGCCACGTCGCGGACGTGAGGCGACGCCCGCGGTGCGAGGACGCGCGAGAGCCCAAGTGAGTCTCGCGGTTGTGTGTCGTAATTCGTAGTAAACAGCAACATACCCAGCGACGTTGCTTGACGTTACGACACCCCGTTTTCGCTTCCCACCGCAAATGGGCAGGATGAACCGCAGATTTATCAAGCGACATGAACGATTTAGGAGGTATCTTTGATAACGCTCCCGTTTCCCCCTGTGATGTGAGGAAGTCCTGACGTACGTGGTGCTCGCCCACCGTACGTCCGTGTTACTTGTGCCTGACGGAGTACCGATTTTGTTATTCATCATGGTGCACGGTAACATACCGAGCGCATACAAATATAACTTTTGGGCAGAGAGGCCCGGGGACGCGCACGAGCCCGCAGTGGTGGAACTCACGTGCCTGATGCCAAACGGTGTTGTCATACCGTTTGAGATCAATCGCAATATTACTTTAGACCAGATCAAGGAGGTGCGTATCTTGTGTATACAACATATCTAGGAGGAACGACATTCTCTTTCTTTCTCTTTAACCCTTTGACTGTACCAGTGGACCACTTGTTCGCATTGGCGATCGCCACGACGATAGCGGAAATGTATGCTTGAATGCAAAAAAGAAATATGACTATATTTGCATCTTGGTTGTATAGTACAAAAACAATACGTATATTTGTTGCCACGGCAATAAGCAGAAATGTATGCTTGAATGCAAAAAAATGTGGCTACATTTGCATCTTGGTTGTATGGTACAAAAACATATATTTATTTAACAATAATAAATATATTTTAATTGTTCTAATCATACATTGTTCTAATAAAAACATTAATGTAAAAAGTATATTCATTTTATGTTCATTTAAATTTGCAACTGTTTAATAGATGCATACATACAATATTGAGTACAAAACGTTCATACAATCAATGCATCTGAAGTATATATTCTAAATTATGCAGTTAAAGGGTTGCCATGTAATTATGCAAAAAATATTAGCTGGATAATACTCAACAGGACCTGTGGGATGAGGCTAGTAAATATCCTCTTCATGGAACATTGAAAGACGCACCGTCATATGTATTTTCCTGTATTAACTCAAACGCAGAGATAGAAGAATTGCGGGATGAAACAAGACGTCTCTGTGATATAAAACCCTTTTGTTCGGTATTAAAAGTTATAGAACGCGAGGGTATAATAAGTAATAGGAATCTAGATTCGCAAATTGGTGTCCTAATTGGTAAGGGACTGCACGAGTTTGCCGCCTTGAAAAATTCCGAGGTCAACGACTTCAGATGGAAAATGCGGCTCCTGGGAGATGAAGTCATGTTAAACAGACAGAAAAAATGCTGGACGGAAAAAGTGCATTATCAGTTTCCTTCGAGGATGGCGCCGACGCCTATTATACCTAAGAATATTGAGAACCGTTTGAAAGACGGAAATATCGTTTTAGTTACTAAATTCGAAAAGTCAGAGGTAAGGCAATATTATTTCCATCAGAGGAGAGAATATCGTTTGGATAATTCTCATCGAAATTTGTATTTGTTACAGGCATCATTTACCTTTCAAATAGCACATACCACTACGCCTCCTGAACTACTCGAGGCAATCCTAAACAAAAGGGCAAATACTCTTAAGACTCGCGGCGAACAACCGAACGACTTTACGCTTAAAGTTTGCGGACAGGAAGAGTATTTGATCGGCGATAATGTTCCGCTCATACAATTTGGCTATATTCAAGATTGCCTAGCGAAAGACATCACGCCTGTGCTGGTTACGCTCAGCAAACAGAGTGTACCTGTGGACCAAGATAACGCCAACGACAATCCGGACATGGATACGTTGCAACGTACGAAACCATCGTCCTCTACATTAACGTTACGTAAAAAGGGCAAGCATATCTCGGCGTGGAAAATTGAGGAATCTTTCGTTTTCACCGTGAATGGAATTTCTCGACTCAACTGCGATGCCGCGCATCGTACTGTAGAGGTATACTTCAGCTTCTTTAATACTTCTTTGAAATAAGATTACTGAGGTTTGTATAATTTCTGTTTCTTGTTCCTTTTGTATACATAGATTGGACTGCAAGCTGGCCTTTTTCACGGTGGAAAATCCCTCTGCGAAAGTCAGAAAACCAAAGAAATTATTGTAAGTTCCGACGGTAGTTGCGAATGGGAAGAAACTCTCAAATTCGACATTAAAGTCAGAGATATACCGCGGATGGCACGACTGTGCTTTGTATTATATGAGATCAGTAAAACTGCGAAGGGTTTAAAGAGCAGAAAACTGATTAGGGATTCGAAGCAAGATTTCTTCATAAATCCTTTATGTTGGGCGAATACGACGATATATGATTTTAAGTCCCAGTTAAAAACAGGTGCTATGACATTATACACATGGACATATGCGGAGGATATACAGAATGATGATTTACTTCATCCTCTTGGGACAGTAGTCTCTAATCCACATATAGATAGAGCAGCTGCTCTCATGTTAACATTTCCAAAGTAACTATTTGTTTTTTAATTTACAAAGTGACAATAATACTTGTGCATTACATTGTGCATCACATCTGTTTATTATTTTACAGCTATGGAAAAGATCAATGTGTTCTTTATCCCACGCCAGAAAAAATGGTAGAATATGCCCAAACATTGCGAGAACAATCTAACGAACGCTTGGCTAAAGATGAATTAAATCAGGAATCTGATGTTAGTCAACAATTAGAACAATTGAGATTATTAGCAGACAGGGATCCGCTGCATGAATTACACGAACAAGAGAAGAAGACGATGTGGGCGTTAAGGCATCATTGTCTTCGCGAAATCCCGACGCTTTTGGCTAAACTGTTACAATGTGTCGAATGGAACGATCATAGGTAAGAAATTAACTGATTGATTGCTTATAAAGTTATTAAAAAGACGACAAACAAATTAAGACTCGTGAACATTTGCAGAGAAGTTGCGGAAGCCACGGCGCTTATACAACAATGGTCGAAACTGCCAGTAGAGAAAGCGTTGGAGTTGTTAGACTACGCTTACGCTGATCAAAACGTCAGAAATTTTGCCGTTCGTTGTTTGAAAGACGTTACCGACGACGATCTCAGTCTCTACTTGTTGCAACTGGCTCAAGCCTTAAAACACGAGAATTATTTGGCATGTCCTTTGACAGAGTTTCTCTTAAAGCGGGCACTTAATAATCGAAGGATAGGACACTTTTTATTTTGGCATCTCAGGTTAGTGACAATGACATTTATATATGCAATATATTGTTTCCTTATTTATTATAATTTACAATCTCTTCTATATATACTATTTTATATATACATAAAAATTTATTATTCCAAAAACGGGTTGCAATCACCTGATATTCTTTCACTTAAAGCGTTTTTTAAACTCTTTAATTAACCAGGCACTTATAAACTGAAGCACATATGAGGTAACGGTTGGAATCGAAGTTGGGATCTGTCGACGAGTCAACCGCTTCTCTACAGAGCCACATCCCTTATATATTTACAATTTATTCACTGCTCGTTTCTCAAAAATTGTTTTAGGTCAGAGATGCAGGTTGGCGCAGTGTCCGTTCGTTTCGGCCTTATATTGGAAGCATATTGCAGAGGAAGCCAACAGCACATGCAATTGTTATCTAGGCAGGTGAAGTGTTTGGAAAAATTGAGGAGTGTCTCGCAGCAAGTAAAGCAGAAGAAGGACCGTAAGGCGGCCCTGCAGGGTTTTCAAGACATTATCCAGGAAGCGCACTGTCAGGAGGCAATAACCAACATCCTTAATCCCCTTGATCCGCGTTTCAGATGGAATCACATCAAGTGAGCTCACTATTCTTGTTGAATATGTTATTTCTCACGTTTCCTATACTTTCTATCTTTTTTTCTTTTTATCAGAATCGAAAAATGCCGAGTAATGGACAGTAAAATGCGTCCGCTCTGGTTAGTTTTCGAGAACAGCGATCCTTTCGGCGACGACGTTTACTTAATCCTCAAACATGGAGATGACTTGAGACAAGACATGTTGACACTTCAGATGCTACGTATTATGGATAAGCTCTGGAAGAAGGAGGGCTTAGATTTGCGTATGAATCCATACGGTTGCATATCTACGGAGAACAGAGTCGGGATGATAGAGGTGGTGTTGAATGCGGAAACAATCGCGAACATCCAGAAGGAGAAGGGCACGTTTTGTGCAACGGCGGCCTTCAGGTAAATAATGCGTTACGAAATATCGATATAATTCGACAAATATATGTCGTAAGACTTCTTTACAACTTCTTTGTCTGTATTTTGCAGAAGAGGTTCCTTATTAGCTTGGTTAAAGGATCACAATCACACGGAGGCGGCATTGAATAAAGCAATCGAGGAATTTACCTTGAGTTGCGCGGGTTACTGCGTAGCGACGTATGTTCTTGGGATAGCCGACAGACATTCTGACAATATAATGGTTAAAAAGACTGGACAGTTATTTCACGTCGATTTCGGTCACATTCTGGGTCACTTTAAAGAGAAATTCGGATTCAGACGCGAACGTGTACCCTTCGTTCTGACCAATGACTTCGTACATGTCATAAATAAAGGTCAAACGAAGAAAGGACACGCTGCAGAGTTTCAAAGATTTCAGAATCATTGCGAACAAGCCTTTTTAGTTTTGCGCCAACACGGAGGACTTATATTGTCTCTATTCGCTATGATGATATCTACCGGGTTGCCTGAACTCTCGTCAGAGAAAGATCTGAATTATCTTAGGGATACCTTGGTACAGTAGCTCTCAGATACATTAATATATACTACAATTAAGACAATATAATAGGTACATTCGAATAATGCATTTAAATATGTTTACAGGTCCTAGAAATGTCCGAAAGTGAGGCACAAAAGCACTTTAGAAGCAAATTCGACGAGGCTCTCTGTAATTCGTGGAAAACGTCGTTGAATTGGGCGTCGCATAATATGTCCAAGAATAATAAGACTACATGAATAGCAACAATCGCCGATAGCGTGAGAGATCCTACGCACCTAAGAATACTGTCATGACGTCATCAAACGTTACGTCGAGTTACGAAACGTAATGTTAACATGTGCGCTGTGACATATTTGACGAGCACGTCGCATTCGGCTGCTTGTCTGAAGAATTGAAAAAAAAATAAAGCTGTCGTTTCCGACAGACAATGTCGTCAGGATTGGAAATCGACGACCGTAACCAGTATTTGAGACTGTATAAAGCGATCGTTGCTGCTAGTATCAGTGGATTCGTACTATCGAGAGGTGATTTAGTAGAATGGTTTCTCGAGACTCAGATACATTCGTACAGTTTTAGAGCTCTACTTTGTGCAGTCGGTGCCTACGTTCAATATGGCAGTACTTTCCTTAACCACGGATGTACGATGCATATCAATTGAACAAGAAGTCTTTTAAGTTCTCGATTAAAACTTAATTTAAGACATTTGGAATTCCATCGATTGATTCTAAATTTTACATTGTTAAAGCTAGTCTTCCAAGACTATTTCCATTTTATTAGACAATTAAATCTCGTTAAGTTGGATGTCTAAAATTGTTTATCGCGGTACGCCGAAAGCCTGTGATAGTGCGACATAAGCGAATTACTTGCAACAATAAGCCGCTAAATATCTCATTGCCGTCTCGTTAACATGAAGAAACCGATCTTGACTTTGCACGTAACGAAATAGAGACATTTGCTGTATTTGATTTATCACAAACGTGATATGAAAAGACATGCGCCGCAACGTTGTTTAATTCGAGGAAGCGAAAGGGTTTGATGATCTCGTTTAGATAACGGGGGATACGGTTTATTCCGTATCATTGGCAATGACAGTGTGATAACCCAAAGCAATATCTATTTTGCGAAATTGCCCACAACAGTACCGGTAAAAATATCATGACCAAATGATCGTCCTGGGAGATGATCTTAATCCAAATAATCAAGTATTTCCTTTAAACACGATTGCGCGAAGACCTGTAAATTAATTGCCGATTTGTGTAAGTGCGCTCTGCCGACCGAAGATATTTTTCTTACGTGATTTTCTTACGTCTATATTCAAAAATTTACACCTCGTTTAATGGAAAAATAACGATATATTTCGTGCTGATGATCAGTAAAATTTCTTATCATCACGCGTGATATCGTGTTTGAAATACATATACGCGAAAATAACGAAAAAACCACTACAAGAGATATATATTTTGATAAATATACTGCAATATATTATTATTATCCACATATATTAGCGATAGTTAAATCAATAGGGCCATTCATACTTCAGCGCTGTCCTACGTAATAGACCGCTACGCTTTCTAAAACGGCTCTAAAACGCACGACCGTATGCGCGCTCCTCACAATGTAAGATAAGATAATGATCTCTAATACACTAGGAAGAAATAAATAATGTTGCAGACTGCGTCAATGCTGCATATCCATATCATCATCCTCTTACTAGCGCATTATATTTAAATTGTCGAGAGATAAACGAGGAGAAAAAAAACTTTATACACATAACATTATAGATATACGTATAATACACGTATGTACACATCTTGAAGTCTCGTGATTTTTATTTCTCAGCGTTGCTTTTGATTTCTTTATAGACGGATTTGCGCGAGCCCCACCAGAGCGTAGATAGGACTGTAAATATGCAATACGGAAATCGATGGAGAGGGGCATACCTTCCTCCAATCTCTACACGCGTATATATCGCGTACGCACGTTCTTTCACATTGTACGCAGGTGTACACGCATCCGCGATACCGCAATCCCGGGGAAAAGAAGCCGGCTTGTTCTTCGACGGATCTCTTCGAATGTATTTTCCATTATACTATCTCGGGCGACGCTCGTAATCGGCTATTTTTTTTTTAATCTTCTCGCAACAATATCAGAACATGTAATTTTATACAAACCGTGCATGAACTTCTGTATTGGTCAGTGTCTGTTGTAAATAAAATCGACTTTGAAGCCTGAATTTTCTTAATTGCAACCGTTTTGGAGAATTATCGGCGTTATGCGAACTACCACGGAATACGGAAATGCGTTCTACCTATTATTAGATTAGAGACTGTCGTATTTTAATCAGTGTACCTGTCGGTGCGTCGGAAAGACGAGCAGCGAAATCGTATAAGAAAATGACGGCTACCGAGGAAACGGAGCCGTTGATACCCACGACATCGGTATCTTCGGTCAATAAGACCCAAAGAGTCACTTATCATACAATTTCCTTCGTAAGTACAATATGCAAGATACTTATATCATGTGACATAATCGTCGCGTTCTTCCAATGCAATACAGAGCGATGACGAGTTGATGTAGCGATCCTGTGACAAAAATAATTTTTAGTTTTAACGCCCTCGCGTTAACATTTTCTTTGAACTTATTTTACATACATATTTTATTCTTATACCCACACACACGCGTGATAGCTTCCTTAAACCCAGCGCAGACAATATTCATGTCTATGGCTTCGTCAGGTTCAATTGTCTGATCGATGACTTGATAATTAAGTACTTTTCTTTTTTTAACAAAAACACTAAGATAGATATATAATTTTTGAATAATCAAAATCCCATTATTTTCAATTGAAATTTGGAATTTGGGCAAATTGATTTTTAACAATGTTAAAAATTAAAATCAAAGATGATGCGATAAAAGCCAATGTGAGCCAACGCCGTTGTCGAGGCGAAACAAATTATTTATTTATTAAATGTACAATATGAATATACAAATACAAAGTAAACGTTTCGACTCTAATTTGAGTCCTCTTCAGTACTAAATTATAATAAAGAATAGATGAATGAATTCGCGTTACTTCCACCAAATGAATTAATTAGTAAGTAGAACAAGTAGTAATGAAGGAAAAATTAATGAATTAAGTGAATTGACCAAATTATGAAGAATTTTGAAAAAGAAAGAGTACATTAAGGTAAATAATTTTTACAACTAAAGGTTGATAGAAAGAAATTCATTTAGGAAACTGTTCGAGATATTGTCTGGGTGGAAAGAACGCAAATGTCGTGTCACGACTAAGGATGAAAATAAATATAGATGACAATAGTGACAAATATTTATAGGGCAGGTTCCCTTCCTACGGCACCGGTTCAAATGCATGGAATCTTGTGGGGGAAAGCTCGACAATACGGAGTGTTGATACAGAATTCCGCGAATAGAAGTTCCCGAATTAAAGCTCGACAATACGGAGTGTTGATACAGAATTCCGCGAATAGAAGTTCCCGAATTAAAGCGCGTCAACCAAATCAAAATATACCGGATCTAAAAGCTCTGTATCTTTCTGTAAATTTAGACCATTGGATTGCTTTTTAATTAAAGCTTTTAGATCCGGTATATTTTGATTTGGTTGACGCGCTTTAATTCGGGAACTTCTATTCGCGGAATTCTGTATCAACACTCCGTATTGTCGAGCTTTCCCCCACAAGATTCCATGCATTTGAACCGGTGCCGTAGGAAGGGAACCTGCCCTATAAATATTTGTCACTATTGTCATCTACATTCATTTTCATCCTTAGTCGTGACACGACATTTGCGTTCTTTCCACCCAGACAATATCGCGAACAGTTTTTTAAATAAATTTCTTTCTTTCTATCAACCTTTAGTTGTAAAAATTACTTACCTTAATGTACTCTTTCTTTTTCAAAATTTTTCATAATTTGGTCAATTCACTTAATTCATTAATTTTTCCTTCATTACTTCTTGTTCTACTTACTAATTAATTCATTTGGTGGAAGTAACGCGAATTCATTCATCTATTCTTTATTATAATTTAATACTGAAGAGAACTCAAATTAAAGTCGAAACGTTTATTTTGTATTTGTATATTCATATTGTACATTTAATAAATAAATAATTTGTTTCGCCTCGACAACGGCATTGGCTCACATTGGCTTTTATTGAATCGTCTTTGATTTTATATCTGAGAGCCTTGCTATCATTAATATTTAGTTTTAAAAATTAAAAATGGAAAGGTGCGATAAATAATAAGATATTTTTATAGAGAAAGATTCATCTCGCGCAAAATTGGCTAAAAAGAAATCATAAAAAAATAAATTATCATCATTTTAAAAAAATTTGATTGTTTTGAAATACTTAACATACAATGGAGAAAAAACACTACTAAAGATCCGCTACAAAAGACACTACTGTATCCGTTACAATATATTATTATTTATATTGAAATAAAATTAGAATGGAAACGACGTTTACGATCGTTATAGGAAGATAATGAAAGAGATACGTTGCACGGTGGAAGCCCAGAGAACTTCTTTGATCTTACACCGATTTCGAGCACATCGGCAGCCGCAGATTTCAACAACGAAAGTTTCGGCAACAATATTACATATACGTGGAGCGATGTGAACGTGTACTACTGCGCGAAAACCGACAGAATTTGGGATCGGCCCATGTTTAGGACTAGAAAATCCGTCGCGCAGAAACATATATTAAAAGATGGTAAAATAAAGAAAAAAGTAGCTTCTCGCATATTTCTTCTCCGTGTCTGCGATAGTTTTGCGAAATATATACTCTAATCTTTACTGTATTTCGAAATAAATCGTTCTAGTCTGCGGAGTGGCTTATCCTGGCGAGCTGCTCGTAATCATGGGTGCGTCAGGCGCAGGCAAGACTACTTTGTTGAACGCATTGACGTTCCGTTCGGCACGTGGAGTATCTGCGTCCGGTCTGATGGCCGCCAACGGCCAGAGAATATCACCGGGTGTCCTTACCTCGAGGATGGCTTATGTGCAACAAGACGATCTGTTCGTTGGCACGCTGACCGTGACGGAACACCTAATGTTCCAGGCGGCAGTGCGAATGGATCGGCAAATCCCTCGTAACCAGAGAATTAAGCGAGTTAATGAAGTCATTGACGAGGTAGTTGGTTTCGTATTGTCGAATGTATCAGCAGACATCCCTACTGTAGGCACACTGAAAAAAAGGCTTGGTAAAATAGCTTCAACTAAACGATTTTAGTGATTATGACGAAATATTTGTTAACATTAACCAAATTTGTTAACATTAACCAAATTATTTCGTCATAATCACTGAAACCGTTTAGTTGAAACTATTTAACCAAGCCTTGGTTATTATAACCAAGCCTTTTTTTCAGTGCATGCAAGCGAGAAAACCCAAGATCTTTCGCTTGCTAGTTGCTCTTACCATTAAACCATTCAGGTTCTATTAATTTTTTTCCGTTTGCGTGTATATATAACGATCTTAGCTGTCTCTTTTGAAATCAGCTCGCTCTTTCGAAATGTCGAAACACCGTGATTGGAATACCCGGCAGAGTGAAGGGTCTTTCGGGAGGCGAGATGAAGAGGTTGTCCTTCGCTTCCGAGGTACTGACCGATCCTCCGTTGATGTTCTGCGACGAGCCGACGTCAGGCTTGGATTCCTTCATGGCTCATCAGGTAGTCTCCATTCTGAAAGCATTGGCGGGTGAGTTTGAGCCGATAAAAGGTACTTATTTACAAGCAAAGGTATTCTGCATTCAACGTTTAAAGAATAAACGATTCAACAGCGCGTGGTAAAACAATCGTCGCCACTTTACATCAACCCTCTTCGGAGCTGTTCGCTTTGTTCGACAAGATTCTGTTGATGGCCGAGGGAAAAGTCGCCTTCATGGGTACAGCCGCGCAAGCTTGTGTTTTCTTCAAGACGTAAGTCCAGTTAAAAAACTTTATTTCTAAGACATTTTAAATCAGTATTTTGTCGCAGACTCGGTGCCGCCTGTCCCAGAAATTACAACCCCGCTGATTTCTTCGTGCAAGTGTTGGCCGTGGTGCCGGGACGCGAGTTAACTTGTAGACACGCGATCGAAACAACTTGTGATACCTTCCGGAGAAGCGAATACGGTGTGAATATCGCCCTGGAAGCCGAAGCCGTCCACGGTGAATTCGAGGATACCCTCAAACGGTTCAAATACTCGAAGAATTCCGGCCGATCGCTTTACAAAGCGAGTTGGTGCGAACAATTCCGCGCGGTTCTATGGCGATCCTGGCTGTCGGTGATCAAGGAACCGATCCTCATTAAAGTCCGCTTCCTACAGACTATCGTACGTTTCTTTCCAATATATTAATCTATTCACTAAAACTAAAACAAAAAGATTAAAATACAGATCTACACACATTGTAACACTTGTAAAAATATCTACTTGATTAATAAAATAATTTATATTTTTTAATCCTTTTTATGTCCTTTGATGAACTACTTATTCGCGCTTGCGAATGATCACATTATTGACAGTACGTGAAGATAACAGAGTGAAGATAATAGAGGACGGTTACGAAAGAACGAATTTTCTGTCGTAGATGGTCTCGCTGTTGATCGGCGTCATTTACTTCGGCCAGCGAATAGATCAGGACGGCGTGATGAACATCAACGGCGCCCTATTCATCTTCCTTACCAATATGACCTTCCAGAATGTCTTCGCAGTCATTAACGTAAGATTTTAAGACGTAATGCATAAACGATCGAACGTATTTGTAATTTCGGTTCTGATAATTATCAAAAACAATATGAGAGAACGTTTGACAAAATTAAAACATACCTGTGTTGTGTACAGGTGTTCTGCGCCGAATTGCCGATATTTCTTCGCGAGCACAAGAATGGTATGTATCGTACGGATGTCTACTTCATCTGCAAGACACTGGCGGAAGCGCCGATATTCTTAGCGATACCGCTGATTTTCACCGCCATCGTTTATCCTATGATTGGCCTCTACCCAAACGTAAACCACTTCTTCATCGCTGCTGCTATAGTAGCTCTTGTAGCCAACGTGTCGACTTCATTCGGTAACCGAAAGCTTGCAGAAATATTCGCATCACATTGTTTTTTTTTAAATAATCAAAGTTCTATTTCTCTTGCAGGCTATTTGATATCCTGCATCAGCAACAACGTATCTGTGGCCCTCTCCGTCGGTCCCCCAATTATAATACCATTCTTGCTTTTTGGCGGCTTTTTCCTAAACACAGCGTGAGTATCTCAAATCGTCCCGAACAATAATGCCTAAAATGCTGATTGAAACACTTGACTTTTCATAATAGGTCCGTACCGTCCTATTTCGTGTGGTTCTCGTATTTATCTTGGTTTCGTTACGGCAACGAGGCACTTTTGATCAACCAGTGGTCAGAGGTCGACTCTATTGCGTGCACCAGAAGCAACGTGACGTGTCCGAAATCAGGACGCACGATTCTTCAAACTTTCAATTTCAAAGAAGAGAACTTCTGGATGGACATCCTCTGCTTGTTCGTGCTTATCGTCGCGTTCCGTTTCCTGGCATTTCTCGCGCTACTATCAAAAACCTGCCGTTCAAAGTAGTCTCATCATCATCTTCGTCGTCTGTATCCTCTATCACCTTATAGACAATAAAAATATGATTTGTAAGAAACAATGGTGTCCTCTAATCCTGTATATACTTTTAATAAACGATTTTAATTTGGTACATCTCATGGCACGAAAGATGTTTGCACGTTGGTCATATAATTTTACTCAGTAAGACGTATGTATTAATGTTTAATTTTCTTTTACTTTATTGTTGTCTCACTTTATTATCAGCCTGTGATTTACAGATTTACACTTGAAAAGGACCCAAAGCGAGGGTCGAAACGTTGTGCTAAGAATTTATTTTTACAATAAATGGGCCAGTTATGTCGAACAAAGAGATTAATAAGTTAATTATTTACTGGCGATAAAACATTATTATTTGATTTTAATAAAATTCTTGTGCATTGCACCTGAGTATTCCCGCCATCAAAAAAATATTCACAATAAACGAATGTTACACCTATTTATATACATTTATATCTAGTGGGTTGTAAATTTGGAGATTTACAAATGTGACAATCAGTAAATATAATTTATGAATACCGTTGAAGATATCGATGTTGACACGATATGACCGCAAAAAGGCCACGTAATAGGAACTTGGGAAAAAATGTGCCTCGACGAAACAACGCGGTGCAGCTACCACCTACGTGTCGGCGTTTCCTGTATCGGGGCTGACCATTCTTTCGTTTGCATCTAGATATTATTACAAACCGGTTGCCATACATACCGTGCGACCGCATGTACGATACAGAAATACAAGAAACAATCTCGAGAGATATATTCGCGTGCGTCGTAGGGAAAAAAATAGGAAGCCTAGATCTAGATGATATACTACTCGTTTGCTGATCTCGCGGTATTGCTGTCGGTCTGTGAATCGAAGCTCGTGCCAGGATTTTGTTATTCGACTGGAAGCAGGCGACGCGATATTAGATACGAGGACGAGGAAGAGGTGCCGTTATTGTCGCTACTAATATCGATCCTTAAAAGGCAACGTGCGATTATTCCAATAGCGAAATAAGATCGGCCTGAATCGGCCGCTGACGTCTGTCTCGCTTGACGTACGTATAGGGTTTCGGTTTTCGATTACCGTACAGTCCCCTGAGTCACGACCATTTACTACAACGAGGAGGGTATTTTTCGGAAGCGGGAGAATGCCTTGGGTGGGTGCGCTTGTTTACGCATCCGCGAATGAGCTATCGATTCGTGAGCATCGGATTACCGCTGCTTGGTCATTGAACGCGTTTACGGTATTGTTTGTCTTATATCTTATGTCATTTCTATCAATGTATATTTAACTTTAAGATTAGTTTAATTTATTCTTTATCTTTTTCTAGTTCTAACGTCCATTTCCACTAATGTAGATTAACTTTAATCTCGGTTTAACTTACTCTTTATCTTTTTCTAATTCTAAGAATTAGAAATCTAAGAATTACAAAAAGATAAAGAGTAAGTTAAACCGAGATTAAAGTTAATCTACATACATTGGTAGAAATAGATCTTGATCTCACGATATCGTTGAAGAAATTTAACGCCGTCTTTGCAACAATCGCAATAATTTCGCATTTTAAAAGTTAATAGCCATTCGATAGGATCCAATGTGCTGTCATTAATTAATATTTAATATTTTACGTCTGAGAAAAGGTAAAATGTGTGCATCTATACGCGAGTTTTTCGCGATCAATATATTTAGACGAGTCTCTCCGATATTGGTGCTTGCACTGTGTGATATTCGATTGCAAAGAAAGGCGAAGAAGGGAAGCGAGCAGACGAAGTGCATCAGGTGCATCGAGTGGTGGTAGAGTTGACGCGCGCTGACGAGAAGCAAACACGACGCCTGCGAGAGTCGTGTTTTTAGTGTCAATCTTCGTTTCACGACACGTCCCATCAGTTTTTCATCCTTCTACAGACACGAACATATAGTTTCCGAGGTTGTGCATCGGCGGATCATTTCGTTCTTGTCGTTAACAACGGTATGTATTTACGCCACATCATCTCGTATCGCGAGGATAGAGCATAATCTGAAAAAATCAGATTCATAAACAATATTTGTCTAAATCCATTTATATTATTATCTTCGAATTAAGATTTTTCTGTACCTGTATTTCAACGCTGTTAAAAGCATTCCGAACTTTCCAATAAAAATATCAGTGAAGTATCGATTGAAACTTTCATCAAGTCAAATGAGTCATTTTTTATGTAATCATAATCTGAATTTTTTATAATTTTAATATCGCTTTACATTTACGACGCAGTAGAGACACGCTTCATTAAATAAACAATTATATAATAATAATTTATTGCATAAAGATAGACTTTAACAAGACAGCATACTAAACAACACAAATGAAGCATTGATAAATTTTTAATCAACTAGAGCGTTGTTATAAGGGAACTATATTTATATAACGGAGAAAAGCAAACGGAAATTTTGAATTCGTTAGATACGATTAAATAATTGTTGGCAGGAACATGCATGATGTCAGCATAATCAAATAAAAAAAAGCATAAGAAGAGCTACGAAACAAGGAGCTTCTGTGGAAGCATGGAAGATGTGACGAAGGGGAACATAACACATAATACTAGAACGAAATAAAACATATTTATAGATTATAGTGAAGAGATAAGAAATTATCTATGTACCTCGCGATTTTAATACTACCATATTTGACACTTAATTGTAAGATACTTGATCTGTTATCGTGTTTGAAGACCGCTTTTGCAATTTCTGCGAGATAAAGACGCTTCGCGAGATAAAACCCGTTTTTCTCTAAAGAAGAAAATTGAGAAAAGATTTATACATTCATTTTGCGTTCTCGTATCAAATCTGGAACGTCATGGACATTAAGCTTGATGCCTCACGACGTAAAATGCACCACGAAGGTACGATGCTATCTTGGCAAAATTTATCCGTTTACGCGGTAGATCAAAACCGACGCACCATAAGCAAGCAACTCATCAATAACGGTATTTAAAACATATTATTTCGCATATAACGTAAAATAAAACAGTATGACGATATCTGTCCCTTTTCTAGTCCGAGGTGTGGTACGGCCCGGCGAACTCACCGCGATCTTAGGTGGCAGGTAAATTATCCGCGATCAATCATATTGTATAGATCAATTGACGTATTGTTCGTAATCGAAACTATTCCTTTACACGCCATTATTCCCTCATAGTGGTGCTGGAAAAAGTTCGCTGATGACAGCACTGGCATTTCGCGCAGAATGTAGGTAGAATTCTTGTATAATTGAATCTTCTGAAAGAAGAAGATATTCGAAGCTTGTTTTTTTTACTTGGATTGGCAGCCGGCGTCGTGGTGCACGGTGATGTTCGCGTCAATGGAGTATCAACTAGCTCCTCGTACATGAGACGTCACAGCGGCTTCATGCATCAAGAAGATATGTTTATCGAGACGATGACGGTGCTCGAGCACATCTGGTTCATGGTAAGACTCCGTTTTTCGAATCCAGGCGTTACGCGTGCTACACCTTTAACAATTTTCATCAGGCTAGAATGAAATTAGACGGGAGAATCCATACCTCGGACATTCGTCTCAAAATCGATCGTTTGCTGAGGGACGTCGGTTTGATCGAGAGACGCGACACTCGCATCGGCGGCAGTGACGACGGCAAGGTTTTATCGGGCGGAGAAAAGAAGAGACTGGCTTTTGCCACTGAGGTGCGTACCCGCGTGTTATTCTAGTCAGTGCTTCGTGCAAATTCCCAGTTTTTCTTTCAGCTGTTGACAGACCCTGAAATACTGTTCCTGGACGAGCCGACAACGGGACAGGACGCGCATTCGGCCGGCGTCCTCGTATCGCACATGACATCCTTCGCGTTGAGGAACCGCACGGTTTTGTGCACTATACACCAACCGAGTTCCACTATCTTCGATAGCTTTCATCGTATAATTCTTTTAGCCGGTGGTAGAATAGCGTTTGCCGGGACCAGTATACAAGCAATACAGTTTTTCTCCAGGTATGTTTCATCACTTGGTTGAAGCAAATAAATCGTAATTTTATTGAGTAGTAGTTGAATAATGGTTGAATAATGGTTCAGGGAGAACTAGTTCTGGAATAACATATAACTTTTGAACTAGAGGGGGTCAAACAAAAATTCCAACGGGGCATTTGCGGGCAAACGATGAGCAAACGTTCTGTAAAAAAAAATTTTTTGATTCTTTAACGTTGGGGGCCAATGTGAAGTTGGCCCCCCGAAATTGAATTGCTTATAACTTTTGAGTTGCTTATAACCAGAGAGGGCAAACAAAAATTCCAACGAGGCATTCGTGGGCAAACGATGGACAAACGTTTGCAAAAAGAAAATTTTTGATTTTTCAACATTGGGGGGCTAACTTCACACAGGTCTTATTCATTCTTACTTTTTACGATTAATTTTTGTACATAGCATTCCCTAACATTCTTGTCTTATGTAACTCTTCCTTTTTTTTACGTTTCACATATTCAGTTTTTAATTCTTCCTTTATCCCATTATTTTATTTCTTATAATTTGTTAAATATTTTTGCGTGATTACCGCCTGTACCGTCTTTTCCACGTTTTAATGAATCACTCTGAAAGAATGCCAGTTTAGAACATGTTAAATTAAAGCTCATTGTTATTACCATTGTTGCCCATAGTCAAGGCTACAAATGTCCATGCAATTATAATCCGGCCGATTTCCTGGTGGCGACCCTAGCGATCGCACCCAGCGACGCGGATGGTAGCGGAAGAATCGCGCAGAAGATCTGCGACGCGTTTCTTACGAGTGAAGCCTGCAACGAGATCGATGTTGTATTGGAACAGGAATTCGATACGGCTCGCTTGCAGTGTCCCGTAAGCAAAGTTGTTGTTAAAACATTTATTAACAATTAATTTAAAAAAATTACTCAGAAATTCCCCTTTTGTTTCAGACCACGGAAAATATCCACGAGTTGCGCGTTTTGTAAGTACCCCCTACGCAAAAAAATTTGTTGACAGAAAGTTGAATCGTCGAATATATCAAAAGTATCTAAGGAAACCCAACAACTTAACATTATTTGCGCTGCTATCTAATTCAGTGTGGAACCGCACTGCTGGTTGCGGCTTTATTGGCTGATCTGTCGCGGATTCTTGCAAATTATGCGGAATCCCTCGGTGCAATTGATCAGGATACTTCAGAAAGTGGTGAGTAATCGGTAGAACGTTCCAGATTCCGTGCTCTTCGAACGTTAAGCATGCGAGGAACCAATTGAACGATTTGCTGGGTATTTACACGGAAGTTAATGACGGGTCGCGTTGCAGAGCATTGCGACGACCGCCGGCCTGTGTTTCGTAGGTGCCGTTGACCTTGATCAGTTGGGCATTCAGGCCGTGGACGGTGTTATATATCTCTTGGTGTGCGAAAACACGTTCTTTCCCATGTACGCGACCTTGGCGTTGATCCCGCAGGAACTGCCGCTTCTTCTTCGAGAGTACAAAGCGGGCATGTACTCCGTTCATCTTTATTACCTGGCGCGAATGATATCGCTGGTAAGTTCAATTTCCCAATCAGTCTGCATGCAGGTACGAGTCGCACGCATTGTTTCGCGAGAGCGTTGAAATCTTCAGGTACCTGGACTGCTGGTGGAATCGATACTGTTCACCGTAATAATGTATTGGCTGGCAGGTTTGCGTCCCACGATGGACGCTCTCGGCCTGACCATCTTGGTAGTTATATTTACGATGAATGTATCCACCGCTTGCGGTAAGCATTTCCGTTCGTTCAAATAGCATGCCAATGATAGACTATGCGTTCGTTTATGTATTCTCACGTTCTAGGGTGTTTCTTCTCAACCGTCTATCAAAGTGTGCCGCTGGCAATGGCGTACCTGGTACCCTTCGATTACGTTCTTATGATAACTATGGGACCTTTCATCAAACTCGGGTATTTACGATTACCTCATATAAATTTGTACAGTCCATCAACTTATCTGTGGATAGTTCCGATAGTGAATAAATATTAACAAAATTCTAAGAGATTTTCAAATCCAAGTAACATAATAAAGAAATATTTTTAATTTTAATTTTCTTTTTGTTTTAAAGTGAAATAAAAATTCTACTGTTAAAACTGTTATATTTAAAAGTTAACATTTATAAATATTTGCATATACATACATAATCCGTGCATGTAAAATGGACAACCATGCGGTTTGTATTCCTGCGTTATACGAAAGTCTACTTTCCCTGCTTTTTATTATAATTTATTTACATCATGGAAGCTTTTTAAATTCCTTTTATTGATGACTGATGCAGCTCATTGCCGGTATACATACGATGGGTAAGATACTTCTCCTGGCTGCTGCACTCCACGGAAGCTCTCACCATTATCCAATGGGAAGGCGTGCATAATATATGTAAGTTTCATCGAATATCGCTCCTCACGATAACGACCGCGTAACGGATCTGTTTCCTGTAAACAGCCTGCGAAACGACCGAGCTACCCTGCTTCACCGAGGGCGCCGAGGTGTTGGACCGCTATGACTTTGACGAGCGCAACTTCTGGCCGGACATTGTCCTTATGGCTACCATTTATGCAGTCTTTCACTTGCTGGCATACGTCTTCCTATGGAGGCGATGCAGATCGAAATAAATAGATGCTTAATGCTGTTACAGTCATATGTATGCTACATTTTGATAATACATACCTTTATAAAAGCGAATGTCGGAGTTCCTTCGCATCGTTTTATGAAACGTCTTATGACCTGATTTTGGACATCATGTTTCCTGGATTTATTTTTTATAGTTGAATGTGTACACACTCTCTGTATTTAAAGTGAAATAGGTATATATGTTTGAAATTTGGCGAAAGCGAGAAGAGAAGTGCAATCAGTGCAACAATAATAAAAAATCTTATATTGGAATGATCAGGGTTGGGCATGTATTATACGTGAGCATTATACATTTTATTATACATGGTATTATACATGGTATTATAAAGTATTATACAGTAATAAACATAACCATGTATAAAGTATTATACATGGTATAATACCATGCATTACACATGGTATTATACATGGTATTATACAGTATTATACAGTATAAAACATCACTTAGCCCAACCCTGGGAATGATCGAAAAATTTATATCGACAGTCGATAATATCTATACTCTCCCATTATCTCCTATTTGATAGTTACGAAAATTTATCCTATGGGGGCTGGTCGTCTGATACAAAGTTTTCCTTTTAGGCCGGTATTCATAGTCCGTTCTTATTTTAAAACCGTCTTAAGTAATATCTTAAGACGCTAATACGACTCTGTGATTGGTTCATGACATCTTAAGATTGTACTTAAGATGGTCTTAAATATAAGAACGGACTATGAATACCGGCCTTAGTTAAACGTTAGATTAATTCTTTCCTAATGTCCATTTCTACCAATGTAAATTAACTTTAATTTCGGTTTAACTTACTCTTTATCTTTTTCTAATTCATAGAGCTAGAAAAAGATAAAGAGTAAATTAAACCGAGATTAAAGTTTTAATCTACATTGGTAGAAATGGACATCACCCACAAAAAAACTGGGCCACCAAATTTTGTCACAATTTTTTAACATTTTTGAATATAGCGATAATCGCTGAGTTATCGCTATTCAAAGATGTTAAAAAATTGTGACAAAATTTGGTGGCCCATTTTTTGCGGGTAAGTATATATTAATAGCTGTCTCTTATACACATCTAGATGTGTATAAGAGACAGGTATTATACAGTATAAAACATCACTTAGCCCAACCCTGGGAATGATCGAAAAATTTATATCGACAGTCGATAATATCTATACTCTCCCATTATCTCCTATTTGATAGTTACGAAAATTTATCCTATGGGGGCTGGTCGTCTGATACAAAAGCATTGTTCGTTTTGTCTCTTGAGAGCTGCTCGGAGTCGCTCCAATGCACTCCAATTGGTTGGTGCCACCGGAATGTCACCGGAATGACCGGAATCAACGTATTGGAGTGCATTGGAGCGACTCCGAGCAGCTCTCAAGGGACAAAACGAACAATGCTAATGTTTTCCTTTTAGGCCGGTATTCATAGTCCGTTCTTATTTTAAAACCGTCTTAAGTAATATCTTAAGACGCTAATACGACTCTGTGATTGGTTCATGACATCTTAAGATTGTACTTAAGATGATCTTAAGACGATATAAGAACGGACTATGAATACCGGCCTTAGTTAAACGTTAGATTAATTCTTTCCTAATGTCCATTTCTCTACCAATGTAAATTAACTTTAATTTCGGTTTAACTTACTCTTTATCTTTTTCTAATTCATAGAGCTAGAAAAAGATAAAGAGTAAATTAAACCGAGATTAAAGTTTTAATCTACATTGGTAGAAATGGACATCACCCACAAAAAAACTGGGCCACCAAATTTTGTCACAATTTTTTAACATTTTTGAATATAGCGATAATCGCTGAGTTATCGCTATTCAAAGATGTTAAAAAATTGTGACAAAATTTGGTGGCCCATTTTTTGCGGGTAAGTATATATTAATAGAAATGGACATAAATTATAAAAGAGAAAGTCAAATACAAATACCGAGTAGCGTTTCCCGGAATCCTGGGAATAATCTCCTCAATACGACCGTGTCTATGATGAAAGAGCTAGATCAGCGATAGAAACGAATTTCGTTATCCACAACAAACGTTTCGAGATAAAAATCAACCCTCCCCGCCACCCTACCCGCGGTGTTAATAACTTCCGCCCGTCGTCGACAGATGGCGGGTCTTGGCCTGCGCCCAACCGGAGAAAGGAGGAAGCGACGGTTGAGGCGCCCTCCATCTGGTGGAAAGCGGGGCGGATACTCACGCTATGGAGTATGTGGGGAGGGGGGGGGGAAACGTTCTCGGTGCATTCGGAGTGCGGAGCGAGTCCAGTCGGGCCATGTTATCAACGCGACGGTCCGTCGTTCGTCGTCGTCAACGAATCCGCACAGTGCCGAGATAGTCGTGCGCCTCGCTTAGCATAGTTTCCCGTACGACGACGTATCCGTCCCTCGGGATACGAGGGGTATCGCGTGGAGCCACGGAGCCGCGGTAGCTGCGTCATGTGCGTCTCTCTAGTGTCACAGAATTGAGGACCCCCTCCTCCCTGGTCGTCCCCTCCCCCCGTGTCGGAGTACTCGGACGGAAGAGCGAGAGAAAGACAGAGAGTGAGAGAGAGAGAGAGAAGGCAAGAAAGAGAGAGAGCGAGAGAGAACCAGAACGCAAGAGGAGCAGGAAGAGAGCGCGCTATAATGCATCCCGGAACGGCGGCCCGTCGCCGACGCGTCGTCGTCGATCGCCGTCGGACGCTCCGGTCGCGCGAAGCCACGTCGTCGGCCTCACGGCGCAACGTCGTCGTCGGACGCGGATGAGAAGAGGCGCCCCGCGTCTTCGTGGGCCAGCGGAGGCGCTGCGTGCAACGACTGCGAACAGCGCGTGATATACCCTGCGCGAGGTACGTTACGCACGCAGGAAAGGGGGGCCCCGCACGCGATCCTCCTCGACTCGGGCTCTCTCCCTTCCTCCCCCCCTCCCTCCTCCTCCTCCGTCCCTCGCCCGCCGTCCCCGCACTCCCCGCCGCCGTTCCGTCCGCGCGACGCGGTCCCTCGCGGGATCCTCTCGTTTCGATCCCGTCGCCGCACCGGTGCGGCAGCGACGCGTTACCCCGTTCTCGCGAACCTGCGCTGCGCTCCGCGACATACGGCGCGAGCGTTGGCGCGTCTCGCACGAGAGAGATCCTCCGGATCGGCGCGACTCCCCGCGCCGAAGTGCCGCCGCGATCCAGATTCCGCCTCGCGCGTCGACAACGTGGGGAGAGAGTGTGTGTGTGTGTGAGAGAATCTCTGGTCGAGGGGTTTCCAGCGATTTTCCAAGGAACGCGACTCTAGTCTCTCGGGCGCTCTTTCGTTACCTAGGGAGACGCGTTTTAACATTTGTAAGTTGAAAAGATTGGATAGTCGGAGACGTTCTTCCCGAGGAGAACGATCTGTATCGCCGGTACGTCAAAGTCTCGTCCAAATCTTGTCCTCCTTAGCTTGTATGCGTTTACACTTTGTATACAATTTTATCTTACGCATAATACAGCTGTAACGGAAAGGGTTTTGTATATATCTGTACCTCAGAGGTAAAGGATCGTATGTCCACTTTTTGTCAAAATTGAATTAGGCCCAGTTCCACAATCTCCAGTTAACTTAACCGGCCGATTATTCCATTGGTATTGACCAATCGCATTTGTTAATTTTGCTTAACGACAAATGCGATTGGTCAATTCCAATGGAATAACCGACCGGTTAAGTTAACTGGAGATTGTGGAACTGGGCCTTAATACTTTTTCCAATATACCAGGAGGTTAAACTTTAATATAGTAAAAGATGTTATGTCCTTTACGACTAGTTTCTAAATATAACATTAACGTTCATTTCCACCAATGTAGATTAACTTTAATCTCGGTTTAACTTACTCTTTATCTCTTTCTAATGTCCATTTCTACCAATGCAGATTAACTTTAATCTCAGTTTAATTCACTCTTTATCTTTTTCTAGTTTTAAGAATTAGAAAAAGATAAAGAGTAAGTTAAACTGAGATTAAAGTTAATCTGCATTGGTAGAAATGGTCATAATTCTTAGAATTAAAAAAAGATAAAGAGTAAATTAAACCGAGATTAAAGTTAATCTACATTGGTGGAAATGAACATTAGAAATAGTTGTACTGAACATTTTTATATAGGTAAAAAGTAGTAGTAGTAGTCAGTTTCATTGCTTTAATAAATATTCAAAAAATTAAGTTGCTACTTTTATTCTATATCTAATAAAAATACACTCTTTCCCTATTTAAAAAACTTTAAATCCTGTTTTCTCTAAATTTATAATTTAGAAAATATACAGGGTGTCCCATTTTAAAGGATCCAATGCTATATCTCGCGAACCAATGAATTTTATTGAAAAATGTTTCAAGTAAAACTTATTCTGTTTCGAGAAGGACATCATATGATGGACACAGGTTTTTTCTAAGTAGAGATTTTAAGGAGGATTTTCCTTTTAAAATGTAATTGCATATTGCAAATTGCATAATTTTTTTGAAAAGCAACCATGTGTTTTCCTCACATCACTAGATACATCCCACAATTCTACGCATAAAAGTATCAAGGTACAGTTATCAAAAAATGAATCGTTTACAAGATATTTTATATTTCATGTCAAAAGATACCAGAATAAAATATAAAATATCTCACAAACTATTGATTTTTTGATAACTCTACCTTAATATTTTTATATGCCAAATAAAATATGCCACTCTCTGGAGGAATTAAATTATATAAATAAAATCATATAATTCCATTTAAAAAAACAAAGATCACCTTAAAATCTCAGAAACACCTCCACCTAGAAAAAACCTGTATCCATTATAAGATGTCCCCTCGAAACAGAGTAAGTTTTACTTGAAATACTTTTCAATAAAATCATTGGTTCGCGAGATATAGCAATGGATCTTTTAAAGTGGGACACCCTGTATATATTATATATTATAATATATATATATATATAAAATTTAACTTCAGCTACATAGCCAAGAAGTGGACTTGATTTACAATTTTTCCTTAACTAACTCATTCATCCATACTCCTTGTTATTCTTATTTCGCAACTAATCACTTTCGATTCCTTACTATTCCACCTAATCTATACTATATCTCTTCCTATATACTTGATCTTACCAATTAAACCTCTGACTGCTACAATTCGCCACCTTACTCTCCTTTACCTCATTCTACCCCTTTATTTTCTTTCTAACATCCTCCCTCTCTCTTCACAATTTCCTCAACACATTTCCTTTTACCTTGTCCAATTCATCGTTCCACACTCGAAAGAGTTTTGTAATTATCGAGCAAATTTAATTGTAAGATTTTCTTATAAGATTTTGCGTAAGATACGGCACGTCTGTATATGTGTGCGTGCGTGTGTCTGTTTGTCTGTCTGTATTACGTTGTCGATATCGCCAAACAGTGATTTTTGCTTCCTCATCGCAATTTCTAGGAAACGAAACGTGTGTAAGCGCATTTAACTCGCATTTTCGGGAAAGCGATCGTCCGCTTCGCGCGGCAGTAGTCGAGGACAGTTTATCGGAAGCGATCCATGATGATGGATGTCGCCCCGCAATAATAAACGAAGCGGCCAAGATCGCGCGGCATGCACACGTGTGCATGCATACACACGCACGTAGAATGCATCGAAGGCACGTGCGTGGCGCGGCTATTAATCGCGCTGATCACAAGCTCAAGGAACAACGTCGCGTTTTCGAGCAGGCGGATCGAAGGCGCCAACATTTCGCGCATTCGCGTTTTCAGCTGTTATCAGTTTGATATAACACCGCGTTCTTCCCGCGTCTGTTTTTCGTGTAACATTATGCAGTTATTGTTAGGAATTCCATGAAAACAGCTGGATCAGTGCTATCACACATGCAGAGAGGGTGTTCTTAACTAACTTGGTCACTTGATATCTCCGTAAATAAGAAATGAAAGAAATTATTTGATTTGAAGGAATCATATATATAGAGTGGGGGCACAAAGAGCTTTAAACAAGACACTTGAATATCATCGGTGCATTTGAACATACAAAAAGAATTGCAGTAATAAAAGTTGTTTAGTTCAAAGAGGGAAATGTTATAGTGGAAAGAAAACTTGGTCACTTGATATCTCCGTAAGTAAGAACTGAAAGAAATTATTTGATTCGAAGGAATCAGATATATAGAGTGGGGGCACAAAGAGCTTTAAACAAGACACTTGAATATCATCGGTGCATTTGAACATACAAAAAAATTGCAGTAATAAAAGTTGTTTAATTCAAAGAGGGAAATGTTATAGTGGAAAGAAAACTTGGTCACTTGATATCTCCATAAGTATGAAATGAAAGAAATTATTTGATTCGAAGGAATCAGATATATAGAGTGGGGACAAAGAACTTTAAACAAGACACTTGAATATCATCGGTGCATTTGAACATACACGGAAAAAACGATAAGGTTG
>NJRL01000014.1:235046-247868 GCA_003063815.1 Aphaenogaster rudis
CGATTCGTGATTCGTATATTCGTGAATAGTGTAGAGGGAAAATTCGTCGGCTAGCTCAGCTAGCGAATCAGTGCGAATCGACGAATTTTCCCTCTACACTATTCACGAATATACGAATCACGAATCGCGAATTACGAATCGCGCATAGTCTGGTTCCGCCTTAAGAATTAAAAAAAGATAAAGAGTAAGTTAAACCGAGATTAAAGTTAATCCACATTGATAGAAATGGACATAAAAGAAGATCCTTCAAACCTGACTTGCATTGCAGATGCTGCCGGGACACGAGCGGACCAAGGTCGACGAGCCCATGGACACGATCTTCGTGAAGCAAGTGCGAGCGAATTCGCCGGCGGCTGAGGCGGGATTGCGCACCGGTGACCGCGTCGTCTCTGTCGACGGGGCGCCTACCCGGGGCGAGCAGTACTCCAGCGTGGTGCAACGCATTCAACAAGCGGGACCGTGGCTGCGCCTCCTCGTGGTCTCCAAGGAGGACGACATTTTGCAGAGGGTACGGAAGATTCTTGCTTTCGCACGAGTAACAGCTTTCTGTCCGCAAAGTACTACATGTCGTCCGTTTTATATCGGCACTCGTATTTTGTTAGCGATGCCGTCGTTTATTGATTTATCAATTTTACTTAATTTCTAACAGACATTTCCCCGCGCGCGCTCCTCTTGTACGACTACGATAAGGAAAAACAATTATAACACAAATAAGAGATATTTCTCTAATCTTTCTAGTACTTTGGCGACACGGCGCATAATCCCGAGACGAATCCACGTCCGCGATTGCGCTCTCCGGAGAGGCTGTCGCAGAAGCAACGTAGGTCAATGAGCAGCATGAACCCGGGTGGATCGCCGAGAACGCGGCAGTCTTGGGTTTGTTCTTTACCGTCGTCCGAGAGTCCAAATAATCACGAAGAAGCAATGTGCAGAATGCCGTCAACGATGTCTCAAGTTCCGCTCGTGGAATCTCAGATCGCGAGCGCATTGCAGCAGCATCAGCAGCGAAGAGGTATCTCGGAAGCAAGCGCGTTATACGATTTTTCGAAGGATTCTCGAGTTTCGGGGAGGAAGCTGCAGTTGCTGCATGAGGATAACGTGCAACCGAGCGGCCGATTGTCCCTGGATTCGAAGTACGATCTATATGATAGAACGCGGCCCGAGTCGGTGTATTCGCGGCCAAGCAACGAGCAGCTTTACGACAGGATCAACGATCCGATTTACGAGCGTGTCCGCGCCAGCGAGCACCATCCGCATCATTATTACCAGCCGTCTTTGCTGCGTTATCCAGTGTCGCAGGCAGAGCCGCAAGTGCCGATCTACCGACCGATCAAGCGAATGGTGGCACGACGGGCCAGTGAAGGCAGCGGCATTGATTCCGAGACGGCCAGCTATGGCAGCATCGACGCGCTAAGATCGAGCGAGTCCAGCAGGTTGAGTATCGAATCGAGACGGGACTCGTCGCCTGCCGCTAGCAAGGACAGCATGTCTCCCTACGACTCCAATTCGACTCTGACCGGCAACGAGTGCTCTGACGATTCCGTCATCATGAACAGACTTCGCAAGAGCTTCGAGCAGAAGGCGGAGTTTCTGCGGCGACCAAGTCACCCCATCGGTTGGTCATCTACCGAGTCATCGTTGCCACTGCTGCCGAGCATTAATCAAGCCGCGGTGATCCAAAGGGAATTCTACGCAAGGCCGCAAAAGTTGCAGAGACCGATCTGGCCACCTGGCCAAAATGAGCAACAGCAGAGGCAGCAATCTCCTACGAGAAGGTCTCAAGAGAGAAATGTCGTTACCAAGACCGTCACGAGTCTGGTGAATAAGCCGTCGAATCAGAGCGTGCAGAGGATAAAAGAGGTGGATTCTAATCCTGAGTATTCAAAGCCGCGGAACGATCAACAGCTCGGGGACAACCAGTCTATCGCTGGAGATCACGGTTACTCGTCGTCGCTTCTCTATGACAACGAGCTTGCGAAAGAGCAGCAATACCGAGGCACGAACAAAGGTAGTTTCGTCAGCATCCTGTCGAGAATACACGAGAACGTTAGTACGAATCAGCAACAGCCATCGCAAGAGACGCGAAACGGTTCCTCATCGCTACCATCTTCTCCGGGACCGGATAAGAAAGCCGGCGGCGACAGATTTCCGGTACCGCCGCAGGGCCTGCAGATCGTCTCGAGACGCGCCAAACAGTTCGAGTCCGGTCGTTTACTGAGCGACGAGGATGAGCCCGCTGGCGATCGGACGAATCTTTACAAGAGCGAGTTGTCCAGATTGTCGAACAAGAGAAGTGTACCGAACGTGGCTGTGCGAAAACGAGAGTTCGAGTCTAAAGCCGAGAATCAAGACTCTAGAAGAATACCGAGCAGAGAAACGAAGTCTCTCGACACTGGTAAGCATCAATTAAATACATTGTAACCACTTTTCTATTTTCCTGTTAAATTGGTGTAAAATGATTGGCATCACATTTGTCAAGTAAAGTTGAGATTGTAACAAAATTAAAGCAACGTTATTGCTACTGACTTTAATATATTTATTTCTTTATCTAAAGAGATATTTTTCCATAAATAACTTCAACGTTTTTATTTAGCATAGAACTCCATGGAAAAACAAACTTTTTGCACCAACTTTATCACTCTGTAAATTTCTATCGATCGACGCTTTAATGGTAATCGCTATGAATTTCGCGATTAATTAGGATTAGATCAAGTTAGTAATGCAATACTCAGATCAATGCTCAGTAAACAAGTATCGTCGTTTAGGTGCAGTATTGACAGGCAACAGAATAATTCCTATAGGCAGCAAGCATATCCATTGTGAGCCACCAGCCGACTATAAAGAGAGTAAAGGTAGATAAAATTAAGAAGCTGTGTCGAACATTGTTTGTGCATTCTCGTCATTGTGCCGCTCTTGTGTTGTCAGTGATTCGTTTGCATTCAGTGTGAACGCGATCGCGATGTGGCGTTAATAATAACTCGTATTATAATGTTGTTAGTATGATAGATAGTACAATAATTAATGCACATTTCTCACTCCCTCGCTTCTCACGCTCTAACTAAGACAAAAGTAGATGCATCTTTATCCCTATAACGCGATATAGATAAAATCGCAATTAGTTTTAATAATTCATCGTTTAAAACCGCGTTTGAAAGAAACGGGCGATTCGCTCGAGATCGCTCCCAAGCGGAAGTAACCGGATAAAGCCGTGGTATACCGGAATTTGTCGACGTAACATTATGCACAAAGGGGACATTAACTGCCCCCCTGCACCCGACGTTTTTGTTGCCGAGCTTCTTATGGTATGTCGGCAATTCAAAATAGCAACGATGTATTCGCTGGCGCTTCTACATAGCGGCAACAACACAGCACACACGCTATATATACTCTACTTCCGCTGGTTATTAACAAAGCGATAGATGTTGATCGCAGTTGTTCGTACAAGAAATATAATAATACGCCGTGGCGATGCTATAATAATCCCATCCGTGTAATCGAGCAGATGTGCCTACTATGGAGACAGAATCAGTACGTTTGAGAGCACGCAGCAACAGCGCGGAGTCCTGGGAGGCAACGAATGGTCCAGCGGCACGAAGCAGCGCCAGGCATACGTGGCAGACCGCCGAGGAGGAAAGCAGCACCGAGGACAACAGTAAAGTCTACCAGGACAATTATTTGCAGTCGGCCAAACTGCAAATCGGTTAGTCCCTTTGGCCGCTACCACTCGTGTTTACAGATACACATCGTCTCACTCACACACATCTACGTTACATAAAGGTCGAGCATAAAGCGTTAATAATCGTCCCATTGATTTCTCTTTCAGCGCCAGTCAATGGTTCTTCACCCAACGGCTCGACCAATAACGCCGCGGTACTTAGGCGACAGAAGAATGCACAGATCAGTGAGTTTGAACGATGAGGATATTTTTAACATTACAGTGCAATTATTGCGACGCATGCGTCAAACGCGGACGCGTTTTATCGAAATTATAAGCGCGCTTACACCAGAAACTTCTCTCGTACATAATAAATCAGTTATTTAAACGAGATGCCACTTGACAATACAATACTATTGTAATTCAGCGTGAAATCCATGCAGAAAGAAGCCATTGTTTGACATGTGCATTGAATTATAATAGTATTGTAGTTTTAAATGACGTCTCCGTAAACAATTAATTTATTTATTAGTCGAACATTTCAATCTAAAGCTTTCATTAGCGAGTATCCATGTAATTATAAATCTCTGTCATAAATTAAAATGTATTAAAAGAAAGGAAGCGTTACGATTACAATTTCATGAAATAAGAAAGGGAAACAATATTACAATCATAATTTAATAGGTGACGAGGATCGTGTCACCAGACGGGTTTCGTACCTGAAGGCGACGTGGGGCGAACGAATGCACGTCGATAGCGATCTAGAGCTCAGCGATTCTGAACCCGTTCACATTCACAGAAGGTAAATAATCTTTTGATACGCGCATTTCGAGTCTCAACGCCGCGATGATATTCGAACGTGCTGATTTCAAGCCACCTGATTTGTTTTTTCTCGAACACACAAAGATATAGTCGACGACGCGTTTCTTCTCCCATGCTTCTCGTAAGGTTTGCTCGCGCAAAGTGAAGTAGCGAGCAACGTGGCAATTTTGTTGTTACCTCAAAGGTGTTAATTGTAAGTATATCTCGAAGCTGCACCTGTTCGTGTCCATGTTTCCAGTGCGCATAGACGATGGCGGCCACCGTTATTTTCGAGCGACATAACGCCCTTGCGACGCATCTTTGAGGATATGACGCAGGCCGCGTCCTTGCATCGAAACTCTCATCATCGGTGAGAGCGAAAGATTCCGTTTGAGAAGCACGGAAAAAGTTGCATTATCTATACTCCGCGTTTCTTCCTCTAAGCTAATGTACATTTGCCCTCACTCTCGCTCTCGATCCGCTCATCGTTTCTGTATATGTACGTTTGCGCTATTTACCTGCCTGTAAACGGTGGCGAGTGACGAATAATCGCGTTGCAATGTCAATAGAAGCATGAGAGTTGTACATACGCATTTCGTGTATCGTCTTCCAGCGACATTTACAACGCAGAATTTCGAGAAGAAGATACGACTATTCACTCGTGCACTATTTTCCATATGACATAAAAGTTAAGACATCCAAAGACTACTACCATTGAAAAGATCATATATTAAAAAATAGAATAAAATTAAAAATGGAAAACTTATTTATGTCTCCTAAGAGAAACGATTGTTCGAAAGAAATGAAAAACTTTCGTCTATTGCCAATAGATTTAAATGAAAAAATGCATTAAAGAGAATTTAAAGAGAATTTATTTATGGAAAAACAAATTCAAGTGAGATGAAATAAAATTTAAATAAGCAAAAAATAAAATAGCTCGAAATTAGGAAATAAATAAGCATACAAGGAAAGAGCAATTCAAGAGAGTTGATAATTTTCCAATAGAGATACCAACCGAATATATCACAGCCTCGCAATTCGTATGCGTTAATTGCTCGCGAGTGGCGTTAGATAAGATATCCTTTCTTGTTTATTATTCCTACTGTGATAAGGGACATACGTCCATAGACATATAAAATACGACTCATTCCTGTTTGTGATTCTGATATTAAAATCATGTTGTGGTCGTCCATGTTATGCTATTCTAGACACTTCCTGACAAATAGATATGTTAGTCGGATATTGACTTATTGGCTGATTGTTACTAACGGAATGACACTAATAAGCTGAAGATCGATGTGACCGCTGTTTTCAATTTAGCAAAAAGATGAGAATATAGAGAAAAAGTAGTTGTGAATAATGTTACAGTAAAATGTCTTCTGCTGTCTCTGAAATCGGAGACGGTATTGCCACTGCATCACTCTGTACTCAAAAAGTATCGATACGCACATTTGCAAGCAAACGGTTTCATTTCTTTTCCAGTAACAGCATTGCTGTAACGCATAATACATCAAACAGCTGCGATGGAACTGCGAAGGATGTTGAACCAGTGGAACGGGAGGGAACACTCCATGTTAAATTTACAGTGCTCGATGGCAAGGTGAGATCATAAACTCAACAGTGAATTTTATTTGGGTGTGCTAAAATGCATTGAAAATATTTATCTTTTAACTGTATTTAATAATATTTCAGCGATCTACCGATCGTTCCTGGAAGCAAGTTTGGGGTGTTCTCCGTGGTCCTATAATTTATTTTTATAAGGATCGTCATAGTCAGGTGAATAATGTTTAAACATTTGCATTTCGATCAGCGGTCGCCAAACAAAATATAAAAGCATAATATTTTATTGACGCAATACTTTAATCTTCATTATAGAGTCCTTCGTTGAGCA
This sequence comes from Aphaenogaster rudis, assembly GCA_003063815.1. Lineage (NCBI taxonomy): Eukaryota > Metazoa > Arthropoda > Insecta > Hymenoptera > Formicidae > Aphaenogaster > Aphaenogaster rudis. Next base: position 241,394 of record NJRL01000014.1, read on the forward strand.
CCGAGAGCGAGACAAATGCAGGACAAAGCGTTGACGTTAGGTGTTCCGTCGTTGACGTCGCTGAAGATTATACGAAACGGAAACACGTGCTGCGAGTGGCAAATCCTACAGCAGAGGTGCTTTTACAGACCGAGGATGCGGCATCCATGGCCCTGTGGTTAAGGTCACTTCATTCTCACGCCGCTGCAGAAAGATCATCGGTGAGCATTAATTATAGGATATTTTTTGCTAAATCGTTATTTAAATCAGAAATAACAAAAAAGAATAGATAAAGATAGGGAGACAAGTCGGTATATTGGCCTCTGCTGTTCCCGTTTTAACGATTCTGAATTATTTAACTTCCTTGCCATATTTCTTCTGAAAGCATGTCCATTTACAGGATGCTGTATCTTGCACATCAAAGCAGCAAGCCGTTCCTCAAACTCCGACGGGTCCCACAACTCCGAATAGCGGTGTTCCTCCGAGTAACATCCAAAGATTGAGTCCTCTGCCGAGCCACAAAGGCATCAAGAAATTAACATCGTTTAGGAATCGATCGCCGACAGGCCAATCGCCGGTGAACAAGACGCGCAAGCCGAGTAATCAAATAGTGGAACCTTTACCGTCGCCTAAGTCGAAGACTTGGAAGGGAAGAATGGCGAAACAGTTCAGAAGGATGCACGGTCAAGCCGGCGGTGCGCCGTCCTCGCCCACGGCGCAATTACCGCCAGAAGGGGCCACTTTTAAGGTGCCTCTCGAACTCTGTCCGCCATCCTCGTTCTCCGAGTATGTGCCGCTGATCGTCGAAATGTGCACGAGCATCGTCGAGGCGAGAGGTCTTGAGGTTGTGGGAATCTACAGAGTGCCAGGAAATACCGCCGCGATCTCCCAGCTCACGGACAGTGTCAATAGAGGATTCGAGAACATCAATCTTCAGGTATCCTATCCGATAATACTTCCACGAGATAGGTGTGAATATTTTTCCGACACTTATTTTATTCCAGGACCCGAGGTGGAGTGACGTTAATGTGATATCGTCGTTACTGAAGTCGTTCTTCCGTCAACTTCCCGATTCCTTGCTTACGGCAGAGCTGTATCCCATGTTTATCGACGCCGATAAGATAGAAGATCCGCAGAGGAGGATGACCACGATACGAAAATTATTACGAGATCTTCCGGAACATCACTTTGAGACGCTGAAGTATTTAATGCAGCATCTAAAGAAGATAGTGGAGCATAGCGAGATCAATAAAATGGAGGCTAAGAATTTAGCCATAGTTTTTGGACCAACACTGGTACGAGCGAGTGGTTCAAGAGACAATATGGTCACCATGGTCACCGATATGTCGCATCAATGTAGAATAGTCGAGAGTTTGCTGAATAACGTAGGTCTTCGTTAAAAAAGGAAAAGGCTGTCTTCTTAACAAAATGCTAGTGTAAAATATCGACGTGTTTTTCGGTTCAATGTGTTTCAGGTCGATTGGTTCTTCTCGGAGGACGATCTGGACGACTTAAGCAGATTGAGCGTAAATTTAAGCCTTCCAACCGACACTTGTGAAGTTGAACCGGCGTCCAATCACAGTCTTCTATTAAACAATATTCAGAAAATCGAAGGTATATCATATCTATTATTTATTATGTCATATTCAATCATTTTTTCTCACACTTTTTATCTTTTATGCATTTATCTTTCTTCATCTCGTTCTTTCTTATTTTATCACTGATTTTTAGCAATCTTAAAAAATAATGGAGTGTATATTTTATCTATAGCAATGTATTTATCTCGTCTTCTTTATTGTGATTAAACAGGCATGCGTGACATGGCATCCGCTAGAGACATTGTATCTTCAATCATATCCGCAGCTAATAAAAAGATACAAAGAAGACGAAAGACTCAGGACGAAATCGACAACAGTGAACACGATAACGATAAGGTTGGTACTAATTGTAACTTTGTCGTCGATCAACATATTAATTTAACATTTAATAAATTAGGCCAAGTCGAAGCAAGAATCGGAGAATTCGCCGACGATTCGACAGAGCATGGCTTTAAACGAACGACAGTGTTCAGTCAGCGAGATCGTGCAGATGCACGAGAGCAAAAATCAATCGAATCATTCTACGGATCGTTCCGATCGTTCCCTGTCGGTTGACGCTAATAACAGCGGTTCGTCGCACGGAACGTCTTCGTTGAATCGTACCAAGTACGCGATTCAATCCGCACCGCCGTCTGTAGACTCTACGAGACTGTCGATTGACACTGGTCTAAGTTCAGCGGAAACGAGCTCCACTGTGTCTAGCAGCGCGTCTAATCAGACGAAGCAAAGTAACGACGAGATAGCGATTTTAACGTACGCTGGCTTAAGCGCGACTACGCAGGAGAGAGTACGGAGATTCGAGGAAGAAACGAAAGCGATGCTGCAGAGAGATCAGCATCGGCAGAGGCTCGAAGCTGAAAAAAGAGAGGAAGAGAAACGAAGAATCGAGATAGAGTGGCAATTGGCGAAACGAGAGATGGAGAATGACGATCTGCTCGATAGTATAGTCGATACTACGGTATCGCCAAGCCTCTTGTCGGAACGTCTGTCCGGTCTGAACGAGAGGCTTGCTGATAAATCGTTAATAGATATGACCGAGAGACACGGCAGGTCGCGATCGACCACGAGACCACCGCTATCGATAGCAGTGCAACAACAATCCACGATGCACCAAAAAGTGCAAGCTACCAATCAACTGACTAACATACTAGGAGAGAAGATGAATAACGGCGTCATTAAGAAATTCAAGACGGATAAGGATGTAAGCTAATTACAATTTACGTTTGAACGGTCATTGCATGGTAAAGGTGTGAGCTAATTTTTTTTTATTTTGTGACATTTGTACAGCAGTGAACTTTTTCTTTCTTGCAAGAACTGACTTACATTACTTTGTCATTCGACAAAGCTGCTTTTTGTTTTCGACCGATCGAGTTTGCTTACTTATACGAATTCGTTGATGTTTCAGCCGTCGATGGAGTCGATTTGTTTGCCGCCGGTTCGATACGGAAGTCTGGATTCCTTGCACGAGGTTCACAGTTTCTCGCAGTCCTCTCCGTCACCGTCGCAGCAACAACGAGGCGTTCCCGGCGATGGCTCGGATGATGGTTAGTATCGCATTCTTTTGTAATTCCACGTGATGTCGCTATTCTGAGTCTCCTCGTATGCACTAGATAGATACCGAACCAAATCTTTCGTGCTGTCGATACATTCCCAGAGTCATATATTGCGATAAATACGTAAAAGTGTATCTGTGTGAAGCAGTGTACCACGCGACAATGATTCTTTTGTACTCGTTATTCGGTAGGAATATCCATAAATAATTAGCGGATAACGCATATGAAAAATGATGCTGATAATTGGAGATAAGAAATCCACAAAAGGTCCATTTATATGTTGCGTATATGTATGTTATATGTATACAAATAGAGCTGCGCGCAAGACACGTGAAAAGTAGCGATACACGACCAGAAAGATAATTCCGTTGCTATTTCTGCAGCATCTTGTATCCATTTGTATATATCGATAAAAACGTTACGCGAGAGTTAAAGTTGCGTCTTTCAGTAATGTATGTTCGGTATAGTAATGTATTCATTGTACACATATAAATGAGTGTACTCTATCTCGCTCGTTTCTTTTCGTTTCTCCGCGGATATATTTCTGAAATCCGCGTGTATAATTAGGACGCGTATTCTGTCCCGTATTATATATATCTGCCTCTATTCACATTCTCTTTTATATCTTTTTTCTCTGTATAATATCGCTTCTGACGATCGGTGAGTGTAGCAGGATCTTGTTTTCTGCAGTGGACACAGAAGATACTTACTATTAACAAAAAGCTTTCTAGGTACATTCCTCTTCTTATTTGCTTCAAGCGATTTTTTTCGATTACTATATGATTATAAAGTGTATGTTACAAAGTTATTATTGTGCGGAAACCTTTCGACTTTCTTGCGTTGCGTTCGCCATCATCATCGCGCGCGAACACAGTTCGGAACGTAGTAACTTATTTCGCATATTCTTTAGTGCGAACACATTTCACGACACACGAGGCTTTTTGTAATGAAAACAGACTTAATTTTAGAAAATACTATCTCGTATTTTCGCGACCAAACGCAAGGAGGGTCGGCCACAAAGAGGCTGCTGGAATAAAAAAAGAAGAAGGAACGATACGCATATATCGTTTTCAGAGTTACACGTCGCGCCTTTTTAGCCGATCCTCTATTTATACGTTGTTGTTGTCATGTGCTGCATGCCACTCTTCGGCTTTCAGCGTTGAGAAAAGCAGATTTATTTCACACGATTGGCTGCTTCTGCGATCTTCAGTGGTTTTCTCCCATAAATGTATAGCCGGCGTTGGAAGGGTCGAGACGTCTTTTTTCTTTTTTAACGATTTTCGCATCTGATATCCAATAAAGGAAGCAAGATCCTTTATTGGATACCGGACACGTTGCGTAAGTAATTAAAAAAGAAAGTATCTGAACTGTTTTGATGCTGGCTATGCAAATTGTCGGATGAAATAGTTTCTCGTCGCATGCATGTCCTTCGACGATCTATCGTAAGCGCTTCGAATGAGTCTTCGACCGTTGCTTGCCCTCACAAAGACGACCAACTTTCTTAGAAGAGTCACACTTTACGTCTCATCACGAGCAATTTCTTAGCGATGAGTTTGAAGGCATTTTCTCACGCGTGACCATCGTAAGCGGATGTTTCGATGGGGCGGCTGCTCTGATTGTTAGTGAAAGTAATCTAGTCTCGCACTTTCTCGTCACACACGTGTGCATTTCCGAATCACACACTTATCTTACTGCTCGTCTGCCTGCCTACCGTTAACGACTGCCTCCGCCGATTAATTGTGCTCTTAATTATAAAGTGATTGTCTGCCCGCCTCAGTCTACGTCTTTGCGATCAGACACGCCCGAAAAAGAATACGATTGTAGTTGGCCCGAGACGGCGTATTCCTTCGGAGATCCATGGGCTGCAAAAGGGACGAGGAATAAATCCGTCGATGCTCAATCGCCGTTGAGAAACGACGCTTGAAAATTTTGATATACTCCGCGTGTTTTTTTCTTCTTTTTATTTTTTTCTTCCTACTCGCCAAGTTCAGCGTCCCGAGTTCGGCCTCTCCGGTCGCGCGGAACGATTTATTTCCATTTTTTTGAGCACGGATCTCCCGCGCGGCAATCGGTCCGCGGCGCCGATCGGCTCGAGAGGAATACACCTCGGATATAAGGGTAACAGAGCTCGGATAGAAAACCATAGAAAGATACGGTGGGTCCAGACGCAAAGGAGGAAGACGAGAGGAAGAGAGTTGTGCTCTGCCGCGCCGGCCGCCCACGAATTGTATGACGATGCGAAATGACGAAACGAATGGTTGAATACCACGTATAGGCACACAGCAAGCCCGGGTTTTTGGTGGTACATATCGTCCCACCTATACGGTACCGCAGGTCCCGGTAGCGCCACCCCGAAGACACCGACCCAGTCGCCAATGTCAATGCCAGTGCCGGTCGCAGCGGTCCCAATGCCAATGCCCATGTCCGTGCCCGTGTCAGTACCAGCAACAGGAGCAACAACAGCAACAGCAACGGCAACAGCAGCCGCAGCAGCATCATCGCTGGCAACTGCTGTCGCGTCTGCAGCAGCTACCGCATCATCGGCGACCAACGAGCCCGCCGCCGCCAAGACTCTAAACCGATTCCTCCGAGGTAAATTCCAGGTCGCGCTGCGCCAGACCAGAATCTGGCAAACCAGCCTGGCATCCAGCATCCGAGATGTCCGACGAGCTGACAGCTGGCTCACCCGAATGGCTTTGACACACTTTTTTCAGTTTACACACACTACCACGCGGAAAGAATGATTTTGCTGAAATATCTAAGAATTTGATCAGATACAGATTTGAAAATAATTTTGTTGGACCATCAGAATAATTATGTAGAACGCCCAAAATAGTTACTAGAGTATCAAAACTTTTTGCAGCATTATCATCATGCTTGAGCGTCCTACGTAGAACTGCATTTGTGGTAAGATAGAAGATATACATAGATAGAAGACAAAAATCAAGTCGATATCTCATCGGGCCTAAGAAATATTGAGGAATCCATGAAAACACATTTTACCCCTTTTCACCCCCTTAGGGGTCGAATTTCTAAAAATCCCTTTTTAGTAGGTCTTTACGTTATGGAAGGAATATACTCTTCGAATTTCATGTTTCTAGGTTTAGGGGTTTGGGCTGGGCGTTGATAAGTCAGTCAGGACACATTTGTCTTTATCAAAAATATTAAAAATATAATTATCCTTATTTATTTGTCTTTATATATGAAGACCCGGGCGGAAAAACAAGGAATGTCAGTTTTATACTTTTTGAGTAAAATGAATTTCAAAGTTTGTTATTTCCCCTTATTATACCCGAATGTTCTACCTTCTTTTTTTCATTGATTAATACAGTTTTTAATAGTAGA
>NJRL01000014.1:256230-277115 GCA_003063815.1 Aphaenogaster rudis
AGTAAATAAATAATCAAGATAATTTTTGTTCGATACGACTGGCCAAATTTATTAAGAAACTTCTTCAGTTTTTAATCTTACTTTTTAAGTATTTAAAAGATTTACATCAGTTTGTAGTATCTCGCTACAAAATCACGACCATATCTCATTTTTAATAAAACTGACAGTCCTTGTCCCCCCCCCCCCCCCGGGTCTTCATATATAGATGGTCTAACAAAATTATTTTCACATCTGTATCTGGCTAAATTTTTAGATACTTCAGCAAAATTGTTCTCTCCATGCAAGCACGCGTTCACACACACATACACATACAAATACATACCGTTGTTTGTGCAATACTTTCCTTCGACTAACCGTCTATTGTACGTCCGTGCCACGTCCATCTCTCGTCCATCTCTCTCGTTTACGCATCCATCCGCTCTCGTCCGCGTTTCATCTCTCGTCGCTGCAACGCGCGCCCAGCGCGGTAAACCCGCTGTAAAACCCCGTCAATATTCACACAATATTCGCGACTACCATCGAGGAGAATGTGAGCGAGTCTCATAATGGCTTTTACGCGCACAATAACACTGGAGACTGCATTCTGTTCCTTTTTTTTATTATTTCGCCCCGTCAGGAGCTGGGCTTATCCCGCTGGCGGACAGGAGGAGTGTGCTCGACGAAACCCGCAATGTCGTTTCCTCGTGCTATTTTATTTTCGCCGTTTGTGCTGCTCGGATGTTTGAGCGTACGATTATGAATGAACTCTGTAACATACGGCGCCATTAATTGCGAAACTGTTACCGTAACACGTTATTTACAATGAAAAGTATTTGCGCAAAGATGTATATCGTCTCTCGCTCTGAACAGGCGACGATGAATCCATCACTTGGCGATTTTAACGGATATCACTTTTGTTTTTGACAAGTATCGTTTAAGGCGGTATTCATAGTCCCTTCTTTCAAGATTATTTTAAGTAATGTCTTAAGATGCTAATGCGGCACTGTGATTAGTTTATCTGTACTTAAGATGGTCTTAAATATAAGAACTGATTTTGAATACAGCCCTAAGTGTCTTGGTATTTTTTTGTTAGATATACTTTCAAGTGTATGATTTTGAGCTTCTTAGCAATACTGTTCATATACCGTTTTTTTATATACTTCGCGTATCTTTCATCTTTTCTTTTTAATCTCTTTTTTTTACCATTTTTTTACCGTTGCCAGACGACGCCCTTTATGAAGATTGCATTATTTACAAACATTTACAAACATACGTCTAACTAATATACATATCTTTCTCATTTCTTGTTTTTTCAGTCACGTGTCTAAGGACATAACGTTTTCATCATCTTTTTCATGCTTTAGCACGAGAAAAAGGAAAGGCGTTGACAATGCTAATTATGTTATTATTGCAATGTACACAGCTGTCGAAACAACGATAATTTTATTAATAACGATGACAATAACCGAGTGATAACGAGGATGGTGATGAGAGATTGAAGATAATAACTTATTAATCAATTCTTTTATATAACGATTGCGTTTACTCGATGTCGACGGTGTTTCGATGCTGCTATTGTTATTGTTTATATTATTTCTACCGCAATTTTTCTTTCGCAGCGATTTTGTTTTGCAGGAATGCACTCACGCAAGAATTCACCAGTTGCGCGATAAACGAAGCGCATATACACTTTCTGACATTCACCTTGTTTTAGCGATTGTGTCACGATTATGTCCGTAACGATCAAGTAACTGTTCGATGCTTTGAGTGTTTTTTTTGGCGTATGAGCTCGCGTCGCGTCTCATCTTCGCGTATTTCGCGCGATTAACACGGCTCTCCTGTATTACAGGTAGCGACCTTCTGACGAGCCTCACGACCACGTTCGATCGCAAATGGAGATCTCTCATTAATCAAACGCCGAACCAGGCGCAGCCTCCTCCAGAATCCGCATCCTGCACCAAGGACGACGTTACTGAACAGCAGGAGCAGAAGCCGAGCGCGTCCCCAAGATTCAAATATCCGTCTGCGGAGACCTATCGCGACCCGAGTCTTCATAAATCGCTCGACAAGAGTCACCTCTCCCGCTCGAAGGATGTAAGTGCCCGATATCGCGGGTTGTAAAATTCCCAAAGCTATCAGAGCGCATAGAACAGAATGATTATTTCAAACTTCTCTCTAAATTCTAACGAAAGTAACTCAAAGGTCCAGTCTACAATGGTATAGTAAGCCTTTAGCCTTTTGCTTGAAGTAAAATAATATAAATTTGACAAATCTTTTAAAAAATTATAAACCCGTCATTTTTATTGCTTTGGTATAGTTCTAGTGTTAATTATCCCGAACGAACATTATTATCATAGTTTCGTTTTATCGCAGGACGCTCCCGAGAAGGATACCGATTCAACGGTAGCCGACGACATGCCGCATCCTTCGGAATCCATCACGCCGAATAACGACCGCGGCGCGAATGACAAGCAGAGGTTGGAAGCGAAATCTATGACAAATCACGCGACGGAGAACGAGGATCAGAAGGATGTGGACGAAGGGGATGATTGTCTGCGCGCGGGAAACCCGAAACGATACGAATTGGCGAGCGAGAAGAATCTTCAGGAAAGTAAAACGGAAAGCAACGACGTCAGTGCAAAGGTGGAGGACAACAGCAGGAGCCATCATTACGAGACCGGAGATTCTAGTTACTCCAACAAGCTGAAAAAATTTGAGAGCCTGACGAATTCTCAGGCGAGGTCCCGCCTGAAACGGTCGGAGTCTCTGAATAAAAGGACATGCGAGAACACCACCTCGCGATTAAAGAGATCGGAGAGCTTGAATAAACACTCGACCGAGAGGCTGTCGCCGCTTAAACGTTCCGAGAGTTTAAACAAACACTCCGATAGATCGGAGTCGCCGGGCAGCAAACTGAAACGCTCGGAGTCGCTGACGAAGACCGAGAAGACCGAGTGCAACATCAGCAAGCGGCGGCAATCGGTGCGAAAGGAGAGCGCCACGAAGTTAAAGCGGAAGAACGGAATGTCGGAGCGATCGATCAAACGTAGACACACGGTCGGCAGCACCAAGGATTTCGACAAGGTGCACTGGCTCGATAACAAACTGCAGTCGGAGGCCGAGAGGGTCATCAGGAGCGATTATAGGCCGAAGAAGAGCCAGCTCAGAACCAGCTCGCCCGATCTCAGCACCAATCGAGTCGGTATGGCCGACACGAGCTTTCTGATCGAGGTGAGCTTTCGCGGGCCCAGCAACGTCGTCTTCAACGTAACCAACGCCGCTCGGCCGCAGTCATTGCCGGACGCGAGTCTCGCGTCCAAGGTTTTCAAGGTGCCCCTCGAGAGTCACGTATAATAACGCTCGAATAAGCTACTCTGACACATTTCTACATTCACTTCTGAATAATATATGCACACAGTACTGCTGTCATATCTACACCTACCTGCCATGATTTTTAATACTTCTACCGGTTTATATTATATATAAACCGAACTATATCAGATTTTTATATATCCCATATTATATAAAAATAATTGGATCGCATTCACGTCTAAGTTCGTTCGGAAACGCTGACATTATTCATTAATCGCCAGTGTGCCAAAGAGCTATCACTCTATGAATTGTTTATCGTTATTGAACGATAATATTGAAAATTCGTTACGATGGCTAGAATGAATTAGATTAGGAGAAAGTACATCTATCGCCACGTTCTCTCTGCACGATGTTTTAACCTTTAATCGAGTTAGATCAATCACGCGAGATTGTTACAACGATCGGAAATCGTTCTGGATTAACGAGCCAGAAGCAGTTAGACTCTTTCTCTTTAAAGAAAAGGATAAAGACATTTTATTGATCTGCTGACAATGGAAATAGAGCTAAGCTGCATTGGTGAAACATAAGAAAGTTATTTAGTGATTATATATTGCATGTGGTATTTGCATTGTGTCAATTTTATATATATAAATATATAGATAATATAAATTATATATATACACATTATCTTTACTTGTGAATTGTGATTGTGACATTTTTTGTACATAAGATGTATAATGCGAGATGATTTGATTAAATATTACATATAGTAAGGTGACTATATTGTACGTCTTTAAATTTATATTTTAATAATCACTTAACAATCATCGCAGATATTCTGTATCCGTGCGAGACCGCTCGATCCTCGTGTGCGGATTGGTATTGGCTACGCGAGAGTGCGTTATTTTTAACGCGGATATGACAAAGGTGATCGTTAGGATATAAATCATGACCGTGCGTGCGTTCTGCGGGCGTACAATCGCCAGGTTTCCACGTCATCGCGAGTGATCGGTGCACTTGAAAGTTCTTTGAAAAATAGCATCTGTAGCGTTAAGAAACTTTTTTTACGTAAGTTCTCCGATGAAAAAGTCTACGATGTGATAAATCTTAATCGATCGCGCGTCTATCGATGTACGTACACATATCGTTATGCCGCGAGTATGTTGCGTGCGTGTGTTGCGTGCGTGCGTGCGGGAAATTTACACGAGCGCGCGAATATCTATTTTCTATGTGCATTCCCTGGTGAAAATTTTTCTTAGAATTCTTCATATAAATTTCAGAATTTTTCAAGATTTCTGTATAATTTTATAACTTTTTAGAAAATTTCTCTGATTTTTTATATGAATTGGAACATATTTTAGAAGTGCTGAGAAAGTTGACATCTTTTCTAGAATTTTTCATGTATGTGAATTCTGAAATATTCCAAGATTTCTAAGATTTCTCATTCTATAATTTCTGAAGAAAGCTTATAAAATTTGAAAAAGATATTTTTCAAGATATTTTTTCTGAAATCTTCATAAATTTAAAACATGACAAGTGAAAAATATTATGAGATATTATGAGAATTTTTTTCACCAGGGATTGTGATCGATATTAACGATCAATCTAGTGCTACTGCTGTTGCGCGTCATTGTAAATTTTATCAGTACAGTAAAAGGCAAGACGCGAACGGTGCCGGTCAATTATAATATACATTCGGTGCCTCGCACAGTGCGGAATCTGCTCGTTCTAACGACAAAGGTTCCTAAGCGATCGGCTGGAATCTCGTCGTTTCCCTGGATCGGCCAGATTTCCCACTGTGCCCCGTTACAGAGGATGACATCCCAGACACCACAAAGTCTAAAAGCGGGACATAATATATTTTTCAGGCATCTTTTGCGAAGATGTCTTTAAGATATCTTTTAGACGTCTTATGACCCGATGTTGGACTTTGTGTTGTCTGGGACGTTAACGTGGTGCAACACGTATGTGTATTGCTTGTATCGCTGTAAGATAGTTACTCGATATCTCAGACGCTTGGGTCTCTCGTGTGGATCGTTAGTATTGCATTATTTGTATACCCCGTGATACTTTACACTATGCAAAACTCTCCTTCGCCTTTATCTCACCCTTGTAATTTGCGTTTAGCGATTAGTGCGCTGCGTCGTGTTGCATCCGGGCTATCGGTAAGCGGATATCAAGCGAGAAACTCGCCAATTTAATGCCGCGACTGTAGCTGGAGAATCTGTCGCGCCTCCGAAGTTTCGACCGCGGATACGATCTCAGACAAGTCTGTCGAGAATAGATTCTGCAAAGTGTCTGCTACAAATTTTGTTGGCAAAAAGATTACAGATTTGATAGAGGACCTGGCAGAATGTTGGCAGAGATATAGCAAAATTTGTCAACGAAATATGCAGATGGATGGCAGAGATCAAGCAGACTGACATATTTTTTATACAATTTGACGCAGATTGGTGACAGAAGTAGAACAGAATGTGCGTTCGACAGATTCTGCTTGACTTGTCGCCAATTTATCGTCAAGTTATATGTCAAGAGGCTCTGTCCATTTCTCCATTAACTTCAATGATGAAAATTTTCACTTTTCCGCTCTAGGGAAAAAGTGAATTGCAGAATTGATGACAATTTGTTAGTAATTTCTGATCGAATTTGCTGCCAATCTGCTACCATACTGCAGACAGTTTGCTTACCGGGATATTGATATATCCGCGAGTTATAGAGGAGTTATGCGACGTTAATCGCGACTAATTTACCATTGATATACATATGTACGTGTAGAATTCACTCGGGATCGGCGCAATATGTTCTACGTTAAGTTTTATGCGTTGGAAAATTAATGTGTAAATACGTACTGGTAAATTTTGCGCGAATCATCGTACATCACACGTGTTATCTCTTCGTCTGTCTGTCTGGAGCGCAGTCGTTTAAATAATTTTACGTAATGCCAGTTACTGTCGCGCGAAATCGAGGAATCTGAAGCGTAAAGTGGCCGAGACAATCGATTTGATTATGCATGTAAATACAAATGTAACTAAATTCTAAGAGACGACGATAAAAAGCGGTATTTATTTCGAGAGGGATAGCGATTGTGATCGTGTTATTTATTATTAACCCAAGCGGATATGTTCGTCGCAAATTCTTAAGAGAACACGAAATTGTAAATAAATATATTACTATGAGAAAGAGAGAGAGAGTGTGAGTATTTTCTCAAGCGTTTGTATCCCTGCCTTCTACATTTAAATCAATTGCGGCAAACTTCAAGGGACGTTCGGAAGGATTTCGATTGGCTCGATTTATCGCGCGATACGAGAGCTAAAGAATCGCAATTACGAGCAGATAACTTCAGGTGATTCTTGAAAGAAGCGACAAAAGAGTTCTTGTAGCTTGTTCTTTGCTCTTGTAACTTGTAACTTGTTCTTTGTAGCTGAGCTACTTGGAGCTCCTTTTTGTTTCTCTCTCCTCTTTTTCCATCTAATATCTAATCATATATTCCTTTTATTTTAAGCGTAGAAGGTTTAATATAGTGCGGCCATAAAGAACAAATCTAAAATTTGCACGGCAAGCTGCGAGATCTTAAGGCATCCCTGGCGAAAAAATGCTTATATCTTACAATATTAAAAAAAAATTTTTATATTTTAAATTTATAAAGATTTCTAATCTGCAGATTCTATACGTTTTCTTCGGAAATTATAGAATGAGAAATCTTAGAATATTTCAGAATTCACATATATAAAAAATTGTAAGTAGATACATATATAAAAATTGTAAAAAGATGTAAATATCTTTTTATATTTTCTGAAAAATGTTCCAATTCGTATAAAAAATCTGAAGTTTTTTAAAAATCTTATAAAATTTATATAGAAAGATTATATGAAAAATCTAGGAAAATTTTTTAGAATCTTTATATAAATTTTATAATTTTTTAAGAAAGGTTCAGATTTTTTATACGAATTAGAACATTTTTTAGAAATTCTGAGAAAATGTAAAAAGTTGTGAGAAAGTCTACATCTTTTCTAGATTTCTTTTTATATGTAAATTCTGAAATATTCCAAGATTTCTCATTCTATAATCTCCGAAGAAATTTTATAAAATCCAAAGAAATTTAATGTATTCTTTTAGAAATCTTTAGAAATTTAAAATATAAAAAAAATCTGCAAAATATCATGAGATATTGTAAAAATACTTTTCGCCAGGAATCCTATAGAACCTGTTCGCCTCCTCGCTGTGCAAAATGAATGTAACTCAGGCCGCTCCGCCGAGAGGACGGCGCGCTTTTACGAGAGGAAGGATCGTCTCGATACCAAACGCGCAACGCGCCACGAACATCTTTCCGAAATATCGTAAGTGGCATCGCGCTAAAAAAAATTAACGCGCGAGCCTGATTTTCACGATTTACCGAACATGAAACGAGATAAAATTTCAACAGATTTCCTAACGACAAGGACTATTGTTATGCGAGTCCGTATATACTTGACTTCTAACAGTGAATCGATCGAGGTCGATTACGGTTCGCATCTGTAATGATATTTATCACGATTTTTCGCCGTTTTTTTAAATATTAATACGCTTTGAATTTTTATACCTGGCTGCATTTTATTTCTCCGCTCTACATTTCGCCACTCGACACCGGGTGGTTCTCACCGGATGCGCCATTTTTACACACGGACGTAGAATTCGACTCGGGTTTTTTGAGACCTTCGACGAGTTCTGGACCCGTAAATTCCAAGACAAAGACGCCAAAGCACAATCGCAGAGAGAACTACATTTCTACATCGTCCTACTTGCCGAGCACTTCTCGCCGTAGTGTGGGGTGAGCTTTAAATCTCGCGCCTACAAGTCTCTTTATATAGATATACACATATATATCTATATATATGATTCTATAATATTTGTCGAAAAACATAAAACAAAATATTTTTTCTTTAACTATTAATTTGTAGAAAATCTTCATCTTGATGTTCTTATACGCAGTATGATTGAAGATGAAATTATCTAAAAGTCAATAGTTAATATTATAGAAAGAATATTTTGTTTAGACTTATTCTTTGACAAATATTATATTATAATTTTATCTTGATATTTTTATAGCAGTATGATTGAAAATCAAAAAATAAATTATAATACAATATTTGTCAAAGTACAAGTTAAAACAAAATATTTTTTAAGAGATGGGATATTTTTCGCCAGTAAATATTAAACCACAGAAGAGATTTGTTTCGACTCAACTGGCCAATTTTTAATTTAAATTCATATATCGCGAAAATTCTTTACATTAAAATTAATTTCACTCTTTTTAGAAAGGACCAAAACCCATGGTCGAAAAACGTCGCGATTCGCGATATATTAATTTAAATTAAAAATTGGCCAGTTGAGTCGAGACAAATCTCTTCTGTAGTAAAATATTTTTTCTTGACTTTTAAATAATTTCATTTTGATATTCTTATAGCAGTATGATAAAAGAATATATCGATTTATGTAAAAAAAATCGTATGATTAAAAGAAGTACAATTTCTAAAAAAGAACTATAAACCGGTTTATAAAATCATCTTGCGTCTTATTTCTCTAATATTTTTCGTAAAATATATAATTTCTTGATATCTGTTAGCTCGATCAATCCGAGATCGACGCCGTTCGCCACGTCCAACGCGGATTCTTGTATAGTGATTGGTAAGTGAATGTTAAATAATAAAAAAGCAAGCAGATTATTCCGCTTTATTCACGGAGGTCTTATTCATGATAGCATTAACAGCCGGCCGAGGAGACGCCAGGAACGAAGTCGGTTTGGCAGCGATAGATCTTCAATACCCGTACTTGATTCTCTGTCAAATCAGCGATTGTCAAACATATGTGAATACTTTGACAAAAATCAACATCCTCGACCCGATGGAAGTGAGCACGTATTTTAATGAAGCTTCTTATAAAATTAAAGATATAAAGAAATTCACCCTTTCACTTCCAAATTATTTAACAGCTACGAAAAATATTTGTTTGTATTTTTGTACATATCACATGACAAATAAGCGATTCATAAAAGCATTTTGACAACATACAAAGACTTTTCTACATGTTATTTTTATTGCAACTATGTATAATAATTTGCATTGCAAAGTTATTATACATAATGAGAACCTTTTTTTACCTTTGATAAATCTACCTAAAATATGTCAAGGAAGTTATAATTTTGTAAGTTTTTGTTATATTTATGATAACTTTTATCATCGAATCGTAACGGCACCAAATGGAAGACGATGATTCTCTACGTTACCGAGAAGTTTATAAATACATATCAAAATACGTGCTACTTATACACACAAATGTAAAATCTTTATAGTCATTTATATAAGACTATAAGGAACTAATATATATTTACAGATATGAAAATATACATTGCTATACAATATTTTATTTCATAATTTGTGCTACGTAGTCATGGCTATTGTGGGAACGAAAAAATTAATCGAATTAAAGAAATCATTGATACACTGTTGGAAAATTTGTGTACTTTTGTGAAAAAATTTGCTGGTTAAAGTTTTTGTGTTAAGTAATCAACACATTCATATGTAAATTTAACACATGTCTGCTTTGTTAACTGAACTTAACAAATGTAAAATGTAAAATTATTAAAATGATTTTAAAAATATGTTAAAGTAATAAAATATTTGCACGTATTTATTAAATGTGTTAAAATTTACAGAAAAAGAGTGTTGATTTTACTCTATAATAGAAGTGGGGATGACTGTGTGTTACTTATTACCATTCTTATATGAAAAGAACATATCTTATATGTTAATTTCATCATAAAAGTTATGTTAATCGTACACACAATTAACTTTAAATTACGATCAAAATTACATTTCTTTTTTTTTTGTTGAAATATTAACATGATATCAGTGTTACTATTTAACACTTTCATATTATGTTAAATTAACACAAAAATTTGAGTGGATCGTTTGGGACATGTGATTTATGTTAAATTTAACACAAATTTTCCAACTGTGTAGGAGAAATAATATTTCACGTGAGGTATTTCTTCCTCGCGCAATTTCTTTTATTTTTCGAAGATACTGATGCCCGAAACAATGTGCGAACATCGCAGCCGTGGGAACAAACTGTACAAATCGATCAAAGAGAAATTCAATGCGCTCAACATCATGCCGATTTCGCGAATACACTTCAACGAGTCGACCGGCATGGAACGCGTGCGAACTCTATGCGCCAGGGAATACTCGACCGTGGAGTTAATAGTGAAGCAAAAGTAACGCTATTTAAATTAATTGTAATTAATTGTAATTAACCGTGTAAAGCACCGACTATCTGTCTCGACTATCTGTAGGTATTACGCTTTAGCCGCCGCTGCGGCATTGCTGAAGTACGTGGAATACGTCCAACACATGGTTTACGCTCCGAAATCGGTGAGGATAGAGTTCCAAGGATCACCGAATACCACAATGATCGGTAAACTATAGCTATCTTAGTTTCGAGAGATGCGAGAACAATTCCGTGGTAAATGACGCACGGAAGGAACGTTTTTGCTGAAGTAGCTAAAAATTAGACCAGATACAGATCTGAAAGTAATTATGTTGATGTCAAGCATGATGATAGTACTGCAAAAAGCTTCGACATTCTAGTAATACATAATTATTTTGATAGTCCAATATAATTATTTTCAGATCTGTATCTGAAAATATTTGCATCCAATTTTTAGACGCTTCAGCAAAAGCGTTCTTTTCATGCGCGATTGTCATTGTGCAGATATAGAGAGTGCACGAAGCCTCGAACTGGTCGTCTCGCAGTCCAAGCACTCCATCGTCAGTCTGCTGGGCACGATGAACCGCTGCTTGACCCCTATGGGCAGAAGACTCCTGCGCGCCTCCATTCTTCAGCCTTCGTGCGACGAGCGTTTAATCGCCGATCGGCAGTCTTGCGTAGCGGAATTGGTGGCCAATCATTCTTTGTGCACCAGTCTTCAGGTAGTCGCGCGCCACTTACATAGCGATGAAATTTAGGCCAACGATTTTGACGTATCTGTAATGTCCATTTCGCAGCCAGCGGTGCAACGTCTCTTCGGTACGGATCGTTTGCTGACGTTAGCGATTCAACCCCTGCACGTCAACGACATGCAAAATGCGGAGCGAAATCTAAATTATGCGCTGCTCTTAAAGAGCTGTCTGGACATAGTTCCGGAATTGGAGGCGATTCTCGCGACCGGTCTTCACCCATTTTTCGTAAAAACGCGAAAGGTTTGTGTTTCCTCGCAGCTTATTAATATTGGGCGTTTTCTAGCAAGAGATACGGATGACACAATATAACACAGTGAATCATTTTATCTTTATTGTTTGCCGAGTGTTAAACAAGAACGAAATGATTCACTGTGTTACACTGTATCATTTATATCTTTTGCTGGAAAACGCCCATTATCTGTTTATGATCCATCCACGTCGATCACGATCACCAATAGCGTTTCGTGCTTGTAGAATTTAGGAAACTCGGAATTCCGAGTTATGAAGGATAAGATTTTAACACTAATACACGAAGACGCGAGATTTGTGAAGGGATGCACTTCCTTGAGTATGCAGCGATGTTTCGCTATAAAAGCTGATATCAACGAATTGTTGGACGTCGCTAGGCAAATTTATTGCGAGCTGATCAGCGACATGAGAAGTAAACGCATAATAATAATAATATATTTTAATTAATAGATATATTTACACCTAAACGACGGAAATTACGGAAAATTACTTTACAACTTTGTGGCTCTGTTTAAATAGGTATGGTAGAGCAGTTAGCCGTGAAAAACAAGCTTCCATTATCCTTAGAATACAACACGAATTTAGGCTACCATATAAACGTTGTCATACCGCGGGGTCTGAATATGACAGTCTCAGATTTACCGGCGGAATTTATTCAGGTAACTTATCGCCGACCAACGCGGAATCTCAATTGCATCTATAATACCTTTCGCGATTACGTAGGCACGAAAGAACAGGAGATCCTTCACAATGACAACGACGACGCTATTGACATTGAATAAACAATGCAAGAAGGCTTGCGAGGAGATTTACATGATGAGTAACACGTAAGTTATTTCTTAAAGATCCTGTATCGTTATTAATGAGATAATTTCTAGATTGCTGACTAATTTACTGGAAGACATTAGACAACATGTCGGCTGCTTATTTCAACTAAGCGCCGATGTGGCGGAATTGGACTTGGTCTTGTCGTTGGCACAAATCAGTTGTAATCCGGAATACGTGAGACCCTCATTCGGAACAAACTTGGAATTAATAAATTCGTTACACCCCATTATGGAATTATTTAACAGAGATCTTCCCGTGGCTAACGACGTGGTGAGTGTTGGACGTTAAACAGCTCGTATCTCTCGAGACAAATCTGTGATATTTTCTTACTTTATCTTGAAATATGCAGAACGCTTTGATCACGCATAATTTTCATCTAATAACTGGACCGAATATGAGCGGCAAGTCTACGTACTTGAAACAGATCGTTCTACTTCAAATCATGGCACAGGTGATGCGATAATTATACATTTACCGATTGATCTCTTCGCGTTTGTCTCGGATCGTTACATACAAAATATTCATTGTTACGTAATTAAAGACTAAAACACACTTCTGCAAAAGAATCATGCCAGTTTATAGCGTGATATATGATACTCGATTAGACAGGATTTTTGCTTTACAAGAGTATTTCACAAAACTAGGTAACGATCCGATATATCGGTATCTCGACCAACGTACATATCCGTTATTCGCGTCTTATTGCAGATCGGTTCTTATGTGCCGGCAACGAAGGCAACGTTTCGCGTTGCAGATCGCATACTTTGTAGGATTAGCTCTCGCGATGACGCCGAGCTCAATGCATCCGCCTACGTCCTCGAGGTGAGCGTGCGTGTAACTGTAATTATATCTCTTTCTTCCCTTCATTTTTCACTATACATAGCGAAATATATACACACACATACTCTCTCTCTCTCTCTTTCTTATTATACACATATATTTATTATATAATATATAATCTAATATATATATATATATATATATATTATTATATATATATCTCATTATATATATATATATATATATATATGTATATAATGAGAGTAGATACATATATTCTTAAATATATATACACATACTTTTTTACTTTTCACAGTACTACGTTTTTTATTCGAGATAAACACTTTTTCTATCTTTTCTATTAAAAATATTGTATACGTATGCATACAGCAAGTGTTATCTAACCAGATACTGACCATGCCCAACGTTGCTAGACTTACAATTAGTCATCTAAGGCCTAGTCTATAATGGCTGTAGTAAGCCTTCAGTTTTTTGCTCGAAACAAAATAATTTCTGGCAAAAAGCGTTTTTCCACACTGCCTTAAGCCCTAAACTTAACAGTTGGGATCTGATCAAAGGATTACGACTGAAACAGCGCGCAAAATACTTTTGGCTGAAAATTATTTAAAGACTAAAGGCTTACTACAGCCATTGTAGACTGGGCTTAACGAGAACTGGTGTTTTCAATGCAAGACTGTCGATACCTAATTATATTCAGCGTCACGGTTAAGTGTAGTTACTGATTTGTTTATTTTAGATGAAGGAGGCGCAATACATCCTGCAATCCGTCACGCCCAAGTCTCTCGTCGTACTGGACGAGCTCTGCAGACATACCACGGTCGAGGAGGGTTCCGCCATCGCTTGGGCGATATGCGAAAAATTATCGCTGACAACCGCATTCACGTTTGCCGCGACACACTTTTTGCATCTCACCGCACTGAGCGATATATATCATAACGTGACAACGTACGTAGAAATCTTGCATAATTTTTTTAAATTTAATATATAATTTCCAGAACAAAGTAAGAGATATTGCGCTACCATGGTTTTTCAGCCATTGTTTCGAAACACAGACCGCGGAACCGGAAGAATCGAGCGATCTGCATCTGATATACACTCATAAATTGAATCCCGGAACCGGGCCTAAAGATCACTACGGGATCGCTCTAGCAGAAGTGTCCTCTCTACCGAAATGCGTTACTATTAAAGCGCGAGAGTACGCGTTTCAGCAGTCCGCCAACGTACAAAATGTGAGTCTACAAACGTTCGTGATGGAATTACCAAACATTATTAAACATCGTTCGAATATCTAACTTTTCTAGAATAAACTTGAATCCGTCGCGAGTTCTCTGTCATGGGAGAAATCGTGTTACGACGCGGTCGTTCAGTTACGCGCGCTACTGGAGGATAACCGTTTCACTTTCGCAAATATAATAAGCGTCATGAAGCAATTGGATCTAAGCAAGCAGAGTGAGCAAACGAAAAGAGCGCAGATTCCAGTAAAATCCCCGAACGTCGCGCAGGAATGTAGGAAACGGGAAAAACGCGAGGAAGACAAAAATCTTGTGTCGAATAATAATTTAACGAAGACGAACGACAACGTATTAGCGAAATTATCGGAACAGGCGAATAAATATGAACGAAAGGTGAACGAAAACGAAGTGCAGGACGAGCCAATGGAAATTGTTGAAGACATCAACCGGAAGGCAGACCTATCGATTCATGAGGTCATAGTAAATCGAATGATACTTCCATCGCCAGTTAATAGAAATCTATCGACCGTTAATCCAAGCCCTTCCCCGCAATCTCCGACGAACGATCCGCGTTTTTACGTTCGCACGTCGTTCGCGACAAGCACCCCGAGAGCAATATTGGCACGTTGCGAGACGAATCTAATTGTAAGATCTAAGAGTCTCGCTGCGAGCTCGATAGCGGCTTCTCCGTCGATGTCTTCCAAGTGCTCTCAGTCGTCCCAATATCACGATTATTGCCTATCCGAGGAAGAATTCAACTTCACTCAGCTGTCTCGATCAATCTCGAGCGATATAGCGAAGTTAACCGCGCGAGAGAAAGAGGCGGCTATTTTTCGGCAGATCGAGGGCGACGCCTTTGACGAACAGAATTTCTTCAATGATACGCAAATGTCAAAACTAGACCTTATCATAGACGACGTAGACGATGACGTGGTGATGTCACCGATGTAAAATAAAAGCGTATGTTTATCGTTAATTCAGTCATGTTTACGATAATAAAAAATAAAGACTATACTTTTGAGACTTCCACGGATATTTTCTTCAAAATTGTTAAGAGGTTTTCGAATTATCTTCGTGTCTTGATACATCATTAAAGCATGAACCTCTTAACAAGTTTGAAAAAATAAAGACGTTAAATGATGCGTTCTCGTTTTATCTGTTTCCCTATCGTGCCCCCGTAGATAAGCGTGCATGTCGATTGCCGTCAAATTCACATTAGGCGACTACAAACATATGAGTGCGCGAAACGAAGACCTCCCTATTGACACGAAATTGACAAGATACGTCAGCTCCGTTTTCGAGCAGAGACACATAAAATTGTGAGATTAAGTAGCTTCACGGTATGACGAAGACGAAAGGGCGATAATGATCTTCGAACGGTCGACGGTCGTTTCCAGTGTCCTAAAATCAAAATATAAAGGTTAATCTTGGGTAAACGAGACTTTCACGCGAGAATGTCTACTGACCTGCTACCGGAATGGGTGAATTTGTTTCTCGACGACTTCGAAACCAGTCTCTGCCTACCCATTCTCGTGGTCATGGTGCTCTGCACCGCTCAATTCGTATTCAATCACGTCTTCGGTATCGGATACATGATCTATCAAAGCGTAAAGAAGCCGGCGGCGGAAGAAGAGCAGCAGGATAAAACTAATATAATGGGAAAACTGAAAGGTCTAATGTCAAACATATATGCCTTACATGCTCCTTGAAATAGCACGTAATAAGTAATTGTTACATATTCAAGACCTACTTCGCTCCTGGCTCGTTAAGTCCTCGTGAATATTTAAGAGTTGTTGAGATATTTCATAAAACATGCAAAAAAAGTTCTATCAAACAAGATCTCGTTTAAACGACATTCTATTCTAAGTATTTTTAATTATGAGAGGTCGAAGTATTGCTGCCCCAATAATTCGTTGATTAATATAAATCTCTGTTCTAAACCCGTCAGGAATGCTGACCACTCTAGGAATCGGAAAACCCGATACGGCGACTACGGCTATGATTAGAAATCCACCGTCACGGTACGATACTCAATCTGGAGAGGAGGAGTGGGATTATTGCGAGGAGGATATTGAATGAGATAACAGTACAGTTTCTGTGTGTCATTACAAGTACAATATAATGTTCATAGCAAACAAATAAAATAACGTTTTCCTCATTTTTGTCATACAATCAGTTCCAAACGTGCACGTAGAGAATAGCTTGAGATATAAAAAAAGATACCCAAAATCTTACAATCGGTACATTCACGATCATTAACATTGATAAAAAAATAATCAAACGGTGTGGATTAACCGATATATTTTCGTGTGATACCACGTATCTTTGATCAGCCAATACGCGTAAGAAGGCGATGTCGTCTAAAGGTCCAAGTTTTAAAGCGCGTCGAAGGTGAAAGAGGGGAACAGGAGACCGGTCGAAGATACGAGAATGGGTCAAGGTTGAGAGCTCGAAGCTCTCTCAGCTTCCACGTATGTCGCGAATGAAGCTTAATTAAGTCCACTTGAAAGTAACTACCGAAAGCGAAAATTGTCGGGCTTATTGTTAATCGGGGAATACTTTTGACACCCCGCTGTTGTAGTCTTACTCTCCAGGAAGCTATCGGAGAATCGAGTCTCGGATGGTCGATCGAGCTCGTTTCCGCTATCGTAAAGTGAAAAAAAAATACTATAATACACACCTCGCCAACACTGTTTCCACATTCATTCATGCGACGTCTGAATTTTCTCGACAGTGCCAATCCGAGGCCAACGCCTAGCGATCGCGATATTTTGCACCACGTGGCCTTGCAATTACACTCGGATATGCGAAAGCGTCACGTGTGAAATATCACTTTGTTGTTGAAAAACGGTTTACCACGCATTCGCACACGACGTCCTCGAGAAATTGTGTTTACGCGACCGGCAGATTGTTATTATTACTCGGACGCAATTACATAGTTAACAATGAGCTATGTCCGCTCAGACAAATGTATTATAGTAATATGCGCGTGTGTGTACACGCATGTGCGTAGACTGGTCACTGCTAATTCTTGAGATTCTTTCGAGGTCAAAGCACGCATGTTATATTTGTACAACTGACTTTCTAGCTGATCGAGGAAGGAGAACATTTGCCAATAAGACTTTTGGCAATAACACGTTATTTTAACGTGCTGCAAGACACCGTTTTTTTTTAAAGCAACTGACAAAAGTGAGGTAAGGAAAGCAGCGGTCACATAAAAATAGTTATGACAAATCGTAAAAAGTTAACTAATTAAATGAAATAAAGCGCGATGAAAGACAAACTTAAGTGTTAAAAGAAGAAAGAAAAGAAATAGGAAAAAGTTATTATGTATTAGTTATAGATATATATATATATATATATATATATATATATATATATATATGATATTTCATATAAAATATATTATATATTATTTAAAGAGACGATTTGCGTGACTTAATCTGTATAAAATATAAGTAACATAAATAGAATCGTTTCTTATCGTTTAGGAATATAATTTGAGATTTGAGTCAAGGAGAGAATCGTTTTTCATTGATATACTGCTTATATTTTATCGATACATTACAAAGAGAAGAATAAGAAAAGAGAATTTATCGGACGTATCAGATAAAAACCTGATTTACAAACTAAAAATCCAATTTGATTTTTTAAATCTAATTCAATTGAACGTTTTATAAGCAGTCGTCTTTCGGAAGAAATACTCGACTGTCGATACCAGTATTGCGCGTTAAACGGGATGCATGTTATCTCCTCTGTGTATACAACTTTATATTTCCTTTAGACCCAAGTTATATAAATATTATTTTATTTTTCTATCTATCTATCTATATATATATATAAGATAAACTTAAGCGTAAAAAGAAGAAGAAGAAGAAAAGATAAGAAAAAATTATATATATATATATATATGTACTTATTATAAATTATATATATATTTTTTATTATAAATTATATATATAAATTTTTTTCTATCTCTTTTTTTTCTTCTTCTTAAGTTTATCTTATATAATATATATATATATATATAAATAGAAAAATAAAATAATATTTATATATCGTAGGTCTAAAGGAGAAGTTGTATACAGAGGCGATAACATGCATCCCGTTTAATGCGCAATACTCGTATCGACAATCTAGTATTTCTTTCGAAGGACGACTGCTTAAAATGTTCAATTGAATTAGATTAAAAAAATCGATACAATCGAATTAAGTTTTTAGTTCGTAAATCAGGTTCTTGTCTGATACGTCCGATAAATTCTCTTTTCTTATTCTTCTCTAAATGCATCGATAATATGTAACCAGATTATCGATAAAAAACGATTCTCTCCTTGAGTCAAATCTCAAATTATATTCCTAAACGATAGGAAACGATTGTATTTATGTTATATATATTTTATACAGGCTGAGTCATGCAAATCGTATTATTTTAAACAAAGAGAGTGTAGGTAAACTCCCAAAATACATATTTTTTTATTAATTTACGCCTCATGCATTAAAAACGATATATTTTGTGTTAGAACGTAGTTTTATCCATAAATAAGTTGAAATTATTTTACAATATTCTCATTATTTCCAGGTAAAACCACTAGTATTTTTAGTGTTAAAGAGAGATCATATAAAAATAGTTTGAAACCATCAGTTTACTTTACTCCTTTGAGTCAAAATTGACATATTTTTTAACATCCTCTTTTGTTTTTAATCTAACAAGTTCTCTCATATCAGTTTAAACTCATCGTCAGTAAGACTACCGTAAAAATATGACACGTTGTTCACGATAAAAATCAGTCCATCGTACGTGCGACGGAAGATGGAATATAATACTTGTAATAGAAAAAAATATATATATACATATATATGTATATACATTCGCACATTCTGGTCGATATACAACAATGATTGCTACATTACGACCCTTGACCTATATTTGCGTTATACCACGGGCGTATCACGGACCAGAAGATTTCTCTACGAGATAAAAAAAAAAGAAACGCACAATTCGCGGCCAGGATAACAATCGAACTTTTCGTTCGCTTGTACCACGCCTGATCCTGCCACGCCTTGTATTCATACCTCCGAGATCTCCAAGTCTAGTACATTAATTCGTGCGAAAGTTAAACATTAAAACACTCGGCCGCGAGAAAAATGTTAGCCGAGTGTCGGCGAAGACGAGCGCGATCCTCCACGCAGCCTAGCCGTGAAGAAAGTCGAACAATAGCCGGCGAAGCGTAGGCGGGCGTTAGTTACGAAGCAAAGTCAAACGAGTCGACGAGTGGTTCCGTTATTTATGTGATTTACGGCGTGCGATCTACGAGCCGCACGCTGCAGAAAAAAAAGCGCGCCGCGCCTTTCCTAGAGTTCCTCAAGTAAGAGTTTGAACACAGTTTAGACGATTTAATACGATTTTTAATCGATCCGCCACATATTTCGGGCCAATTACAACGAAATTTGTATTTTATGATTTTTTTACAGATTTATTTATTATCGTGTGTGATAATAATATTTATACATATAAACTATTGAATTAAATTTATTTTTATGTTGATAAACTGCATAGATCAGCAATTTCTAAAGTATTGGTAGTAAACCGATTTTTTATGAGTCGCAAAAAGTTTTAGAATGTTAAATTACACTTCGTGTAGCTGTATAAAATTAAGAAAAAGTAAAATGATATAAACAAGTTAAGGGGAGAGTAATCAATTATTCCCCCCTTTTCATAACATATCCACTAAAGCTGAATAGATCCCAGATGTTTGCCGTTTTAAAAAGTGGATCACGATCCATACAAGTTTGGCAACTCCTGCCATACACGAAAAAAATCAATGAGCCGACTCTGATTTGCCTATAACTTTTAAACTAGAGGGGGACAAACAAAAATTCCAACGGGGCATTCGTGGGCAAACGATGGGCAAACGTTTGCAAAAAGAAAATCTTTGATTTTTTTTTAACGTTGGGGGGCCAGTGTGAAGTTGGCTTCTCCAAAATTGAATTGCTTCTAACTTTTGAACTAGAGGGGGGCAAACAAAAATTCTAACGGGGTATTCGTGGGCAAACGATGGGCAAATGTTTGCAAAAATAAAATCTTTGATTTTTTTTAACGTTGGAGGGCCAGTGTGAAGTTGGCCCCCCCAAAATTGAATTGCTTATAACTTTTAAACTAGAGGGGGACAAACAAAAATTCCAACGGGGGATTCGTGGGCAAATGATGGGCAAACGTTTGCAAAAAGGGAATCTTTGATTCTTTAACGTTGGGGGGCCAGTGTGAAGTTGGCCCCCCAAAATTGAATTGCTTCTAACTTCTGAACTAGAAGGGGGCAAACAAAAATTCCAACGGGGTATTCGTGGGCAAACGATGGGCAAACGTTTGCAAAAAGGAAATCTTTGATTCTTTAACGTTGGAGGGCCAGTGTGAAGTTGCCCCCCCCCCCAAATTGAATTGCTTATAACTTTTGAACTAGAGGGGGACAAACAAAAATTCCAACGGGGC
>NJRL01000014.1:348803-368395 GCA_003063815.1 Aphaenogaster rudis
TGTTGTCATATCTTACTTGTATGAAGTCTATATAAACAATATATAACAAGTCTATATAACTGTGTAATTATAGTTGAGTCGTTATTTCACTATCAATTAATAGTTCACAAATGTAGTTAGCGTGACTATATTTTTATAGTATTCAGTACTACTTTAGTTCTTATTACTTCGTAAAACTAGTTGCAACTACTTAAATTTCAGAGTTGCCAAATTATAGAGTTGCCAGAACTATTTCGTTTTCTCAGTGTAATATTCCTCCATTGTGCGCAGGGCCTAAGTCGGCTGAACTTATGTATATACGAAATTGTCGTTGGGCATCTGCCTACGGATCGTTGGTCGCGAAAATTGCCGGGAGGCAATTTCCTCGAGGACGCTCCGATCGCGTCGTTATCGAGCGATCGGCGGCCCTTCGCGCGCGATATCATTCTCCTCGGTGGCTAATTGCGAGTGGGTCGATGATCGCGCAATTTTTGGGGCGCTATTTTCGACCGGGGCGCATGTTAAAATTGGCGCAGAATAATACACGTAAAGACGTGGAGGCATATTATCGGCCTCCGGTTGCTAGGCGCTGAGCGACGCTGCCATGCGCGCGGTATCTTGACGTATAATATCGGGGCGAGAAGTGGGATCGGGGGTGAGAGACGCGCGGGGGGTGGGTGGGAGATGTGGGAGACGCGGTATAACGTCGCTTGCGAACCAGGGGGTAGGGATGGACCGGGGAGAGACGCGAGGAGGCTCGGCGTGCAGGAAAGGAGGAAAGGAGCCGGCGGCATAGCATAACCTGGCGCGCGGACTTCCGAGAGAGAGGGAAAATTCGGTGTATGTGCGTCGTAGTTCCACGCCACGATCTCTCGGCCACCCCCTCTCGACCTTGACATTGCCCCGGCCGTCGGAGCAGGACGCATACACGCTGCGCACCGCGCGTCGCTCCGCGTCCCGAGCCTGTTTAAGCCGGAGATAATTGGGCCTTTCGAGCGTGACGAGCAACCGCGATCGAACGCGATACACGATGCCCCGGCGTCAAAAAGATCGTCGGGACGTTCCCTCCTTCGACTTCCGAGAGAGTCCGATACGTCGAATATTTAATATCCGACGCATGGGCGCCTTACAATCTTTCTTAAGAGGGGGCAGAGTGTAAATATACTAGGGGCCGTTCTCATCATCCCCGGTTAACTAAATCGACCGATTGAATTTAAGAATTGCCAAATGCAAAACTGATCATCCCTAACTTAATTTCTTGGCATTTTTTGGCCTTCTTTTTACATTTCATTCCACACTTTTCCTTTACCACATTTTTTTGTTTAATACCCTTATTGTTAATATGACATTTGACAAGAATAAATTAAGAACGACGACGTACAACAGTTTTTAAAGTCTTGCCGTTGACAATTTTTAATCAGCCGATTAAGTTAAGCGGATATGGTGATAACGGCCCTAGGGGTGTCAGACGAATGTATTTTCAAATAATATTTGTTAATAGAATATTTATGCAGATTTGTATTTTTAATTGTATAAATTTCAAACAAAAAATCATAAAATCATTTTAAATTGAAAAAATTAAAATTAAAGAGGGGGACATATGCCCTCTTTGTCCTTCCCCTTCATGGGCGCCTTTGATCCGATGCGACAAAAATACAACAATGAAATTTGTCTTGCAGGCACTCCAGTTAGCGTGACCGTTCTTGCCTTCCCGGAAACCAACTGTGAGTTGGAAAAAAAAGAGGCGTCTCGACCGTTTTTCGACGCCGATCGCGTCGTCGAGGAAAGCGTCTCTAACGCGCGGTTCCCGTGTGCCTCGATCGATTCGTTCTCGATGTTAGGTCCCCTCTTGCCGTTGCAATGACAACGCGATACGGTACGACGTAATCGCCAATCGCGTGCTCGTGGAGAGCGACGCGCAATTCCATGCCGAATGAGTATCGCGCGAGTGGTCGCATCGATTCATCGCGGTGAATCCGTGTATATCCAAGAAGTTGCGACGTCTGCCTCGACGAGTCTGAAGGTTTCGCAAGCTTTGGACGCGCGAGTGTACGTTCGATTCTAGAAATGTCTTGAACTCGTGTCACACTACGCATTGAAAACTGAGGATTGTAATTTGGAGATTAGAATTCCACAAATCAGATAATCTCATGTCCATTCCCACCAATGTAGTTCTAGTTCTAATTCTTAAAACTAGAAAAAGATAAAGAGTATGTTAAACCGAGATTAAAGTTAATCTACGTTGTTGGAAATGGATGTTAATCTTCATTCTTTTCGTTCTGATTAGTCGAATTCTAATTTCCAATTAGTAATCCTCAATCTCCAATGTGTAGTGTAACACGGGTTCAACACTGCTACGAATATCTGAGCGCTGTTCAGATGTTTGTACATCGTGACTTGAAGAAGCTACATCTGATAGTAAATGTTTGAACGCGTAAAAGATTAAGCATAAAAGATCATTAACGGATCGCGTAATATTAAATTAATCAGTAAAAATATGGTTTTGGATCTTTAAATCGGTAACTATGATGCACGAGATACGATGGGATGTATCTCTTCTACTCAGGAACGCTTAGTTCGAGGAACAAAGTATCCATGCAATCTATTACTTGCTGTAACACTATAGTAGATGTAAGATGTGCAAGAAGCATCGAGCGTTTATTTAAAAAAAAATTTTTTTTCTTTTTTCTCTTGCGTGGGCGTCTATTGATTACTAAACAATCGAGGAAGCGAGGAGCTTGGTCTGAAAGATGAGTGTGTAAGGAAGAACTTGTACTGCTGTTACAGAACTGTACAAACTGACCGGAGAAGTTCTTGGGGAAGGCGCTTACGCCTCGGTCCAGACCTGTACATCCCTGTACACGGACCTCGAGTATGCCGTGAAGATCATTGACAAGATCCCCGGACACGCGCGTGCCAGGGTGTTTAAGGAAGTCGAGACGTTCCACCATTGCCAGGGCCACCCAAACATCATACAGCTGATCGAGTTCTTCGAGGACGATGAGAAGTTCTATCTTGTATTCGAGAAGATCAACGGTGGCCAGCTATTGAACAGGATTCAGGAACGGATTCACTTCACCGAGAGAGAGGCGAGCCAGATTGTCAAAGAGATTGCGAGTGCGCTCGATTTTCTTCATAAGAAAGGTAATTTCGACACAAAGTAATCGCGCAAATTCATATAATTGATAAGACTCATAAGATATCTATAGTTTATTGTTCCCAAGATGGATTATAATTCATTTTATACTCCTTTACTCACAACCTTTAATTCTTCAATCAACCTCTTATAAATATATATAGAGTTACGATATTTATATTTTTATATCTTATATATTTCGTTGTGTGTTCAGGTATTGCTCATAGAGATCTCAAGCCCGAGAACCTCTTGTGCGTGTATCCGGACAAGTTGACGCCGATCAAGGTATGCGACTTCGATCTTGGATCAGGTATCAAGTTCAACAACTCGCTGTCTAGTCCAGTGGCAACGCCGCAACTTTTGACACCGGTGGGCAGCGCCGAGTTTATGGCGCCGGAAGTGGTCGAGGCTTTCATCGGCGAGGCCAATTATTACGACAAGCGTTGCGATCTCTGGAGTCTCGGTGTTATTATGTACATTCTGCTCTGCGGTTATCCGCCTTTCTATGGGAACTGCGGCACTGATTGCGGTTGGGGCAGGGGAGAGAACTGTCAGGCCTGTCAAGAGTTGCTCTTCACCAGTATTCAGGAGGGCAGATACGAGTTCCCCGACAAGGAGTGGAGATGCATCTCCGAGGACGCGAAAGATTTGATCAGAGGCTTGCTCGTTAAGGAGGCCCACCAGAGGCTCAGCGCCGATAGTATTTTGAAACATCCTTGGATTAATCCCGGGCCGACTTCCGTCGAAACTGGTGATCGATCACTTACCACGCCTCATATCATAAGGTGGGTGTTTACTCGGGTGTGTCCTCTTTTACGTTTTCTATTTCCTTCAATTGCTTTATCGTTGCATTATCATTATAACACGTCCGTTACGTTTATTTCCAGGAGGAACAACTCCGCTAGAGAACTCTCAGCGTTCGCTGAGTCCGCAATGGCTGTGAATCGAGTGGTACTTCAGCATTTCTCTCTAAACCTCGAGGAGCTGGCGGAGAACCGGGAGCCCAGACTGTCCACATCGTCGACCGACGACGACAATCATCCGTACGGTCACATGTCCGACTCCAGCAGCGAACTATCCGAGAACAGCAAACATTTGACGACGCATTCATCCAGCGAGTTTGACGGCACACGACCAAAGTCCTGCTCCGTGCGCTCCAGCGTCGATCTGAATGACTCCAAGATCATCGGCAAGAATCGCGTCATCGGTAAGGATTCGCTGCAGAATTGGTTCGGACTA
This sequence comes from Aphaenogaster rudis, assembly GCA_003063815.1. Lineage (NCBI taxonomy): Eukaryota > Metazoa > Arthropoda > Insecta > Hymenoptera > Formicidae > Aphaenogaster > Aphaenogaster rudis. The sequence goes on from NJRL01000014.1 coordinate 353,158, forward strand.
TCACCGCCGACCGAGAGTCGTCTGATGCAACGCCGTTTGAAGGCACGTTCAGACTTGCTCGAACGTCAGACCGGCAAAGCGATAATTGCGTCTCCGAGTGGCTGAGAGGTCGCTGTAGAACCGATCACTTTTTCTCGCTACAGTATCACTTGTCTCTTTGTAGCTACGTGAAAACGCGAACGATGTACAATACCTTTTCCAATGGCTTAGGAAGCTAACGTAGCATAAGTCAAAGTCGCTGATTCTGCGCGGATAATGAGAACAGGCTCAATCATTTACGATAGTGACGACAGCGATAATAATCGAAAAGTATTCGCCGCGAAAAGTGATCCGAACAGAATATCGTCGTTATCTTCGTTTTTTCAATAGCCCTAGCTTCTTTTGTTTTAAACTTTCCTTTTAACAGGCAGTTAGATGATAACTAGACTGTTTTTATTTCCACTGTAAAATTTCTTCACTCTGCAAATTAATTTCAAATTAATTGGTAACGCGATAGTTATGACTTTAAATAATGTAACTATTAAAGTAATGTATGAAGGAAGGTGTAACATATAAAATAAGGGATTTATATAGAGATTTTCCTTTAGAATATAAATCTTAATCTTAATATATAATAGTGTGTGTGCGCTGTAAACGCATTGAAGTGTACCCTGCCGCGGTACACAAGGACGATATTTATCAAAATCGGAGCAAGAAGAAAGATAATTATACCGCAGTTTGACCTCAATCATCGACGTTGCGCTCCGCGCGCGAGTAATTCCTTTCTCGTGTTTCCTGGAAATAAAAGCAAGTCTGGTTTCATCAAACGCTGTTATCCTCGCTGCGTGTTATCCGTTACTCACGCAGTCATATGTTGCATATTGTACAGAGATAGCTACACAACACGCGCATCGAACATTGTATTATCATCCGCAGATATACATACAAATTTACATACTGATACGTATTCGAATATTTCGTTCATTCGCACGTCGACATCGTGTTGTGCAAATGAATCAACATTGTGGATAAGAATCCCAAACATCATTCGGAGGTTGATGCGTCAACTGACGTTGATGCGGTCTTATTATTTCGCTACGTAGTAGTGTGTACGTTAAGACACATGCGCGCGTTCGTGTGTAGGACAGATTAGCATGGAAAGAAAAAGAAGGAAAGTAAAGACCCTCGTGATCGTGATAGTTCGTGCGCTGTTGAACGCACGAATGTCCTATTACGTAAATATTATTTTTATTTTTTCTTGTTTGGTGAATTCTTTAAATCTGAAAAAAGAAAAAAAAAAGAAAAAGATCGACAGACGCAACCGACGTAAGGCGAAAATTATGTTCCTTTTACTGCTTTTTTGATATTGTTTCATTGTATGTTCGAGCCATAATATATTCTCGAATCGGAGCAAACGGGTGTGCGAGCGCGTCTCGGCCCACAGGTGCAGATTAGTTTGCTCATATTAGATTAGTAAAAACGCGATAGATCATAAGTCGGCAAGATTTCAAAGCAAAATGGTAGAAGTTACGGCGGAAGTGGATCAAAAAGAGAAAATGGCTAGTTCGTTTAAAATTTCTCAGTTGTTAAATCACGGGATATCGTTTATTGATTTATATGTTGAATATTTTTTGTAGAGTTTTATCGACCAAAAATTGTTTTAACGTCAGCCCATCCACGATAATGCTTTATATTTTTGTACAAATTATTTGTCTCTTCTAAACTTCGTTCTACAGTTATGCACGAAACAGTTTGGTTCGAATAGAAAAAAATTATCGATTCTTCTTTCTTACCTTATCGTGTGTTTTAGATCAAAAAGAGAAAGGTATAAAAAAGAATTTCTTTCATTCACGTCTTGATGCGGTGGACAGATTTTACTCAGGGCAGCTGGGAGACCGCTGCACACGGTATTCTATACTCGTACAATTTAAAAGCGGTGAAGATGGGGAGAGAATGTGAAGAAGCTATCTGTAAGATTTACAGAGCACAGTCCCTCCGGAATTAACATCGGGGGTTGTCGGTATTCGCTTCAGGATCTCGGGATCTTCCTTGTAAGAAATGTATAAATCTGGAGGGCTGCGAATGTAACATGCGTTTGTATATTGTAATTGCATCATTGGAAACTTTCTTAGAAAGTCATTCGCTTGCTGTAGGAGACACGGCGGACATGGCTTTTGTCAACCTCTGTCTTCTTTGTACTTTGTAAGTACCGATAAGATAAAGATTTAGAGTTTATAGCGCGCGTGGATGAGATTATATATATGAGAATCCGTGTAAATATAAAAAAAGCTACGATGTGTAGAGATATGGAAAGCAATATATAATACGAGCTCTCTTAAGAGGAAATATTGGAATATTAATATATTTATCGGCCTCTTTGCGCAAGGCCAGAGAACTTTTCGCGTCGTTCTTTAATCAGCTGTAACACGAAATTATCTTTCATAAAACAGGCTCATTTTCCCCGCTTGTCTTTCTTGATTCGCCTTGCGCGAAGTTCCATACGGTATAACCCACGTTACATATTAAACAATTAAGCATACCGCTCAGAAAAGTTACAAAATTGTTCGTCATCTTTTCTTATCGGGTCCTGAAATGAAGGGATTTTTCTTGTGTTGATCGTGCGTTTTGGTAAAGTATCAATATAGGCTCGAATGTGTAAGTGTGAATGCTTTTTCTTTTTTTTTTTTTTAAAAAGGGAAGAAGAATATATAATATAAGGAGATGTGAAAATGAGGTGCGTAAGGAAGTGTGCCACGTAAGGAAAAAAATATAAAAGGAAAAGAAAAAAATATACAAATGGCCATAATACACAGATCTGTAAGCGTAACGAATTTAAGATTGTATAATAGAGTGCGAGTGTAAATGTATGCGTGCGTGTTGTGTGTTTGCAGGCGTGAAGAGGAAGCGTGTGGAAGAAACTTTTACTAGCCTTTAAGTGAAAAAAAACCCAACACCTTGTCGTAAGTTTGTAGCGTAAGGTACCGCTGAGTCATACCGACCGATTGTCAGATCGTTGTTTATTTTTATCCCTTTACACGCATCTCCGCATATTGTACTGTCTCGGGAGTGGATCGACTTAACACTTTCGTTTACACCCATTTCACGTGAGTCAGAACGGTTAGCTGTTTCGATCGCCGAAGATTGGAATTTGTGATAACGCTTCTTGCGCAGTGGCTGGACCATATAATGTTGAACTTTCGGTATAGCGCAGCGGTCGGATGTGACATGTGAAACGCAGACATTATCATTCTCATTTTCTTCCCTGTAGTACACTGTGTAAGCGTTGTAAGTCTTTTTTAAGCCGAGTGGCGATTAACGTGAGAGAATGCGAGACGTGGAGGAGACGTTGGTGGTGTGTTTTCGCGTCGTGCCAACGCCGGTAGCGCGGTAAATCCTACGGGGAACGAGTCACGATGCGAGGAGAGCGAGAGATTTTCGTTACACTTTTTCAAGGAAAAAAAATGCGCGAAAAAAAACGAATAAAAAATAATCGTCACGTGTCATATATATATATATATATATATATATAATATATATATATATATATTTTAAGTGGTACGCATCCCGTTCCTCTCATCTTCTGCCCCGCACACTCTTCGTCGGGTCTCGTCCGCTTATCGAGGTGTAGTATCCGCGCGGTTGACACATATCTTCGCCAAGGATGCGCATCTTCCTTTTTGCGAAAGAGAGAAAAAAAAAAGTATATTATCAAGCGCGAAAACTAAAAGGGATGTTGTCAAATTGTGTTCGAGATCACGGCAGTCTTTGGTTTCGACGAAACGTTCAGTTTTGTTGGGGAGGGTGGGAAAAAGGAAGAGTGTGCGGCGACTCGACAAGAGTTGATTTTCCATCACCTTTCTTATTCTTGTAATCGTAGTAGGTATATCGATCGAAGGTGGGATAGCAGGAGAAAACTGGAGAATGTAAATAAGATTTATCTCGTAGCTATAGTGCCTATATCCTAAAAGAACTAGATCGATAGGGTAGTGCTCCCCGATTTTCATCCTATCAATCCTCCCTCCCCCTTTTCCCACAAGACGCGACGCGCGTCCCCTCACATTTTTTCACGGCCTTTCTAAACCGATCCCTTTTTTTTTTCGTCCTTCCCTTCTCCCTCGAAAATCGAAACATTCCTGTCCGAATCGACCTCCGAGCCGAATCCCGTTCCTCTCCCTCCCCTTTCCTCCTCCCTCTGCGTCACAATCCCTACTTCCACGCGTCCCAAAAAAATTGTTATAAAACGAGAAAAAATGGCCAAAAAATATTTTTTATTTTTCATACCCACTTGTATGTAGAACATATACGATATATTTTTTTGACACGGTTGAGGAGAGACGGAGCTTGATTGCGAAGAAAGAAGGGGGCGGCCGTAATCGCATTCCCGGAGATCGTTTCTCCCCAAGATTCCGATTGAAAATATGGGGAGAAACGGGGTTGCGATGGACCCTCCCTTATTCCTTGTGTTTGGTGCGATATCTTACTGCTTAGTATTAGAGATTTTGTAAACCGAAGTCGCTCTTCAGTTTTGCGAGAGAGTAAGAGAGAAAGAGAGAACGTTCGAGAACAAGGGCTGAAGTCCACTTAACAACGTGCTCACGTACAATTTTCCACACTGCATTACACGCAAAAATGTTCAGCACGCTTCTTTTTTTTTTTTTTAGAGGAAAGGATATTAAATCACTCCGAGATGTCTTTCCGGTTTTACCGAGATTCAATCGTCACGAATCGTATGATTTGCATCTGGAACATTCGTATCGTCGACGCCTTCTCTTTTAAGTATGCAAATGAGTGATATTATCGGATTCTAAAAAAAGGAATACGTGAGCACGTGAGGCGCTAATTTCTCGTACGTACTTTTATCCGTATTTTAAGCGGCGCGCGTTAGTAGCCTAGCGCGAGAAAAAAACATGTAAATGTTGAGACTGGATTACGAACGTACAAAAATACCTTATACCTGTAAACAAGACATGTTAATCACTTCGCGATTCGATCGACGCGTACGATCGTCCGAGGGAGCGAGGAAAAATGCTCGTATAAAAATGCGATTCGATTCGATCCACGTGCGGCAATTCTTCACGACTCGAACATTTATCCGAACGAATCTGATTGCAGACCGGCAATGGCGTAATTCGATGAAAAAGAAAAATCTGATTTGTCATTAATTCCTCACACGATTGATCATTAAAATGTATATTTTTTAAGTGAAATATTAAGGGACATTTTATTACATTCTCTCCTTGACACGTACATGCGCACACACACACAACACACATGCACATACACACATACACGATCATGCATCCCTCAACATCGTATTTATTTTCTCTCGATTGACCTGGCATATCCGCGCCATTGTTTTGCAATCGTTGGATCCACCCGGTAAGAATCATCTCGTCCCATCTTAATTTTAAAGAGATCACGGTTATCGAGCGATGCGTAGGCGAGCATGCGACTGGAATGTTGATATTAATTCTCGGAAGCTCGATTTCGTTGACAAATGGAACGCGAGACGAGCTATGAAAGGCGAAAGTTAGCCGAGGGCAAGATATACTTGATTGGAATCCGAGTGCTAGAACTTTAATATTCCGAGAACGTTAACGTATCATGATCTCGTTCGCGAAGACGTACCAAGTAAACTTACAATTAGAGGAGAAGTCCTTAGCCAAAAAACGTCGGAGATTTGTGTAAAATCGTGTCCATGTCGAAGGGATTACTTAGAGAGTAGCTGACTTCTATACTTAACCAAAATGACCTATAGGGAGTCGTCGAAAGAGAAATGCGGGAAACGTCGGTGTTACGCTCGGCTTTAAAGCGCTTCTCGACGCGGATTCCTGGGGATGCACTCGACATGGTCGCGGTTCTCCGGGGAAACAGGAGATCGCCAGGAGATCGTATTTAATTTCGTACGTGCACGCCGTCCTTGCGCGTCGACGTTCAAGTCGGCCACAAGCGTATATACGAGTACAAATTGCAGCCCTTTAACCTTCGCGTAAAAAAAAAATACGGGCGGGGTGTAGCCTTCTAACGAGTGTGAGAAGCCTCGACGGTCCGTCAAAGACGAACGGATCCCGAACGGTTACTTTTCTCTCGAGGTATAATTCTGGACATCGCCGATGCTTTTTACACTTTTTACGAAACACCCCGCGCATCGGCGAAGGCGACTGGATGGAAATACAGTCTGATCTCCATATTCTGATCCTCGTCGCTAATCTTAGGCTGGGTCTATAATAGATGTAGTAAGCCTTTAGCCTTCTGCTCTAAGCTAAGTAATTTCCGATAAAAAGCTTTGCCTATGCTACCTTAAGTCGTAATTCCTAAGTTTTAAAAGTTTGCCCGATCCCAACTGTAAAGTTTAGGGCTTAAAGCAACCCCTGGTGAAAATTTTTTTCTTAGAATTCTTCATACAATTTTTCAGAATTTCTGTATAATTTTATAACTTTTAGAAAATTTCTCAAATTTTTTATACGAATTGGAACACTTTAGAAGTGCTGAGAAAGTCTACATCTTTTCTATAGAATTCTTCACGTATGTGTATTCTGAAATATTCTAAGATTTCTCATTCTATAATTTCTGAAGAAAGCTTATAAAATCTGAAAGAGTTCAAGATATTTTTTCTGAAATTTTCATAAATTTAAAAATGACAAATTCTTAAAAATATGAGATATGAGAATTTTTTTCACCAGGGACATAGGAAACGTTTTCTGTCGGAAGTTACTTAGCTTGGAGCAGATGGCTAAAGGCTTAGTACATCTATTGTAGAGCCAATTTTAACCCTTTCGCTACGAAAGGCGTATATATACGCTTTGTAATAGTGGTCATTTACGGAAGGCGCATATATACGCCCTTTAAAAGTGAACTCCCATTTATGAAGAGCGCATATATACGTCCTTACAATGTATACAATTTATTATATAGTAGTAGAACGTTTGTATGGCATTGTTGAACAGTAACAGTCCTGTGCACAGTGAGCGCTTTTCGTCTTAAGCGCGCCGTAGCGAAAGGGTTTAACCGAATCTCTGTAAACTTAATTCTTCTTTCTCTTGCGTTATCCCTACTATTCGATTTTGCTCGACGAGCTAACGACATTTCGCTTTCTTATTCCGAATTAATCGCGAGCATAGCGTTTTATTCCACGTAAAACTGTTAAGACATAAGTGGAAGGGAAATTCAGAATAGAGAAGTTACACGACTCCAACTTACTAAGAATGCGGAGATTCGACTGTACGTCTGACCGTTTCGTAGTTATTGAAGCGTCGGATCGTTTCCTCTGCAAAGGAAAACGATGTCGATTTATTCCCGCCTTTGACTGAACGGAGAGTCGCGATCGCGTTTCACTAGCCTCGATCGACAACGAAAAGCTCCATTGAAAGCTGAGGGATATTTTCGGATCGGTTATATCCTATAGAAAAATATTACCTATAGCTTTGAGGATACTAAGCGCGAATTGGATATACAATCGGACGATAAATTACGAGGAACAAAAGCGGGAATCGGCGAGGGGGAGGAAACTCACCTACCGATTCCGACGAACGCACTGCCGATCGCAACATGCTTTCCGCCGCGTAGTAAAACAATCGAGAGGCTTAAAACCGCGGTATCCTTGAGAAGGTCTCAAGTATTTTTCTATAAGGACTCGAGGATGCTCTTCGTAATAAAGTCTTAAGGAAATTCGTCCTGTGCGTTTGCGTGCGTGTATATCAATCAGCCCAGAGCGAATCGCGTAAGAATCTACCTTGTTGACCTTTTCCGATGTTTAATTGCAGTTACGCGGTTTCGGGATTAACGAGAATCCGTTGTTAAATCTTGAAACTATTCTATGGAAAAAAGAAAGGGAGAGAGAAAGAGAGAGAGAGAAAGAGTACGTTGTCGCGATGATCCTCGAACCTTTACGTATTCTTCGGTTACGCAACGGTGGCACGCTATGTCGGTATGTCCGTGATAACAGCGACTGATACGGCAACATCGTGTTAACACTACATGGAAAGAATGGTTTTGCTGAAATATTTAAAAATTTGACCAGATACAGATCTGAAAATAATTTTGTTGGGTCATCAAAATAATTATGTAGGACGTCCAAAATAGTTGCTAGAATATCAAAACTTTTTGCAGCAGTATCATCATGTTTGAGTGCTCTACATAGTTACTTTTGATGATCTACATACAAAATTATTTTCAGATCTGTATCTGGCCAAAGTTTTAGATATTTCAGCAAAACCGTGTAGAAGTACCGAGCGGCCATATTTGACCGTGCCCATTTTTTAGATTAATGTAAATATTAATTTTTGCATAAAAGATAGAACTTCGAAATTTTTTGCCTTTTTATGTCTTATGAGTTAATAAAAAGTTAAAAAATTTCAAAAACGTACCTTTAGCTCAAGAAATAGAATATTAATCTGAAAAATGGAAGTAGCCAAAAACATCGCTCAGGATACTTCTAGTGTTAATACGTGACATCGCGATTTTATTCCACATATTTTCCCTGTCGTGTCTCGCTGTTACGAAGTGACAACGAGACGACGACGGTGCAGCCGATCGGTTTCGATTCTTTGACGATAGAGACGCGAACTCGCAGAAATCTGAGAGGTAATCGTGATACTTGGTGATAACAGGGACAAACCGAGTTAGCGTTAACCGAGTTATGTCAACGGCTGATTTCCAAGAATTTACGAAGCGTTACGATGGTGCGAAGTGAGTTTGCTTAGACAGACGATTACCGCGTGCAGACCGCGCGGTAGGGAATGTAACGGCTGTAAAACGTCCTATAATTAATGCGAGTCAATACGAGGATTCTGAGGGGGATGCTTTTTGTATTACACGAGGTAACGAATGCGACAAATACAAGAGAGACTGAGAGTGCGAGAGAAAAAGCGAGTGAGAAACTCTTCATTGAGAAAGAGAGAAAGGAGCGAGAGATATTTTCGTTTTCCGAAAACGGCCGCCTCTTCTCTCGGGAGCTTCATTCGTTGGTATGCAGCTATTTAATTGGCGAACACAGGCGCGAAGAGATTAGCGCGGATATTAACGGCGATAAGGAGGCAGAGAAGCGCCAAGGTCGATAAGAGGAAAACGAAGAGGGAGAGTCGAGAGTCGAGAGATTTGTAATATCGCTGCGCCAGATTATAATCACTAATTAGCCGTATATACTTTATTGGAATATATGAATTATGAATTATTAATGGGGAGAAAAAATCGAAAATAAAGAGAGAGGCAAAACATAGAAAATCGTGTGTCGGCCTCGTTATTTCGCGAAAAACCTGTTCTCGCTCAAACGAGCGTCCAAAGAAGAGATCCTACGTCGCTCGTTTTTCCTTTGCATTCTTTTTCTTCGGGTGTTTAGATCTCTTCTTGGGAGACTTTCCGATAGTTCCCGAAATAGCGACGTGACGGGAGAATCCTGTAAATCGTAAACGCCAAGTTTTTCGGGGACGAGAGTGTCACCCGCGTCTGCTTATTTCCGACAGCGTATTTCGCAGGCAATATTGATCAAATACGGTGGTCTCCTGCACGTCGCGGCGACAACACAAGGCGGAGACGCTCACAATCAGTTGAGTATCCTCGACGACAACGGGGCGAGCAAAGAGACACCCGTCGGGGGAGAAAGATTGCGTCGCGTGTCCATAAAATATGTCCGAGCAGCAAACGGATTCGTACGACTCGAGACCGGTAACGTCGAAGAGGTCCGAGAGGCCGCCGTTCAAGCTGTGTTTCTCGAGGAACCAGCAGATCGGAAGATCCGACGCTTGCATGTCAAAGACGAACGGTATTCATATTCCACATACGTGGAGTGTCTTCGGAATCGCCGAATGTTTCCCCCTCGATCGTTTCCGCGAGAGCGAGATCGAGTCCGAGTTGAATCGGCCGAAGAATCGGTGGGAGGGACATCCGATGGATTTGTGAGACACTCCATACCGATTTCGAGAATGACACGCGCGCCAGTAACGGGAATTTGTTCGTCGAGTAATCTCTGTACAGTTTCATTTGTTTCGAAGTTGAAATACCGAGTTATCGGTTAAAAATCGGGGAGATTCTCATAAAGTCTCGCCGCGAAGTTAACCCTTTCGCTATGAAGGACGTATATATTGCTCATTTGCTACAACGATATAACTCGAAAAACAAAGTTTTCCAGAAAATGAGCTTAAAGGTTTTGAATCATGAAATCGTTAAAATATCACTTTTAAATGCGAGAGGAGAGTGAGAGAGAGAGAGAGATTTTGGTAACTACTAACTAATTGTAGAGAAATACAAATATCATTAGCTCTTCATTCAGTGTATTGAATTCTCACTTACTATAAAAATAAATTTTTAAAAGCAATCCTTTTTGACTTATGACACTCTTGATGCAAAATTCTCTTTTCAGTTTTAGAAGCTGAGTTATGTCGTTTTATCAATAATACGAACTCCAAAGACCCGTTCTTTTTTTACCTGCAACTCAAAAATGACAATTTTTGAGTTATGTCATTGTTGCAGCAAATGAGCGATATGCACTTTTTAAAAGTATTCACTCATTTACGGAAGGCGTATATATGCCTATACAATCTATATCATTTATTACATAGGGATAGAGCGTTTCCCCAGACAATACAAAATTCAAAATCGGGACATAAGACGTCTTAAAGACATCTTCGCAAAAGATGTCAGAAAGACATCTCAAAGATATCTTTAAGACGTCGTATGTCCCGATTTTAGACTTTGTGTTCTCTGGGTTCATATTGCATCATTGAATAGTAAGCGCCGATCTATTACTAGGTATAGTAATAGGTGTAATAAGTTCATAGCCTTTTGCTCTAAACTAAGTAATTTCCGGTTAAAGAAAATATTTTCTGTGTTGCCTTAAGTCTTAAATTTTATAATTGGGATCTGGCTGACTCTTAAAACTTAGGAATTATGACTTAAGGTAGCGTGGTAAATGTTTTTTTTCCGGAAATTACTTAGCTTAGAGCTAAAGGCTTCACCGAAAAAAATGTATTCTGCTCTAAAATAAGCGCCAAGAGAATCTTCTTAGTTTAAGAGGAGAATCTGTTAAACAGTATATCCTCTAAAGAGATATTCTTAACATGTAAGAATATTCTTTTATATGTTAAGATTCTCCTCTTAAACTAAGAGGAGATATTCTTACATGTTATAAGATTCTCCTCTTAAACTAAGAAGATCCTCTTGGCGCTTATTTTAGAGGAGAATACAATTTTTTCAGTGTTACAAACCTATTGTAGATCGAGCTAACTATCTTGTCCCGTATAGCGAGCGTTTTTCACCTCAAGCGCGCCGTAGCGAAAGGATTAACTTGTGACGGACCACAAAAGTAACTTGCGCCGGATGAATTCTTCTCGACCTTGAACTCGTTGGATTTTTACCCGATTTTATTCGGGTTATCGTGAACGGGGATAAAAGGAAATATGTTGTCGGCGCGACGTCGCGATCTCGATTTCCGCGCAGCAAAGCCGCGAGCCATGCGTAATACGACCTGAATAAATGCGCACGCGAAGTGCAAATCAATTACAGCGGACTTCATCACGCCGAAATTCTACTCGAGGGAACTCGAGGACGCACAAAATGCGGACGTAAGCGACACGCTCGAGAGACTCGCCAAAGAGGAGCGAGATAGGAACCCAAGGAGCCTATATCAGTCGCCGTTATTAACCAGCCACACGTAATTCCTGCCTTTCAATGGCCCGTCGCGTCGATTTTCTCAACTATCTGCCGCTCTAACGGCTAATTATGACAATTTTCAGTTACGGTTGGTGGCACGACAAGGGGATACACCCGAAGGACACGCGGTTTGACTTTCACAAGAGAACGTCCGACCTGGTAAGCTTCCAGATGAAAATTTACGCCGAGGATCGAAAGTTAAAAGGCCTGAAACAATAAACGGGATTGAAATCGGATTCGGCTGCTTTATTACTCATCATTGACGTAATAACAGTAATTTACTGATAATCATCTAATAAATTGAAATGCATATGCCGTGATTATCGTAATGGAGCGATCTGTCCATTTTTAACCCTTCATCCAAAAGAATACTTAAAAGAAATTTTTTTATTATAAGCGATATCCTATCGCTCGTAAAAGTATAAGGCTGCATATAAGGATGTACGATATACTCGAGTATCCGCAATGCGTCGTAACTCGGGTTTGTGGGTTTACTAATAATAAAACCTTACTAATTGTAAGATATAAATATATATCCGGTAAAAAATTTTTCATATAAGAACATATATAAACATATATGATTATACATAAAATGTGTCTGTATATGTTTTCTTTCTCTTGTATAATCTCTGTATGTATACATATATAGAAAAAATATAATAAGAAGAATTAAAAAATAATTAAAAGAATAATTTTCGCATTGTTCTTTATTAATAAAAAGTGAAGTTTGAGGAAACGAGAAAGAAAATTGCTTATATACAATCATATATAAATATAATAATCATATTGAAAAATTATATGTATGATTATATATAGAATATTGTATAATTTAATTGTGATTTTACTTTTTGTAACAAAAAACAATGCAAAAGTAATTTTTCTAATTATTTTTCAATTATTCTTCTTATTATTTTTTCTACATATACAGACAGAGATTATACAAGAGAAAAAAACATTTATGAACATATTTTATATATTTATAAGAAGATGATTTTATATATTATATATATATATATTTATATTTATTTTTATATGAAAAATTTTTTACCGGGTAGCGCAATTATTAAGACGAGATTTACAGCTGATTCGCCTGTACGTAATGGGACATGTATAATTATACATTCGTACATGGCATATCTCTCCAAACCACGAATTGCATAAACTTAGAATTCTGGATGTAGTACGGACACACGCACTAGAATGCAATTTTATCGGCAGTATCGGAAAATGGATGTGGCTACGTAATGCCAAATTCTAAAATGGATGTACTGGCGGTAGTGTGCAGAGTTTGTTTCGATGATTCCACGAAACAGAGGTGGCCGCTCTCAGGCTTCTCTGTGGTTGTGCTGAGAATAAATCTGGTTATTCTTCAAGAATGGAATCTGATTATTTTGGGGATTTATATATAAAAGACAGCTTTACTAAAGAAAAGACGAATACTTCCACCGAGAAAAACGAGCAAGCTTGTTTGGATTGTCTATTCTATTTATTTAGAAGAAAAAGAAGATCTTCCATTGAAGGATCTTCCATTGAAGGCGAGGATAATATTAACAATATTAACAATATTAACAAGTTGCCAGATGAAATAATTTTGATGATATTAAAATGGTTACCTACGGCATGTTTGGTAAGAATAGCAACAAAGTTAAATCTAATAAATTATATATATATATATATGTATCATATATTTATCTAATAATTGTATACATTATTTTGCTTGCAGATACGCTCTATGCTAGTATGCAAACGTTGGTACCAAATAGGTCAAGACGAAAGATTATGGACTACAGCAAGATTGCGTTTTAAAGTTTTAATGAAGTTAAATAAAGGCGCATTAGGGTATATACTGCCGCGAGGAGTAGAATTTCTATTACTGCAACGAACGAAAATCGTGGATCCTGTTTTTTGTAAAGGCAGTGAAGTTTTTAGCGATTCCTATATCAGTAAATTGCAGTACTTGTCTTTAGCTTATGTAGTTATATCACCAATCGGTTTGGCTGCGTTATTATCTAAATGTAAATATCTGAAAGGATTGTTTCTGGAAAACTGTATAATAAATAGAGATTACTGTAGAGCGATTAGTCAAAACACTGAATTAGAAGTCTTAAATCTATTTATGTGCCTTATAGACGAGGGATGTATTAAACATTTAGAAAAACTCTCGATAAAACTTAAATGGTAAAATTATCAATTCTCTTTCTCTCTATATATGCATACTCCGGACGTTTATGCCGTTTCCAACTTTAACACGAATGATGAATTGTTTCAGCTTAATTTCCATCCATGCGTGTGAGGAAAAGAAATGTAACAAATTTATGGGTCAAATGTATGACCCTGATTGGTGGGACAGCAATATCCCTCTTAGCCCCAATTTTATCTACATGATGGAAATGCACGGAAATAAGAATATTTTATAAGAGTAAGTATAATAATTGAAATTTGTTATTTATCAGAGCTTTAACGTACTTTTTTTCTTTTCAAATTTCAGACGTAAAGGACTTGTCAAAAAGGTGTCCGAATATTATAGAATTAAAGCTGAATTATTGCCCTATGCTTACAATGGATACCATCTATACTTCAAAAAACTTTTCAAAACTTGAGTACTTGGCAGTAAACGACTGTCCCGGCATTCCGCAATAAGACGTGCTATATTTAATTTTTTGTTGTTATACTTATGATTTCGTAAATGTTATGAATGTTACGTAAATATCATGCCGTAAGAAGATGTAAATTGACCTTACATTGACATGACTTCACTAAGTTTTTTGTATAGTGATACAAAACGCAGGACAAAATGATAGCACACTTGGAAAGTACACGCCCATACAGCACAGAACATTGCAGCAACATTGCAGCAATATTGCAATATTGCCGAAATATTGCAGTAACATTGCAATATTGCCGAAATGTTGCTGCAATGTTCTACGTGCTGTATGGGCGTAGATGTATATTTTATACATTTATAATTTTGAACGCGTAGTATAAATCAATGTATTTCTAGTAATGCGTAGAATTTCCTTTATTTTCTATGACTTCAATCATCCGCTTAGGTAACAAAGGATATAGGGCTTGAATTTTGCGCTAAATTACGCTATTCTATCTTAATGTAGTTTTTCAATTCATTGATATCTTCGAATTGGCTTTCTTCTGCGTATATTGCTCGCGAGAGTTGCCCTCAATAATTTTCTAAATATTTAAGTCAGGAGAGCATGTTGGCCATTTCATAACTGGAATCTTCTCTGTTGAAAAATACGCCTGGACTATGTTTACCGTATGAAGAGCAGCATTATTTAGCTGAAAAATGTATTCTGTGCTACCCTACTGAAAAATTTTTATTGAGATCATAATTGAGATCATAATCGAGAATAAAAATTTTTCAGTAGAGTAGCAATATGTTTGGTGTGCTTACTAATTTGATTCTGTATTTGTTTCAGGTAGCTGGAACTGTTCATTCTGTCCTGAATTAAATAAATGTCTGTCTTTCCATTATAGCCGATCGCTGTCCAAACTATTACGCTCTCTTCACCTATTTGGCGTCTGATTTTTAGTATTATTTCCTTACGTACATCATGATAATAATAAGAAAATCTGTCTGGACCATCCAGATTGAATT
>NJRL01000014.1:373497-393999 GCA_003063815.1 Aphaenogaster rudis
AGATCCTACGGTTATTGAGATATATAATTGGACATATTGCGATCCCTCGGATATCTAGTGGATATCGCAATATCGTGTGCTGTGTGGGAGTTCTTAAGAAGAAATCATCTAATACCTTTTTTTTCTCAAGCTAAGTACGTCGGTGAGACAATTCGGCGCGCATACGCAGAAAACCCGACCTTCTCGAGACACTGTCGCTGCTAACGTCACGCGGAACATCGCGATGGCGAAGTCGAACGCGAAAAAGGCGCGAAATCGAGACGCGCGGCGCTGCCGTCGCGCGGCGCGCACGCGCGAGCGCGCGTTCCCGCCGTTTCGATATCTCGCTGCGTTCCCGCCTTTCGACGGCCGGCCAATCAGCGTCGTCCCACCGAGCCGGTACGGTGGGGAAATCGCGCGCGCACGGCGGGCGACCGCCACCGAGAGCGATTTGTTTTGTCAGTGCGCCCGAACCGGTGGGCTCCGGACATCGTGGAGATTTGAAAAAAATAAAGGGCACAGGCCAGCGGGCGATCAAGTATCAACTCGGCGGTTTCGCCAAGAATGAATTCCGGCGGCGTAGTTGAGCACATGCGGATACACGAGGAGTCCCGTCTGTCGAAGTCCGAGGAGTCTTCGCCACCCGAGAGGTGAGGCAGATCTTGTCACGCCGCTTTTGGTTATCGGCTGCATACAAACTTGCTTACCTGTTGCCTGTTGCTTTCTTGAGTGAGGGGAAGGGATATGGGCAGGTGTACACCCGCGCGCGCTTATTCGCCCGCTCTCTCGCAAGTAAGGTTACGAGCGAGCCGCGGATACGCTCGTGGCGTTTTGTAACGTTTCCCCGGTCGGAAGAGACGCCCTGAATAGTGTCGAATAGCGCCCTAAGTACGCCACGATCGACCGTCCTGCTTTGTTGTGCCTCGCAGCGAATGCTCGATGTATTACGATACTACATGGCCGAGACTTAACGCTGCCGAGAAACTGCCACGCTTTCGATCGTCGGTTGCAAGTTCCTTCCTGTGTTTTCGTGAACAAATTTTGATGGTTGTGGCATTTTGGGGCAATTTGGAATTCGAGAGACTCGTCTGTGAGTCCTGACGAAACGTCTTCGTGATTTCGTCGAATGTAAGATTGGAGTCGTATTCGTATTCGTGGAGTTGCCGGCCATGATATTTACGGAATAAATATGTGCTTTTTACAAATAAATAACAGCAGAACCACAGGTTTTCGGTAGATATAAACTTGTGGCGAGGATCGGTTTACATAATATTCTTTTTTT
Organism: Aphaenogaster rudis; assembly: GCA_003063815.1. Lineage (NCBI taxonomy): Eukaryota > Metazoa > Arthropoda > Insecta > Hymenoptera > Formicidae > Aphaenogaster > Aphaenogaster rudis. The sequence goes on from NJRL01000014.1 coordinate 374,759, forward strand.
TTTGTATGCATGATTGAATGTAAATGAGTCTCTTAATTTTCTGTTTGCTATTATGTACAAGCGTTTTTAGTTTTATTTAAGTACGGATAAATTTATTCTTTTTGCGATTTGTATATAACATTAATGGTATGTCGCATTATGATCTTTATGTCTAATATCTAATACAGCTTGTGTGAATGTTATTTAAATACTAATCTTCCTTTCCTACAGTATTTGCCTGGTTTTATAACAGTTCACTGTAAGAACTTGATATCATTAGAGTTTGAGGAGTAAGAGCTTGTATATCTATACATATATAATGAGTAAAGATCCATCTTCTTCGTCATCACCCTGGTGGAACAGGTTTATATATAATTTGTTCCGTTATTTATCATTACACTGGTACATCTGTATTTAAATATTTTTTATTAACAGATTTCTCTATGTTCACAGCAAACGATTACGTTTGGATGATGGCTGCAATAACAATCTAAACAGTACTCTCAATAGCGACTCTCGAAATAATACAAAATGGCCATATTCAGGAAATACCAGTCTCATAGAGCCTGAAATCCTGGAAGATATGGGTGTTGGTATGTTAGAAGATGGAGTAGCAAACTATGAAAGTACAAAAAGAGTTCAATCCGAAGAGTGTACAATCTTGTCGGAGAATTTAAATAGTAATAATAGATCAATAATAAATGAAACTGATGCCTTCGGATATCAAGAAGAGGTTTATACAAGTTCTAGTTTGGAAATTGCAAATACAGACAGGTTTGTGATAAAAGAAGTTGCTCTAGTGGTTTTTAAAATTATGTCTATATATATACATATATATATTATTTACTTAATTATTCTTATAGAATTCAACAAGATTCATATGATTTGGATGATTTAGCTGCATTTGGTGGTGCTGAGAATGAATCTGGTTATTCATCAAAAATGGAATCTGATTATTTTGGAGATTTAAAAGAAAGCTTTACTAAAGAAAAGACGAATACTTCCGCCGAGAAAAACGAGCAAGCTTGTTTAGATCAATTCTGTTTATTTAGAAGAAAAAGAAGACCGTCCATTGAAGGCGAGGACAAATTTAACAAGTTGTCAGACGAAATAATTTTGATGATATTAAAATGGTTATCTAAGAAATGTTTGGTAAGAATAGCATCAAAGTTAAATAGTAATAACAAAGTAATCAATTATATATATATATATATATATATATATATATAAATAATATATATATATTTAATATAATTGTATACATTATTTTGCTTGTAGGTACGATCTATGCTAGTATGTAAACGTTGGTGTCAAATCGCTCGAGATGAAGCATTATGGACTAGATTAGATTTGGGTAGTAAAGTTTTAAATGAAGGCACATTAGGGTACATACTGCCGCGAGGAGTACAAATTCTAAGACTGGCACAAGCAGAAATCGCGGATCCTGTTTTCTGTGAAGGCAGTGAAGTTCTTAGCGATTCCTATATCAGTAAATTACAGTACTTGGATTTATCTATGGCGGTTATATCACCAGTCGGTTTGGCTGCGTTATTATCTAAATGTAAATATCTGAAAAAATTGTCGCTGGAAAAATGTATAGTAAATAGAGATTGCTGTAGAGCGATTAGTCAAAACACTGAATTAGAAATCTTGAATCTAACAATGTGCGAGAATATAGACATTGGATGTATTATGGATATAATGAAACTTAAATGGTAAAATTATTAATCCTCTCTCTCTATATGGATACTCGAATGTTTATGCAGTTTCCAATTTTAATACGATTGATGAATTGTTTCAGCTTAACTGCCATCAATATGGCATGGTGTTCTCTGGATAATGAATGTATGACTTTACTTTGTCGAACACTGCCAATATCCATTACACGCTTAAACATAGCGGGTTGTAGAAAAACAATGACTGATGAGAGTAAGTATAATAATTATATATTATTTAACGGTTTTATATAACGCACTTTTTTTCTTTTCAAATTTCAGACGTAAAGGACTTGTCAAAGAGGTGTCCGAATATTATAGAATTAGATTTGAGTGATTGCCCTATGCTTACAATACATACCGTCCATAATCTACTAAACTTTACAAAACTTGAACACTTATCATTGAGCCGTTGTTATAGCATTCCGCAGTCAGCATATATAAGATTAGCTCATATGCCATGTTTATTATATTTAGATGTTTTTGGCTTAATGTCAGAATCAGTGCTTAAATCATTACAAGCTACCTGCCGTGAACCCGAAATTAACAAGTACCTTTATAGCTCGGTCGCAAGGCCAACGGTCGGGATTCGAAGAACCAGTATTTGGGGTCTTCGAGTTAGAGATTGAATTTAATATATAGGCAATACTTTCATCAATTTACGATATCAATGAATCAATCAATTTACAATCGAAGGATTGACCAAAGGGTAACTGATTTGTATATAATATTACATCTTTCTACACAGACTGAGAGAATACTGTACTGAGGTAAAAAGTGAAATTTAATTTAGAGAAGTGAAATAATGTAGATGTTTAAGGCAATACGTATGTTCTTCCGGAAATTTAATATTGAATTGTTGCTCAGATATACAGAACTATATATATATATATACATATATACATACTATTCCTAATACGAAACATTTGTTGATATTTTAATACGTCAAATTATTTCGGCTGTGTGAGACCATTGTGTTTACAGCTTTTGATCATGGTATACATATTGAATTTTGTCAAGGATTTTTGTTTTGCTATATATTAATTTTTACCAGTAAAGATCTCAGAAAATGATGTAATGATGGCCAGATATATATGTTCGCGTATTATTTACAAAAAAGAGAAGTCATATAAAACGCGAAAGCTCAAATCTACAATGTGTTTGTGATAAAAACTTAAATGCCTATTATTAGTTAACGATTATACTTATTAATCGATTTGTTGTGCATACAATAAAATTTCTTGGACTGAAAATTGGTATTTTTTTATGTTGAATACGTATTTGTCATCATCGTACTGCTATGCATATAAAAATATTTTTAAATTTATATATAAATTTTTTAGTGTTCCTATATTGAAGAGTAATAACTTTAACTGATTATTATTTGTATAAGTTTAATGTATATTTAACACTGCCTTAAAACTGCAACAATTATAAGCGTATTTGATACGCATGTATCGTATTTATATATTAATGATTATCTATGTGTGTGAGTGTGTAGTGTGTGTGCTGCGATGGTATAATAGTCATAATTTTGTTCATGCCGAAATAGTGAAAAAGATTTTACAAATAAAACTTTTAAAATTGCCCGAAGTTTTGCTTTGAGCCATTTTTCATTTCTTCTTATTCTTGCCGATTTTTCAGAGTTTCTATTTTTGCGGTTTGAATTTGCTATCTTAAAATTTTAGAAATTCTTGAAATTTTCATTAATGCGACTTCTTATCCGATTATACTTTGTCGATTTTTCAGAGTTTTAATTTTGGCGGTTTGAATCTATCAATCTACGATTTGAAATTCACAATTTTTGAAATTTTAGTCAGTGCTACCTCTTATCCGATTATATTCTCTTGATACTTTGGCCCTGCGCACAATGAAGGAATATTAGATATTAGGAATAGGAATTAGAATTTTAGAATCAGTTTTCTCAATGAACACTATGTAAATAGTAAGTTATGTTGTGTTTCGTATAACACATTTATGTCTTATATCTTATTAATATCCATTGCGCGTTACGTTCAATATTTATTGAGGAAACTGATTCTAAAATTTTAATTCCTATTCCTAATATCTAATATTTCTCCATTGTGCGCAGGGCCTTCGATGATTTTTAAATTTTGCGATTTGCAAAATATCGATGATTGAAAAATGTTTTAATATCAATTATACAATAATACAATGATAAGTATGTCGATAATTACCTTTGGTCGATAAAATTAATAGCGCTTTTATCGACCGTGGATAATAACCGACGTTAACAAGTTTTCCTAGAAACTTTGAATTCTTAAAAACAAATGAAGTAACAGGAATATATAATAAGATAAGAAGTGTCGTTTATACTAAAATTCGTAATTTCAATCGTTATTAATTAATGTAAAATCGTAATTCCAAGAATTCCTCTCGAAAATTGACACAGTATCCTGGCATCAATGGACCCCTTGGCGTTTTACACTGTTTTACACGTGGCTTCCAATCGTTTCCTCTATCCCATCGGTTTCTCCCCTCTGCGCATACGCGCGATCACGCGCGATGATTCTAGTGACTTTCCACGCCTCCTCCCAGGCATACCACGGGAGTACGGACGGAGGCTTCGCATGCGCTTCATTCCAAAAAAAACCATCAGCCATATTGGTGTGTTGTATCGCTGTCCTCAGTAATTCCGAAGATCAGCAAAGGTATTTCTCCCGTAGGCCTCCGCCGTCGCCGAACCCGCGTCGCGGCCGTGCGGGATCCGGCCGGCGATCGTTTCCGCGTGGCCGCGGGGCCCCGCTCGCGACCCACCGCCCATGCGGATCACCCCGATGTTCGCCAGCAAAAAAAGTTTGGTTAATGTTGCCACCTTGGCTCCGCGGAGTGACCACCTCCGCTCCGCGCTTCACCGCATCATGTGAATACGAAATAGCGCGGCTATTTCGCGATAGCGCGTCCGCTGACACGCTCGACGCTACCCGCCGTCGCACCGTCGCGACGCCATGGACGCAGGTCCCCCGAGGACGCGTGCGATTAAACGAGCCTCGCGCTGCTGTCTATTATGCCACCCTCCACGTTCGTCGCCGCGGAGCAGCCTCGTCGCGATACTCTACGTGTCACCGCGTTTATCGAAGTACGCGCGCGCGATCGCCGACGGCGATCCGACGTTCCTTCGAGCAACAGGTACACCCTGTCGGCCCGATTGCATCCCGATTCGCGAAATCGTCGTGCTAAGTTCGCCGTGTCACATGTATCACATGTCCGTGCTCGGATGTAACAGATGACGTGCCTCCCACCGCGATAGGGAGCAAATTTTTTCATCTACCTGTGATCTCTCGCAGGAAGCTGTATTACCGTGCTGTCTCCCAGCTTTCCACGTCCTGCTGATTGTGAAGCAGCCTTGCGAATATTTACGTTTTGTGAGCATCGTTCAGCATCCGGTGATAATAAAAGACACCTTTGAACTGTCGCGTTACACAACAGATCTATTCGATCTTTTTTGTAAGATGCTTTCTAATATTTATTTATACTAAACAGTTATATTTATATCTTATGCAGCGTTGTATGTTTTTTTTTGTTACAAGCAGCCGGTTTCATTTCTTGTTTTTCTTTTTTCAGGAGATAGTGCATCATGACGGATTCCATGAAATTCGGTCCAGAATGGTATGTGACTTATATCGCTAAAATGTTAGAACTGTACTTAATTATATTGTATTTATGACATTTATTACACGTAGGTTGCGCAAGGTTGCGTCAGGCGACAGTTGCAATACTGGTGGTGGTGGCGGAGGGACCACAAATCTGAGTACACCTCGCTATCAATTAGCAGAGTATAGATACGGCCGGGAGGAGATGTTGGCCTTGTTTGATCGCAACTGCAAACCTCTGGAGCCATTGACAACTTTTCCAGCGTTGTATGTGGAGAAAACTCAGCTTCCATTGGCTCTCATACAATCAACAGATGAGGAAACGGTAACTTAGACATATATTTGAAAAATGTATGTTAATATTGTAACACTATTCTTTGATATTTTTTATTTTGTTCTTTTATTTCTTGTAAGCAGCAGCCTAGTTTAATTTATTTGTGATAAAAAGGAAAGAAAAAGCTGTGAAATTGTTATTCTATTTCATGTATGTATTCTTATATTCTATCATATATTAGAAATTATTTAAAAATTAACTTGAACTCTTGTAACAGTTCTTATATATTTCTACCAGAGGTATTTGCGTTTTTACACTTTAATAATAATTGATGATAAACTTTATTTAAGTAGAACCGTTTTGTCTAATATTATTTCTTTAAATTACTATTGTATTAAAATAAATTAATATTAAATATTTATTTTTAATTATGAGATATGCATTAAGAAGTATTAATCCAAGATAAACTGATTGTTTTTTTAATAGACACTCATTATATTATATATTTTTGGAATTATTACTTTTGGAATAAATATGATTTTTCTTCACTTTTTGTAATTTTGAAGTTTTTTTTACCGTTTTTAACAATATTATTTGAAAAGAATGGATTTATTTCGGACTATATATTTTTATATGACTTTGCTTTGTGTGTGTTCACAGGGCTATCTTTGCTATTAAAAAATTATATAAAATTAGAATAAATTTATCTTGTGAAATATCCTTTATAACATATATTCATATATATGTGAATTTTGCAGCGTACGTGGAACGGAGGGGCAACTCGAGATAATATCGGTGGCCGTGGAAGAGGTAGCAGTGTGGATCGTGGACGTGGTAGAACTGGAAGAGGAGGCTTGTATTCGTCTCATTATTCACGCGGAGTTGGTTTTGATGACTCTGGTGATGGGATACGAATCGAGGGCCAATCATTCCAGGTACTTTTTTCTATTAGAATGTGAATTTGCTTTTTGAAATTTTTATTTTAATTCTTTTCTATTGTCGTATTAATTATGCTAACATATATATTTTAGTAAGTTTTTTAATTTTGCAAAATTTTGCAAAAAAGGGGACTTGCTAATTATAATAATTAAATGTAACAGGCTCACACCAGCCAGCGCAAAGTGGAGGCGTCTTATAAATTTTATTTATAGGGAAGAAACAGGCCATTTGATAGATCTCAAAGCGAACGCGGCTGGTCAGAAAGAAATGGCGCTTCAGATCCGGGAGAATGGAACGGGTCGACTAGTCCTAGAAAGGAGCTAAATCGCGGGACTAGTAGTGGTAGTTCGCTTATGGAGAGTAACTGGAGACGTCATCGTGGAAGCGGAGAAGATGATGACACTTGGCGCAAGTGGGGTAAATATGTTTAATTTATATTTCTCTTTGAGGATTGTTATATATTTATGTAATAAAATGAGATATTTATAATAGGGAGAAGTAGTTGGCGTGAGGGTGGTAGTATGGATCGGGACAGATTGGATCGAAACGAGGGTGATGGAGAAGAGGGCAGAAGCGGACCAGGAAGATGGGAACATCGAGGAAACCACAGACCTTCCCATGATTCAGGTCATCACCCACCACCTCGCACCGCTCGCACTTGGGAATCGAATCATCACGATAATCATGACAATCTACCTGAATGGTATATTAAATGATTTTTATTTATAGAGTATGTTTGTTTCTTTTATTTTATATTCTAAATTATATTTTAGGGCAACGGAGAATCCAACAGAAAGTGGTGGCACTTTTGATTCTTCGGGCGCATTTCACGGTGGGATGTATTCGGATGATGATGAGGACGGTGCGGCAGGTGCTTCCCAACAGGGCAGAACTCGACGCGTGTCGGAAGGAAGTGCTTCAAATATAGTGAGACCTAATAGCAAGTCGTTAGCTTTCGGAACCGGTTCTGTTCAATCCTTGAATCGCCACACGAATAATACAATACCTAATACATTAAGCAAGGAACGATCAAAACCGTTGGATTCGCTTGAAGATAAGGAGGATTCTATAGAGAAAGAGAGGAGATGTAACTCACCCTCTGTTAAGTCGACTACTGTGCCGTCGACTGAAAGCATTCCCACGAAGACTTTAGCGTCATCCTCAGATCTCGTGCAGAAGAAGATTGTCGGATCTGCAAATGTGGATAAAGTTGAGACTTTAGGTGACAAATCTAGCGAGCCTCCAAGCGGAGCTCATGATAAGGAGAACGTTCAGACGGAGGTCAAAACAGAGCCACAGATAACTGCCGTGACCAATCGAGTTCCTTTGGAGCATCCGAAGCTCGTACATAACACGGGAACCGCTAATGTCAGGCAGAGAACGGAAGATGACCTGGATAGAATGAAGGAGGAAGCCGATGCTTTGGTGGCAAAATTAATGGCAGATGAAGAAAATCACAGAGAGAAGACAACCGCTACCAGTGTCCCGCCTGCAATTGGTAACCAACCTTCCGCGGTTTCCTCCACGGGTAGTCAGGAAAAATGGTTTTACCGTGATCCGCAGGGCGAAGTTCAGGGACCGTTTTTAGCTAGCGAAATGGCTGAATGGTGCAAAGCCGGTTATTTTACTACAGGATTGTTGGTGAGAAGAACTTGTGATGAGAGGTACGCCACGCTCGGTGATTTGATCAAAATGTTTGGAAGAGTACCCTTCACGCCTGGTCCACCAATACCTTCATTAAAGGTATATATTATATGTATTATATATTTTATTACGTTCTAAAATTATTTTACTAATTCAGAACTTGTATATAGATCATATCATCATATAAGCTTTACATAGTATTGAAAAAATATGAAGTTTAAGGTTTGAATAATATTAAAGAAGAAAGCGAAAAAAGAAAGGTGAATTTTATTTGTAGTCATCTATAATATTGAAATTTTGCCATGTAGAGAAAAATTCAGAGATTTTGAAAATGAAACCCATGAAATTACATATTGTAATCTCAATTGTTTTTCAATTGCTATTGGATATATTCGTATTGGTAAGATCGAATATTTTCATTCCTAGTTAGCAGATCAGGTGATTCCACCTGTTCCTAATACTGTACCGGCTGGACTAGCTCCTGGTGCTATACCGAAGGCTGGGTTAGAAGATCCATTACTACATTTGATGACATATCAGCATATGCAGATACTGCATAATCAAATGCTGTTCAGGCAGATGAGAACATCGGCGATAGCGAAATTGTCGCAATCGGAACACTGGTCTACGCTGACTCCTGTGGAGCAGAATCAGTTGATTCTACAATACTTCATACAAGATGGAATGCCGGAAATTCCGGAAGTGCCGATATCGACAAATCCGTTTGTGCCTCACCTCGCGTCTCAGGCGGCTAATCCTGTTATGCAACTTTTCAATCAAATGCAGCAAGTAATGTCTTAGCATATTTTTGCTAATCCGATGTTTATTTTACATGTTTATTTTACATCGTGATAACGCACGATATTACGCAGGCGAAGACACAACCTGAGACTCATTTACCAACGAATCCACATACAACCGCGTCGGCCCATCCAGCTACAGTGGATCCTATACAACAACTCATCCAACAGATGGGTGGTATGCAGAACTTGCCCACCATGCAACAACCAAATATCGCTCCGACTCCCACGCCCACGCAGGAAGACAATCCAATAAAGTCTTTGTTACGTCAACTCAATGTCAACACAAACGGCCATCCACAGGCGACCCATATGGACACTGTTTGGCCACAACCCCCGCCGCAAATAGTTCCTCAGTTTAATGCGCAGAATTGGTTAGCGCAGGTACGTTATGTTGTTTTAAATTACACTTACGTAAAGTTCAAGCGCATACGTGCTTGACGATCTGTTTAATTTCGTTTATTTATTAATATTTTGTTTTCCAGGTCGGACCCATTCCTGCAATGCCACCAGGACAATTACCTGGTACTATGTGGGATTTACATGCTAAAGATATGAAAACTGAGCAGCAGATATTGGTAAATTGGCTTTTGTTCGATTTTTTCTTTGTATTATTTTTTATGTACGAAATAATCAATACCTGATTTTCTCTTTTTAGGAAGAACAAAATCTTAAGTTACAAGAGGATAGGAAAAAGGAAGAATTAAGAAAGCAAGAAGAATTACAGCGTCAAGTGGAAGAGGAGAATGCGAAGAGAAAGCAAAAAGAGGAACAAGCTAGACAAGCTGAAGAAGCAAAACGTAAAGATGAGGAAAGAAAAAGAAAGGAAGAAGAGAAGAAACGGAAAGAGGAAGAGAAACGCAAGCAGGAAGAAGAGCAAAAGAAGAAAGAAGAGAAAAAACGTAAAGAAGAAGAGAAAAAGCGTGAAGAAAAGAGAAAGCAGGAGGAGGAAAATTTAAAGAAGAAGCAAGAAGAGGAGAAGAGAAAGAGGGAAGAGTTTAAAAAACAAGAAGAAAAACAGAAGAAGGAAGAAGAGAAGAAGAAAAAATTAGAAGAAGAGCAAAAAAGGCAGGAAGAAGAAAGACTCAGGTATATCAGTAGAATGCGAAGCGTAATGTTAGCAATGAATAAAATGAAATACACCCAAACAAAATTTGCAACGATGAAATTTATAGGAAAGAGGCGGAGGTGCGACGGCAAGCAGAAATGGAAGAGCAGGCGCGTCGTGCGGAACAACGGCGAAGAGAAGCCGAGGCATTGCGTAAGCTTCAAGAGAGAACTAAATCCCCGTGGGCTCAAGCTCCACGCACATTGACTCCCGCCACTCATACTGCTTCGCTTGCTGAGATTCAGAGACTTGAGAGAGAAAAGAAAGCGGTAAATTATTTATGTTTATTGTGCATATAACGCATATATCTATTATACATGTTTATTACTTTCTTACAGGAAGAACAACGGCTTCAACAATTGATGCAACAACAGTTAGCACAACAGAAGGTGGTAGAAGCGGCACAAGAGGCATCGGCAATTGACTCTTCAAAGCGATTGCAATTCAAATGGGCGGAAAAAGCTATTACCTCTAATAAACTTCTCCAAGTGAAGAGTCTCGCGCAGATTCAGCAAGAGGAGCAGGAACACGTCGCTAAGGTAAAGGTACTTATTGCCTCTTGAATATGCGAATGACACGAAATATTGTTTTCGAAAGATTATGCGATGAAAAATCGAAATATCTTAGCAACAGGAAAGGGAACGGTTGGAAAAAGCCGGCCAGAAGGAATCGGCGAGTATGCTGCAGAATGCCGGAATTTGGGGTACAGCATCGCAGTGCTTGAATTGGACTAATTCGAGCGCATCAAGCAGCCAAGTGTGGTCCACGAATTCCGGTACTACTGGTTTCTGGGATCCTACACCTGTTAAATCGTCCACCACCACGAAGCAGCCGGCTAAACAAGCTACAATTGCAAAACCTGCCTCTAGCCAGCAACAACAGCAACAGCAACAACAGCAAAATAGTAATAATAAAGCGTCCAAGAATAAGAATAAGAGAGAGGAGGAACTAGTGAAAAAATTGTTTGAACAGAACACTGCCAAGACCGACGAATTCACGCAATGGTGTAATAAAGCATTGAGCAGTATACAGGCATCTGTGGATGGTAAGTATCATATATCGAGTTTTCTTGCGAATTTTGCCTTCCTATACATATACGTATGCACTTGCAGTCCCTACATTTGTTGGATTTTTGCGAGACATCGAATCGGCATACGAAGTTAAGGAATACGTTCGCGTTTATTTGGGCGATACCAAACAGAGCACGGAATTTGCCAAGCAATTCCTTGAAAAACGAAGCAAATGGCGATCAGCGCAACGTCCTCAGGCACAAGCGGATGACCTATGCAAGCCGGCACCCGCTGTTAATCCAAATGCACCCCCAGAATTTCAAGAAGTTAAGGTATATTTTTGTTAACATCTTAATATAGTGATAATAAGATAGTATTTAACCTTAGATCTGTTAAAGTAAATATTCTAGCTAGAAATCATTGTCTTAATGTTATGTACGTTATTATAATATTAAATTGGTGCCAAATGTGAGCAAAATGTCGTTAATATCAAGTACAAATGTATCAAATCTATGAAACATTTAGTATTGAATATCCTTTTTTGTTCAGGGAAAATCCAAGAAACCAAAGAAGGGAAAGATGTTCAAAGTGGATAACAGGATCCTTGGCTTCAGCGTAACTGCTGCCCCCGATCGTATTAACGTAGGTGATCGCGATTATGGCGAAGGCGTCTGAGCTGTTTCACCAATTTACCTCGTAGAAATGATGCGACGCTCGATTCATTAAACGGTTCGTTATTTATTTATTGTACATGCCAAATCGATGCCGAGAAACCCACCGCGGGTACTTCTTAAAGCATGAAGACTTTTTACAATCCAACACATGAAGAAAGAAGCTCATCCCTTCAAAGTTGATCGTCGATGGCGGTCTTTATTTAGAACCGGCTGAGCGTGGCGTTATTTTCTTACATTATACAAAAAACTCCATTGTACATATTACTCAAAGAATATTTCGCATAAAAGAAGACGGACTTACTTTTTCCTATGTACACGACAATTAGGGTTGGAAACTTTTATAACATTTCATCTCGCCATCGTCACTTAAAGTACACAAGAAAAAAAAAGAAGAGAGACAAGTATGCCGACCGATAATAATTGTGTATGCGGATATGTGGCAGTCAATAGCAATATGTGTATGTAAAGGTGTTCAACAAAAAAGAAGCAACATTAGAACGTGCTTGAGATCGCGAAAATCATCACCTCTACGTCAAGTACGGTACTGAATATACGGTGCGTCAGTATTTGTCCTTATTGAATCCTATGGATTTTCGCTTCATCGCAAATACACATCGAGGAAAGAGATTTACTTTATATTACTCATAATACATTTTGCAAATGATTAAATGTGCATTTCAAGCACGAGAAAACTTCCTCCACTTTTTAATACTTCTTCGCCGTCATAATATTGCAGTAACGATACTCTAAGCAGAACATTCATGACGATTGTATATGCAATGAACATGATAACATAACGGAAACTTGTATCATACTCTGGAACGATGGACGAGGAGAGATAGCGATTCAAAGCGATACTTTCCTGATATTATGAGGATAATTATGAAATAAAATTAGTGACTTTTGACTCAGCATAGCATTCTTTATTAGAAATTTTCAGTTCCGCAGTAGAAAGAACAATAGCGATTAAAAGTAATATTCGTAATGCGTATTACTAATTCCTCAAGATATCACACGAGATATCGGCATACCTGAAATCCTGATAGCACTGATTACTGCACATGTGGATCTCATTGTCGTCGGCATAGACTTCCTTCTATATGCTGTAGTCGATCGTAACAGTAAACATTTGAAAATACGAAGAACTCAGTGGAGGTTTAAATGATGCAATACATGCAGAGAGAAACAGTAGCTCTTTTAAGTTTTATTTTATAACTCTGTAAATGTCGTAGTTAAAGGTCCATAACTACTTTTTAGTATTTTTAAGAACGTTTATTTTGTTTTTCTAATTGGACTAATATGCGTTGACACAGATACGACGTTGGGTAAGCATGGAATGTTGTGACAGATCTGACCACTTGTAATATTATGATGGTTGTTAACTAAGGTTCATTGATCTTCGCTTATATAAGATCGAAAATAGGAGAAGACCATAGACCCTTACATGAAAAGATTTATGTATAAATAGTTTAATGTACAGAGTAATATAGTGATGATTAAACAAACCGATTAAAGCGATATAATTAAAAAAACAGATAATTGATATTGTATCAATATTCTATTATTGTATCTAACGTACAACATAATGAAATAAATATTATTATATTTTCAATTTGACTTTCTTATTATTTTATAAGTTAATTTATGTATTGAAATTTCATATAATATCGAAAAAGCCATATATATAGATGTATATGTAATGATGTAAGATTTTTTTGTTAAAAGATGAATGTATGAGAACGTTATCTGTATTTTTTCTTGTAAGTTAATATATTCCATACTTTATATACTCTGTATGCGGTGATAACGGATGATACTGAATGAAAATACGGCACATTTGTGATGGAATCGCAAGTTCGAAATGAAATCACTTTATTGGTTCTTACAAAGAAAAGCCCTCGAAAAAAAAGATTGATATGATAATGCCCTATCACGACGGGATTACATGAATACGAATTAACCTTTCTACTCCACATATTGCTACAAATAACTGCTTAAAAATTAGCGCGGATTGTTTTAAAAGTAAGTACGAACGATTCGTAATACACGCGACGATATTTTGTAATGCTAATGACGCAATAAATCTTTCTTAAGCATATGTATTAAATGTATGCGGGGTGAGAGCGGCGTTGCGGTTGGATATCGTTACGAATTGTTATACATGTTATGCATTGATTCATACGATGTCATGTATCATAATAAAACTCATTTAATGGACAAATTAATATTACTTTCATGATCATCTAATGTTTTTAACATTGGATTGATGATTCAGTATTGGATGTTAATGCCATATGCCATATGCCGTTGTTTATTTTAAAGCGATACAAATTACGAAAGCAGGATGATATAATAAATAATATTGTTATAAACAGTTGTCTCTCAGTTGTAATTCTACATACGTACAAGTATCATGACATTTGTACTTTGCGCATTGTTATCTCTGTGTGTACAACATCTATACATACACATATGTATATAATTATATTTCTTTAAAAATTTATTAGTAAATGCAACGACAATTGTCTTCTTACGCGGAGATATACCATAATTACCTGTATAACAATAATTTTTGCAGAAAACAAGTTTTCTGGAATGTTTCCAAAATATAGAATAAAATACTTGAACACATTGAGAAGTTTACATTCCAGACTTTTGTAATGAAGTTAATCTTCTTTTCCTTTTCCGTTGGATGGCACAACGTGAATATCGTTGTAATCTCGTGCAATATCGATATACTGAAAATTTATTTACTTATAAACGTGAAGATTCTCTTTGATATACGTAGTAGACATGCTGCACATATTCACCAGTAGACAATTTTAAAAAGAAAAAGCTAAATACATAAGCCAATAATAGAAAAAAAATTACGCATATGCAAAGTTAAAAAGCAAAACAAATTAAAATGAGTAGAATACATGCGTTGCAAGTTAGGTAATCTTGATTTTTGATTACCTTTCTAGGGACGAGGAATTCCAGAATTTGTAGTATTATGTAGCATAACGACACCACGAGCAAGTAGGCCAATACACCGCTTTGTATTTGATTAGCTAATCGCTGTCCTAGATTTCTTTTCGCTTCCCGTTTTACTAAATTATACACTATTTCCGTACGTTTGGTAATGTTGAACCAATTATAATATAAGCCTATCCTCCTATGCATCTCGAAAGGGCATCCAACATTGCCCATTTTGTAGTCCGCTATAGCTGTCTCCAGCCCTTCAATTAATGCAGGTACAGTGGGTTCCACGAGGTAAATCAAATCCGGCGGTAAAACTTCCGGAATACCTCCAACTTTCGTCGATACTACTTGCAAACTATAAAACAATAATTATTATATTCATTTTTCTTTGAAAACTTGTTGGAAGAATTATAATAAATATTATTTGTTAAAAAAACTAGACTTAAAGGAAGATTCAAATTAATTTTAAGCATCGTAAGGCCCTGCGCACAATGGAGGAATGTTAGATATTAGGAATAGGAATTAGAGTTTTAGAATCAGTTTCCTCAATGAACATTATAGATAAATAATAAGTTATGTTGTGTTTCGTATAACACATTTATGTCTTATATCTTATTAATATCCATTGTGTGTTACGTTTAATATTCATTGAGGAACTGATTCTAAAATTTTAATTTCTATTCCTAATATCTAATATTCCTCTATTGTGCGCAGGGCCTAAATATGAGACAAGAGGACAAAGTGCATAATGTTGCAGCTTACCCGCAAGAAGCTGCCTCTACAATAGCCATGCAGTAAGCTTCTGTTAAGCTTGTATTCAGGAAGATGTGACCCTTATTCAGAACGTGTCTGACTTGAGAGTGCTCCAGACTGCCTAACAAGGTAACTCTGTGTTGCAAGAGATTTCTCTCTCGCACTTCTTCTATAAGCCATCTCTTCGGACCGTCCCCGCCGATTAAGAATTGTACATTCTTATGACGTAAACAGATCTCAGGTATTATATGAGCTAGAAGGTCAACGCCCTTCCTATACACCAATCGCGATATTATTACTATGGTGACTGAAATTTACAGATACATTATGGCAATCGGAATGATACATTCCTAATACAACGGGAAAGAGACCTCGGCATCTGAACTTACTAAAATCGTTGTTCCGTTTACCAATATCAGGCGTAAATAATGCGGTGTCTACGGCATTTGGAATAACCGATACCTTCTTCTTTTGCACTTTGGCTCGTAATACTGTATTCTCCTTTCCAGTATGAGACACGCATATGCAATGATCACAATCGACCAGCGATATCTCGAGAAACTTGTTCGTCAGAATAGCGGATGCGTCCGCAAAACCAAAAAGAGAGTGATCTGTGAAAACTGTCTGCAAATACAGCGTTAGTCACCTCGTGCTACCTAAGTCCTATCGTTAGCACATCAAGGCTTACTTTCAGTCCCATTAATCTACCGATCAGCATTCCCTCGTGGGCTAAAGCGGAAAATGCGGAATGGCCGTGTATTATCTGTATCTCCTCCCTTATGAAGATATACCTAATCAGTGGAAGAGAGCATACCATCGTTGGAAGAACACATTGGTTGTAAAAAACCTTGACAGGGATATAATATACCTTGAATAAAACGCAAGAACGTAAGAAAAATAGAGAACATGAGGGAGTCGTTTAAGGACTAATCAAGTAGAGTGAAACACACACTTTCAGACCGTTTGTCATGTATCTTACTCCTACTCTATCCCCATAGGAATGGGTAAGTATCACCACTTTGTGCCCGTGCTCCAGCAGGCATTGAGACAGATTGAAGATGTGCTCCTCGACGCCGCCCATGTTTGGATAGAAGAAATCCGAGACCATGCTGTACAAGACGACGTATTACATATATATATACACTATACAGTAAAGATAACTTCTCTCCCGTTCATAGATGATAAACGAGAGAAAGGATTATTGGCACTGTGTGCCATTAAGGCGAGAAAATACCGTACGAACCATATTTTGTGTTTTGCACTGCTCATCTTCACACTCGTGCATGATTCACGCTGCTCGATTTAAATGCTATTGAATGCTACTGCAAATTCGCCGTATCATCGGGCGCGTCCGCCCGCCACGCCGTTCCCTCCTGATAACAATCCCGTTATCGTCTCATCACAGCGTTCGTTGGTTTGCCACGGATCGTGTTGGTGCATCTCTAATTAGCCTGTCCAGTGTCCACGCTGATAATGGACAATTGTAATGCATACCAGTGGGCGGTTACACGCTAATCGGCCGACCGGAAAGCATTCTAACCTCAATCACGAGAAAAAAAATTTAAATCTACTTCGAGCAAGACTCGACAAGCTGGCCCGTCCGTCGCACTTTCATTCGACGTCCCGGAGCATCCTTATGCGCGATAAACCCCGAATTGTCTTTAATTAGTTTAATTTTATGCGTTTCTGTCGCAAATTGACATAATAGTCTTGGCACCAAGTAATAATATTTTGTAAATTATTTAGTTAGGCTCCCCCTACAACGTAACATGCATCGAAACACCAATTTATCACAAAGATTATTGTCGGTAAACAGATAATAGAAGAACAGTGACCGGTTGTAGGTAACTGAACGTACATGCGTAAATTCGATTTCCGAGTGGCGTGAAGTCTAATGGCGCTTCAGTTCTCGACGCGCGGACGAAACCAAATAAATAATAAAATACTTCGTGAAATTGTTGCGCTTGAAATTGAATTGATATTCCATTGACATGCCGATTCTGGACAAAAGGAAAGGGGACGATATTCTGGCGTTAGTCCCCGCTTCGAAAAGAACTAAAAATGAAGTCGTCTTCAGCAGCAGAGAGAAGGCAGTTGTTCAAAGCGTAAGTCCAACCTCAAAAGTATTGTGTTTCTTGGAAAAAATGAAGTTGTACGTGTAATAAAATTTTAAAGGGCCCACCGCGGACGTCCTCCTTAATGTCGATGATAATGCTGCTCGAGGGGCACCAAGGAGATATTTTCTCCATAGAATTTCATCCGGAGGGACAGTATCTCGCATCCACAGGATTTGATCGACAAATCTGTACGTCTTATGTAAAGAGCTGAATTGACATAGGGTCTGTTTTCTGTTCCTGAACTGCCTGCACTAATTCAGAGTTTATCTTTTTCCTTCCAATGTGGAGTAAAAAAGATAAACTCTGAACTAGTGCATCAGTTCCGGAATAGAAAACAGACCTATATTTGCGTATATAAATTTCAGTCTTTTATCTAATAAAATATTGTGCCTTTGCAGTTATCTGGAATGTTTACGGAGAATGTGAAAATATTGGCATCATGACCGGACACAGTGGCGCTGTGATGGAATTACATTTCAGTCCAGATGGCAATCATTTATATACAGCCAGCACAGATATGACGCTGGGTTTGTGGGATATAGTAGCTGGGACACGAATTAAGAAGCTGAAGGGCCATACTTCGTTCGTAAATTCTGTATCAGGCGCACGAAGAGGGCCTACGCTGCTCTGCTCGGGTAGCGACGACAGTACAATACGTATCTGGGATCCTAGAAAACGGGGTCAATGCTACACGTTGAACAATACATATCAGGTATTGTAAAAGTATTATTCATATTGAATAATATGAATAATATGAATGGAACAATATTGAATAATATGAATAATGAAATCGTACTTTTATGTGCAAACTTTTGTTACCTCTACTAGGTCACTGCAGTGACGTTCAATGATACAGCAGAACAAGTGATTAGCGGCGGTATTGACAATGATATAAAAGTATGGGATCTTCGAAAGAACGCGGTGCTCTACAAACTGAAAGGACACACCGACACCATTACTGGATTGAGTCTCAGTCCTGATGGATCTTACATACTTTCCAACGCCATGGATAATACGCTGAAGATATGGGACGTAAGACCGTTCGCGTCCTACGAACGTTGCGTGAAGATACTATCTGGACATCAACATAACTTTGAAAAGGTATTTTTTCGTAGTATCTTATTCTGATCTGTAACAGTTTGAGAAAAGAACCATCTATGCTGTAGATGTTGGCGAGTTACACTGTTTTATATTACTCTTTTTAGAATCTTCTGAGATGCGCATGGTCACCGGATGGTAGCAAGGTATCATCGGGATCGTCAGACCGATTCCATTATATCTGGGATACTACGAGTCGGAGAATATTGTACAAATTGCCGGGGCACAACGGATCTGTAAACGACATCGATTTCCATCCAAAGGAACCTATAGGTATGGAATTCATAATTAGATGAAGATTCATAATTAGATTAGATCTCTTAAATATTATAGAGGAATGTAAATTTTGTACATTTTCTAATTTAAATTAAGTAAATAACTCAGACAACACGATGTCCAAAATCAAGACATAAGACGTCTTATAGAACATCTTTAAGGGGTTAAACCACTCTAGAGCGTCGAAAAGTAACCTAATTTTAAGAATTTTTTCCGGGAAAACAATGACAAAAATGAAAAATATGTTTAGGGGTCTTTATTGCCTATACATCGAAGTGT
>NJRL01000014.1:404132-425833 GCA_003063815.1 Aphaenogaster rudis
AACGGCTAATTACAATTAGGCATTAGATATTGATCCAACTTCGAAAATATATTTATCTGCCGGTGGTTTAGAGCAGTGCTATCGAAAGAATCAGCCCTCAAAATTTGTTTCCTTGTAGTAAATCTGTATTGTGTTTCTCTAAATCATTGCAATTAAATGATACATATAATTAACTTAAATGCTTCGAATATAACTTTGAAATAACGTCTAATTAGGCATTATTGATCCAACTTTAAAAATATATTATCTGCTGGTGGTTTAGAGCAGTGCTGTCGAAAGAATCAGTCTTCAAATTGTTTTCTTGTAGTAAATCTGTATTGTGTTTCTCTAAAAATCATTGCAATTAAATGATACATATAATTAAATAAAATGCCTTGAATATTACTTTGAAATAACGGCTAATTTGGCATTATTGATCCAACTTCGAAAATATATTATCTGCTGGTGGTTTAGAGCAGTGCTCTCGAAAGAATCAGCCCTCAAATTGTTTTCTTGTAGTAAATCCGTATTGTGTTTCTCTAAACCAGTGCAATTAAATGATACATCTAATTAAATTAAATGCCTCGAATATTACTTTGAAATAACGGCTATTAGGCATTATTGATCCAACTTTGAAAATATATTATCTGCCGGTGGTTTAGAACAGTGCCAAGATTTGTAATTCTGGGTATTGAAGTGTGTCGGCGTTTATCCTTATTGCCTTTCTTTTTCTGTCTCCATTAAGAAAGAGGAAGGCAATAGGCGTGAACGCCGGTACACATCAAGCCAATGCTCGGAATCACACAAATCTTGGACAGCACCGCTCTAAACTGTACCGGCAGATAATATATTTTCGAACTTGGATCGATATCTGATGTCTGATTGTAATTAGCCATTATTTCAAAGTTATATTCGAGGCACTTAATTTATATAATTGTATGTATCATTTAATTATTACGAAGTGGCTCCATTGTAATTACCTTAGAGAAAGTTAAAGTTATCTTAGAGAAAGTACTAAAGTCACCAGTTATTACCAGTTATTATGGTATGTAGTACATGTCCCGTTTAATAATTTGTAGGAAAAAGACGGACAACAATCAGTGGTGGGAGCTATTCGATCAGAATACCTCGCGGTTTTATTACTATAACGCGACGTCTCAGAAAACCGTATGGCACCGCCCGACGGACTGTGACATCATACCGTTGGCGAAACTTCAGGTAAAACGAAACATTTTGATATCGTTTGATATGATTTAACATTTAACTTTCTTATTACAATATTAGCGCTGCGTGTGAGTCACACATCGATTGAATGAGCCATCCGGCGTTCGAGTACAGATAAAATCCAGATAAGATCGTGCCCCCCATTGGTATCTGCCGAGATCTGTACTTACTTATGAATCACATAAAATCTGCGAGTTCCGCATACGTTCTCGCACGCGCGCGTGTATACATATTCATGGATGTGTGTAATGATTTGTGAGTTTCTCCGGGATAACGTACGTTACAGAACTCGTGTATCTTAAAGTGGCGGAGATATAAGTGTGCAAGCGCGTCTGCTCTCTTCTCAGCTATAAATAGACGTTTGCAGCAGGGAGAAAAAACTCTGGTTTACATTATACCACGCTACTATCATGAAACTTCTCTCATGATAATGTTATTCGTTCATTTGAAGTTTGACAAAAATATGATTGCCAGATGTCCCGGAAAATACATATATTCTATGGCATCTACTTATATATTTAAATATCACGGATTATAAAATTGTTAATATATTATAATAGATCATATTTATCTCGTTTTATATATATATATATATAAATAAATAATAATATAAATTACGATCTTGTTTATATCATACGTTTTATAAAACTTATTTTTTATTATCCTTTTATATTTTATACATAGAGAAGCTTAATTAATTAATCAGTTGGCAATTAATTATCATTAACTTATAATTGTTTTATTCGTTAATTTGTCTATATATTCTTATATTTGTATAGACGCTAAAACAGAACACGGAACCTGCAAGCGGTAGCACATCCGATACTCAAAAGGTAACCGAGACGAGAAAGAAGGAATCCGTTTCGACGCAGACGCAAACTCCTTCGGTTAGTCGGTCGACGCGATTTAATCATCAGGAGAATACGAATTTGACTCCGACACTGGTAAATTTAATTTTCTTACAAAGATTTGAACGATAATGACATTTCGAGATTTTGCATGGCTACGTTTTCTTTCGTAGCAAGCTCTTTCTCTCGGCAGCGCGAACAAAACGCGGACTTCCACGGTTGGCGTCGATCTTCAGACTTCTCCTCCTTCTCCGTCTCCGTCCGCGAGACGACACCATCACCATCATCATCATCATAATAATAGGCATCACAGGCATCATGACGTACCTACAACACGTACCAGACAACACAATCATTCACAGGATTCTGGTAGATCCAGCGACAGTTCTGTTTCGCACAGTAGGACTTCCTTGGAGTCAACCGGTTATCGTTTGTTGGATTCGCCGCACAGGCATCATCATCGTCCGGCCGCGCAAACGCCGGTGAACACCGCACAATCTTCCCCTAGGCAGCACAGTAGCGGCACCCTGGAGACTAGGTGTCACAAGAGCGGAACTCTCGAAAGCGTGAAAAATCAGAAGTCTGTATCGCTGGTGGGAGAACCACCGCCGCTGGGTCTGTCGCTTTCAACCAGCACACCCCTGTTTAAAAAGAAGACTTTCTCTGACCCGCAACGTGAAGGTAGGGCTGGAAACTTGGATCTAGACAAAAGTAAAAATGGTAAGGATGTATAATATTTATGTTTTTATGTTTTTGCCATAATTATTTGTTATATACAAGTTACATAGATATCTCTTCAGTTATATCGATTGATTTCCTAATATTTTAGGTAGAGAAAGTAGTAGAGGCTCGTATGGTCCTGAGCCGAGTACATCGCCATATCGCGATTCTCTTATGGAATCTCGAGTCTTCAGGCAGGAAATGCCGCCGTATCGTCCGCCTGAGGTTCAACTTAGCCATAGTTACAAATCACAGGGCGAGAAGTATGGTTCCTTAATGGAGAGTGGCAATCGTTACCATAGGGATAGAGAGCGGGAGATACAGCAGCATCATCGGGAACGAGTTAATAGTCTCGACAAGACGAACCCACCAGCCTTTTATCCAAGTTCCATGCATTCGAGAAACATGAATAAGCAGCCGCAGGATGGTACGGGTAGCATAGGTAGAAGGCATCATGGATGCTCTGCGTCACTTTCAGAAGCGAATGTCAGGGACGTGTATGGTGCAATGTTGTCCGAGAGAAACGATCCTGCCAAGAGTCTTGGTAGGGTCGCTGGCGTACATAGTGGTAATTCGTCAAAACAAAGAGGTGGTCTCGAAGTGGTGGAGCGGGAGAGAGAGCGGGAGCGTGATAGAGAGAAGGAGTACAGGCGAAACACGGCGTGCAATAACTCACTGGACTGTAAGCGAGATAATCTTTCTATGCTTCTTTCGCCATCTTCCTGTATGTATCTTTTGCAATATATGAGTGATTATTATTTTACAAGGTGTGCCGCAGCCGTTGGGTCGTAGTTATAGTTTTGTGCAACAACAGAAGCAACAGCAAAAGATTCAGCAGCAATTACATCAACAGCAGCAGCAGCAACAACAGCAGCAGGCTAGAAGGAGAGAGCGGGATGACGATGCTATGCACGAGCGTTACTTGATGATAAGTCAGACTCACGAACAACCCAGACAAAGACTCAGTAGTAATACTAGCAGTAGTAACAGCAGCAACAGCAGCAGCAATAGTGCTGCAGGTGAAGAAACTGAGGGTCACGCCGAAGGAGACGATGGCAAGAAAAAAAGAAGTAATGGAAATCCCAGTCCCCCGCCATCGCCGTTTTACGGCAATCTTTTGGCTGATGCTGATCATTTATTACCATTGCAACATTACATCCTTCAACAAGCGAAATTATCAGGTAATAAGCCAAAAACCTTTCTGATATCGCAACTTGTGTGATATAGAATGTGTTTCATTGTTTTTCTTTTTTTATTTGCAATACATAGGTTGTTATAAGTTCGGAGATCCTTTATTAGTAGAAGAAGGGGAAGATTCTCTGGATGAGGAAGGTGGCAGGGGCGAAGGTGTCGGTGGAAGAGGTGATGACGATTCTGATGATCAATTCGCCGACGATGAAGCGGCTAGCAATCAAGGCGATTCTTCCAGTCAAGAATATCTCGAAGATCATTACGCAGGTAAGAAATTATTTTAAAGAGAATGAAATATGTAATATGTTTTTATTGAACATGAAATTAACGATGTATTCCTTCTCGTGTGTTTTTTAGATTTAGGTAACTACGACACCGCGGGCTTAGCGACTTATTACACCACAGCCGACACCCTGACAAGGCCACAAGCGCGACCACCTTCACCGCCGACTATTGTGTCTCAAACTGAAGTGAGAGACACTGTGGTGACCACGAGACAGGTCTCTATACCCACCGTAAGTTCAACTCCAAGTATCGGTATAACGAATGTCGATAACACTGACCTGGACGAGGCGCGGAGAGATGATAGCACGGGCGGCGGTGACATCGAGAAATACGCACAGGACAATCTCAATTTGAATTGCGGCAGGCCGAAAGGACTAAGACTGTTGTTTCGAAAGAAGTTTAGCGTACGGGATATTCTCAGTTGGTCGAAAGACCCGATACCGCAGCCGATGCTCGCGATGGTGGACGGCGAGAAATTACTCAAGAGAGAGGCTTGCAATCTATTCCGATTGGTTCAAGTATACATGGGAGATCGCAAAGCCAACGTAGGCATGACATTGGACGGCGTTGCCATGGATATTGTGAATACTGCGTTCACGAAGCCGCCTCTGCGGGATGAGTTGTATGTTCAGATCTGCCGGCAGACTACAGAGAATCCGCGGAAGGAGAGCCTGCGACGTGGATGGGAATTGATGGCTGTGTGTCTGGCTTTCGTGCCGCCAAGCGCCACGTTCGAGCCCTACCTGGAGGGCTATATGAATAGGCATCGCGATCCAAACTTCCAGTTCCCCGAGGTCGCAAAGTGGCCAATACACGTGCAAGTCAGTCATTACGCGACCGTAGCCTGCAGACGATTACAGCGGATCGGCGCGCATGGCAAACGACAACCTCGCAAGGCCACGGTGGAGGATATCGACCAAGCGAGGGTAATTAATTGCATTAACAATAACTGAAAAATCAATCGAGTATAGATTAATTCACTTCGCATTATAATGTAGTGATCTCCAAGAGTGACATATCCTTCATGTTTTTCTTGTAGATACAAATCTTCCGCGCGTCTATGTTCGGCGCGACGCTCTCAGAAGTGATGGCTTTACAAAGGGACCGCTTCCCGCTTAGAGAGTTACCATGGATACAAACTACATTAACACGCCAAGTGCTCGTGCGTGGTGGCACGCTGACTGAGGGTATTTTCCGGGTGTCCGCGGACGCCGACGAAGTCAGCGCGTTGAAATCCTGCTTGGACAGGTTCGAGGACGGTGCGATTCTGGCAGCTTCTCAGGACGCTCATGCGCCCGCTTCCCTGCTAAAATTGTGGGTACGCGAGTTATACGAGCCGTTGATACCGGATTCCTTCTACGTAGAATGCGTGTCCATGCGGCACGACGATCCGGAAGCGTCCGCGGCAAATGTGGCTGCGATCGTTGAACGTTTACCGGATCTTAACCGTCGTGTGCTGTGTCATCTAATACGCTTCCTACAGGTAAGAGGCTATTTTATACATTCTCAATAAGAGAAAGCTGAATGAAAATTCGTCTGCTATTTTCACCGTGCGCTTAGCCGCGTGCGATTGCATGACTCTAAATTCTTGTTTATGTCGGACAAAATATCGCGCACTCTTTAACAGATTGTAGATCTATATATACAGCAATGTTTAATGCTAAACGCACGGTGAGAGTATGAAGACTCAAGAGCAGCATGCACTCAACACCATTGAATCAAATCGAATGAAACATCTTTGGTGAACATATGCTACGATACTGAAACAACTTTACAGATATTCGCTAGACCCGAGGTGGTCGCCCGTACTAAAATGGACGCCAATAATCTTGCGATGGTGATGGCGCCGAATGTATTGCGGTGTACGTCTCAAGATCCTCGGGTAATCTTAGAGAATGCACGGAAGGAGATGGCCTTCGTCCGTACTCTCATCGAGTCACTAGACACCGCTTGGGTCGATGATCTTCACTGACCGTATCCTATCGCGCTAGAAAAAAGTCCGCTCTAGACTATTATGCCAAATGAATCAGCTGTATAGTCACGTCTATTGTTAGTTATCTCTCTTTCTCTCTCTCTCTCTTTCACTGTTCTCAATTTATCTTCACACTCTTCTTGTTTGTCCAGTCACCAATTTTCCCCATAGTTCCCCTATATAAATGTTCTTCGTAACGGTAATTTAGTGCTAAAGTCTTACCAAGCTAATCGATCAACCCGCTCCCTTATTTCCTATTTATTATTTATATACAGATTCTATGTTATATGACAGATTTTAGAGATTATATTAGATTATATTATGTATATCGCTATATTATATCATATTATATATTTTACCAATCCCTTGTTACCGCGTCGAACAAACGTGGACGGCTTTTTTACTCGATCATTGTTGAATCTCGTGTAAGATAAAAAAAGAAAAATCATGTGTTACCGTGTATAGCTGCGCTCCGCGATAATCTTTTTGTATAAGCGATGGATTAACGTGTAAAGCGTTATTATCGAGGAGTAAACACTGCGAAAGATTAGCAAGCTGTAGTCGCAAGTGTGTTTCTTCGATTTTCCCCCGAAATCTCCAAAAACAATAACAACACACTTTACATGAACTTCCACGACAAACACATAAATCTCACATATATTTTATAAAAATATCCCCATTTTATTTTTGTGCAATAGTATCCATACTTATAACTAATAAACTTTATTTTACAATGCAACAATCTATACAGATATATAAAAATAGCTCGGAATATTCCTATCACTAACAAGAATTGCCTTTCATTACATGTTTTGTACACTTTATTTATAAAGACTATGAGCAAATAGCAGTATAGTTTGTCGTCTTTGAGTCACCGCATTTTGCGTATTTTTTTTATGGTTCTTAAGTTATAAGAGAATATCACAACCTATCATCATATTCATATTGCGAAAGACAATACGCTAATCATATCAT
Organism: Aphaenogaster rudis; assembly: GCA_003063815.1. NCBI lineage: Eukaryota > Metazoa > Arthropoda > Insecta > Hymenoptera > Formicidae > Aphaenogaster > Aphaenogaster rudis. Next base: position 411,327 of record NJRL01000014.1, read on the forward strand.
CGTACAAAGAAGAATAACTGTATCAATGTATAATACATAGATTGATGGCTTAATAAGAGCCTTACACTAGCGATCACTGAAGACTCTAGCGATAATCACATCCATAAGAAATTAATTTTAACGTGTTACGTCTACTGTTATATACAACATGTACATAATGATCAATACTAATACTGAAGAAATCGTTACCAAAAAGAAAAAAGTAAGCATAGCGAGAAAGACTTTTCTGTCAGAAGCACACTCGTGTGGCTCGTCTGATTTCGCGTCTGGACGTCTGTTGGCTAAGAATTTCACTTCCTACGAGCGCTTTCGCAATCGTCGCGTCTCAATCGCATTATAGGCGCGATTATTAGGATCTAATCTTCGTCGACGGGACAGATCTCTAGGAACTCGATTATAGGCGTGTCGTATGAAGCGGCGAATTACGTCAGATCGTCTCGTCCGCGAGCTCGTGGAAGCGTTAATTAGTAGCTCGTGCCGCGCCGTATCGCTCGTTTGAAGAAAGCGGCAGATCGGTCGCGATAAATAGAGAAAGAAAGCCAAACGCACATAAAATGCCTCTCCCACCGCATATATCGCCGGCGAAAGGAATTACGCAGGATTACGAGGGACCGCGATTCTCTCTCGTTTCGTTTCATCATCATCATCATTATCATCACCATCATCATCTTCATCATCTTCTTCATCATCATCATCATCATCATCATCATCGTCATCGTCGTCAACATCGTCCGACTTTCGAGAACCGCCTTCGGATGGAGAACAGCTGCGTTTTGTAATTATACGACGTGCCCGAAATACGATTTCCCGCCGCGGAACGGATTGTCAGCAATTGTCGACAAACGTGGCGGTGGATCCGCTCGCGATCTCCGCGTACTCCTGCCTGCCGGCCGAACAGAGCTTACTGGAGAAATCCGTCTCCCGTTTTCTAAAAGCGGAACAAAGTTAGATATATATATATATATAGAATATATAGAAGCTATATATATATATATATATATATATATATATAGAAGAAGACAGTCCGAGGTCATTCTTCTCCGGTCGCGCTCTAGTTCCTCACCCTCTGCCCGGAAGGTCCATGGCGTCCACTTTGACGCTGTTGACGTACAGGCGATCGTTGCACCAGAAGAAGCACAGGGACCTAGGCTGCAGCACGTCCATGTCGTAGACCCAGGAGAGCTCGACCCGCTTGATCTTACCGATGTTGCCGATGGAACCGGTGGGATGGGCCACGACCATCCGCGCGGTTGATCCGTGCTCCAGTTTCATGTAACCGCTGCGGAAGCAAAAGCCCGTTAAGAAGATGATGGCAGGAAAAAGAAACCGGGCTATCGAGATTAAGCCTGGTCGCGCGGAAAGAACGGTTTTGCTGTAGTATCTAAAAATTTAGTCAGATACAGATCAGAAAATAATTATGTTGGACCATCCAAAATAATTATAGAGGACGCTCAAGCTGTTTGCTAGGATGTCAAAACTTTTTGCAGCATTGTCATTATGCTTGAGCGTCCTATATAATTATTTTGGATGGGCCGATATAATTATTCTCAGATCTGTATCTGGTTAAATTTTTAGATACTTTAGCAAAACTGTTCTTTCCGTAAAATAATTTACAGACACGCCGGTCTCTCGCGATCGATGATCCCGCTCGAGGAACATGCGCGAGAACACGCTCCCCGACGTTCACGTGGCCCGTTGTTTACCATCGCGGGGCGCGGGCCACGTGGAGCGTGAAATTAAATAGCCGGCGGTTTTTAATTCTCGGCCGTTGCGCGCGGGACCGGGGCCGACGTGGACGAATGTGGGTTATCGAGGCGATAATGCTCGCCGGCACAATTACTTGCCTGGGCGTGAGATCCATGTTGCGTATCACGCCTTTGTCGGCGTGGAGAGTGACTTTCATGAAGCCCTGCACCCAGCTCTCCGCGGTCGGCGGTCGGGCGAGGTTGATGGTGATTCTGTAATGTCTTCCTAAAAGGCGATTACGATCGGTATCAGAGAGTATTTCGAGAGAGATCCGGAGGGAGAGAAAAGAAAGAAAAAGAGAGAGAGATGCCGTCCGTTGCTTTTATCGTGGTACGCGCGCGGAGAAAGTCGCATCTCTCGCGATAGAGAAAAGCCGCATTGCTCGGTAGATATTCTTCTTCGCGCCGATAGCTGAAGAATTAACGGACGTCTATACAGCTAGAATCGAATAAATCTCGATCGAAATTAACGTTTATATCGGAGAAGACTCTTAATCGCGGCTGCGATATTTCTCGCATGACACTTTTATGATACGCCAAATAAAATGCCTATCTAAAAGCATAAGAGAACATTGTAGTGGAAAGCTGATGATCTCAACAAGGTTCTCGAGTAGTTATTACTATTGAGAAAGTTAATAATTATGGATACATTTTTAATTCTATAACGCAGAAAAGTGACTGTCCAACAGCATTAGCATAGTCTTATTTATCGTACCGAAGATCATAATAATAATAGTAATAATATTAATAATAATAGCTTTATTGAAGTGCCGAATAAAAGATGTTTACAAAAAATAAACGATATAAGAATCAGAAAACAGCATTTCAAGAGGTGAGACATCAGCAGTAATGCTGTTTATACAAGTCTAAACCTTGATCATACAGCCAACATGGATTTACCAAGTTGCAATAGTACGTTGTTTAAAGGTGAATTTATTCTCGTTAAAGCCGTTTAAGTAAAAACCTGCTGCTCAGTCGCATTCAACGGATATCATACTTACTGCAATACGGATCCTCCTTGCCAGTCATGAAGAAGAACTTCGAGCCCAGCAAGGACGAGACGTCCTGTCCCATGGCTTGGCGCTTCACCAGCGCTGGACTGGTGTCCGCGTAATAGCCCATCACGCCGCAGCTCAGGCTGTTGTTGCTCTTGCAGGAGAAGCACTCGCCCCGCAGGAAGCTCGCGTAGCTCGAGCACTCGTGCGCCACGTACTGGCACTTGGAGTTGATGCTCTCGATGAAGAGCTTGAGCGCGCGCACGTGGTTGCAGGCGACCAGGACGCGCGAAGCTTCCTCGAGGCCCTCCCTTATCAGGGTGAGCGGCAACGATGGCGTGGTCTCGCTCAGATCCGTGCAGCCGGGCTGTTCCTTGCCGTTGTTCGGATAGAAGTCCAGGTGTCCGCAAGGCTGACTCATTCCGTACCCTGGAAGGCCTTGCCATGTACTACGTTAGTTTGGAGAACACGTGATCCACGGCGGGGAACGCGACAGAGCTTTATTTATCAGAGGAGATTTATTGAAACGATGACTTACAAACATAAATAAGGATCTTGTCTCGGCGTATCAAATAAAGCTAAATCTGATATAACTATTTTTGCTTTCGAGATTTACAGTCGAGATTTTTTTCTTTTTACTTAGGGAATCCTTAAGTTATGAAATCCTGATCTGATAAGTTTACGTAAAGTTTCACAGGTTGATGAATCTAATTTCCTAAATTCTTTTTATTCTTTAAATTATACATGTTTTATAATGTTTTTAGCTTATTGAAGAGACATCGATCTTTGCAGTTTCAGTAGATCTGCATGTCATCTTTCGGATTGTTCTGATCAATAGAGCCTCGCTGCCTCTAGCTCTTCGTTTTATGCACGGACAAGCTCGATAAAAAATCTATTCGAAGCGGTAAGATTGAGCGTTGTTTACCTAAGAAAAATATGCTCTTTCCGTCGGTGTGAATTACGTCCACCAGTCGAGCGTCCGTGTAATCCAGGCGAAGATGGCTCGGCATTCCTTGGAAGTACGGTTCCGCGGGGTCCAAGCCGGTGATACGTCCGATATTGCCGCCCAATTTCTCGCCCGCATAACCGGCAGTGTGGGCACCGAGGCTGTGTCCGATCAAATGCACGTCGTTCGGGTCCATGCCGTAGTTTGTCTACATTTTACCAGAAATAAAGGATAGACATGTAAATATAATATTTTGTTACAATCAAAAATAAAAATTATTTTCACTTTACTACGTTATCACAAATTTCTGCAACTATCGGTTGATGCTACGAATGTCGTGGTTGCTCTTCTTTTTAGGTATTACGTTCGTGATATTTTATCTCGATCGACCTGAGAATATAGTATTATCTGCGGATATGTATTTAACCCTTTCGCTACGAAGGGCATATATATACATTTTCTAAAAGTGGTCAGTCATTTACGGAAGGCGAATATATACGCCTTCTGAAAGTGGACTCTCATTTATGAAGAGCGTATTATATACGCTTATACAATGTATACAATTTATTACATTTATTTTTGCCTTTTCTTTTTTATAAGTTTATTTTTTTTGAAAAAGAGAAAAGGCAAACTTGCGTCGAGAACACCTCGTGCGTTGCAAGCGGTAGAGTGTTTCGGTATGGCATCGTTGAACAGTAATTGTCTCGTCCCGCATACAACGCTTTTCGCTTCAAGCGCATCGTAGCGAAAGGATTAATTTAGGATCTCTTACCTGCAAGTGCTTGATGAGATGAGCTAATTCGAGTCCAACCAATCTCGTGTTCGCTGTCGCTTGGGTGTACAAAGGTAGACTCCCACCGGCCCAGTCGACCACGATAACGTTGTAATCACCGTGCACCAACAACTCGCTCCTCATCTCCTGCGGGTATGTTTCGACGATAAATGCCGGCAATAATTTTCGCGCATTGCTTAAGAGCTGCGTCTGTCATCAAATGTAACCGTGTCACTAGGTCGCGTATATTTATTTGACACACTGACGCAATGTAGCAGAAAAATACATTATTTTTACCAATACGTCTAGCTCGCTAATAGGCGATGATGGTCAGGCGATGGAGACGCACGACGTAGTCTAGTCTTTGGTACATGCAATTGGTATTATATGAATATATGACAATTCGATTGCGAAGTTCATAACGCAAGATTTCAATAAAAATTTAGGATGATGAACGAGTATCCATGCAGGAATAATAAAAGATATACTCACCTTAACCCAATTGCTGAGTGGAGTGTCTATAAAGCCATGTATAATGAATTTAGTCTTTCGCTTAGGATTGAAGTTCGAGTTTTCGATGGATTTATCCTTGGCCACCTTTAATATTTGACCCTGGGAAAAAAACGACAGGTATATGTTATTAAACACACATCTATCAACGAAGAGAGTCGATTATTCGAAGAGCTCGTTCAAAAGCATTCGTATGTGTAGATTTTAGATTCCAAACGTGACGCATATACATTTTTTAAATTGTTTTTAAACTGAGAACAATGGATGCCAATAGCAAGAATTACATTAAAGAATAGATGCATATTTTCTTTCGAGAAAAAGGATATTAGCAAAAATTTTGCAATGTCACGGTATTTGCTAATTTTGCTGATCACGAAGAGTATGTACACTGGAAAGAATGGTTTTGCTGAAATGTCTAGAAATTTGACCAGATATAGATCTGAAAATAATTTTGTTGGGCCATCCAAATAATTATGTAAGACGCCCAAAATAGTTGCTGGAACATGAAAACTTTTTGCAGCATTATCATCATGTTGAACGTTTTACACCGTTACTTTTGATGGCCTAACAAATTTATTTTCAGATCTGTATCTGGCCAAATTTTTAGATACTTGAGCAAAACCGTTCTTTCCGTGTAGAAGTATTTATTTTAATTTCACGATTCAACGATTTTATGCGAGGCGAATGATATATGTTTGCGTGCGCAGTTATGTGGTAGGTATGTGATTTCACCGCGCGCATTATGCCGCTGATACCGCGTTCGAAACTTCACGCAGACCCTCTCTTCCTCCTGGAGTATCCATTAATTCATAAATTAGAGATCTTATCTTCACGCACGTAAGAATAGCGCGCGTGCGCGCCGCGTAGCACCACCGTCTGCTCACTGGCACGTGCAGTTTTGTTTAATTAATGGCGCTAATTAAGATATCCGAAGGGTATTAAATATTAACGGCTGATCCCGCTCGCGATAGGAGGCGAGATGGAGGATACCCCGTTCAGTTATTCTTGTCGCGAGGCGAAATCAGACGGGAACTTTTAATACAATTTCTCGATGTGCGCGGTTACATATGCGGAAGCATTTACACCGTATTTATTAGCATTACATCGGATTTATTAGCCGTGAAATTCCAGTCGTCGATGAATTTCGATCTATCACACCCAGGTTTCACTTTCGCGTTACGGCCAAAACGCAAAACGTGCTTTCGAGACGTGCTCGTCGCGCGATCGTCTTCCGGGTCTTTTATCAGAAACGTCGCAGCCTTCACTTACGTCCAGAGGATTCTGATTCGTGTAGAGGATGAATCTGGTATTGATGACTTCTCGCGGTAATGGGAAAACGTTGAGGGGTCGATGAATGAGGTGGTACCAGCTCCTGGTGATGTTTAGGCAGCCCAGCTCGTCGTAGCAGCGCGTCTCGTTCTCGACTGAAAGAAATTGTTCCTTCACTGTTGCGTCAATTTTACTCGTTTCGACTAAATTTTATCCTACCTTTTATGAACTATATTCATTCAGTGTATTGAATTTTCACCTACTATAAAAGTGAATCGTTAAAAGTCAACCCTTTTTTTTACTTATGACACTTTTGATGCAAAATTCTCTTTTCTCTTTTCAGTTTTAGAAACTCAGTTATGTTATTCTACCAGTAATAAGAATTCCAAAAACCCATTCTTTTTTGCAAACAATTCAAAAACAATTTTTGAGTTATGTCGTTGTTGAAGCAAATGACCGATATACAGTCGAATCTGGTCGAATCCCACTAACTCGAACCTCGCTAATTCGAAAACCTCTATAATTCGAATTTTTGTTTCAATTATAGAAATTTATTCTCTATACTCTGTATCTCTATAACTCTCGAAACACTCGACAAGTTGAAAATCTCTGTAATTTGAATTTTTATTTGTTCTTTTGGCATTCGAATTAAAGAGATTCGATTGTATTTTTAACATTGTCACGTAAGGGAATATGAATTGTCCCTCAACATTACTGCGATTGGAATTTCTATCTAATCTGTCTGTGATGATAGTTACAAGGCAGCCAAGGTATGTTGACTTCGATCCGATCGCTGCGCGCCCACTGCCAAGGGTCCAGGATTCCGGCGGAGCAGATAACAGGAGTCAATGCGACGAGGAGCAGGACCAACGCTCCTTCGCCGTTGTCGCCGACTCCTCGTCTGTTCATGCCGCTCCTCCTCATCCTGCCAAGAAAAAAAAACCGCGGTCGATAACGATTTGCACGATGAAGCTGATGTCGCGTACTGATACTTGAATCGCGTTGCTGGGTCACCTATTTACTCTTTTATACTCAGTCGCTAAAGCACGTTCTACATTAGTCGCAAGACGATCGCAAATCTGTTGCGACAGTGGTACTATTGACGCTTCTGATTGGCTGTCGCAACAAGCTTGCGATCTACTTGCGACTAATGTAGAACGGGCTTTACAGGAGGCAATCAGTGCGTTCTTCTCAAAACAAGGATTGTTTTGATAGTAAATAAAAATGAATATGTCGAGAATTATTACGGAAACATTGCGAGCGCACTGGACCACGAACGCGTACGCAACTGTTGAATAAATACAATGGCTGTTTTGGGTTGCACGAGGATTAAATCGCTACTAAATGTTTGAAAGGATGACCGCCGAATCTAAAAGTGCCGAGCGTAATATTGGTGGGAGTTAAACAGCCTTCGAGCTCTCGCGAGATAATGAAGCTCCTAATTGTTATGTTATAGGAAAGATATTCGACAAGGCCGACCATGCACGTTTGCGCTTGTTAAATCCTCAATGTTCGCAAAAAAGAAATCAACATATTTCGATTCATCTCTGAGTGATTGCGCAATTCTTTAGGAACGCTCTATCTGGAAAGGTTTATCGTTTAAGAATAAATAAAATTCAGAATCATTTGGAAATAATGCGAATTCATATTCAGCGTGTCATATTTCTGACTTCATACGTCGAAGTGAGATGTAACGCGAGATAGCGTCGACATCATTTGTAACATTTGTCTATCCGGGCGGGCCTTTGTCTGCCCGGATTGACGTTGTCACAATCACGCGATGTACCATTATTTGCGCTACGATATTCGCACCGCGTGTGACTCGTAATGACATGTTGACGGTCGCGACAATAGAATGAGGAAGAGGAAGACGAAGCCTCTGTTAATGTATTGGACATTTCGATGATATAACCGGCGTATCTACGTACATCGTTACGAGCCTCGACGCTACTTTTCCATTTTGCAATAAAGAGAAGATCGTTAATTGCATATTGTTAAATAATAACCGCATCGCAGCGCCAACCGCATTTGCGCGAGTCCGCGAATTCCTCGAGAAATCCATCGGGGTCGAGCTCGAACATTGATGAAACGATTGTTCTACTTACAGCCTTCGTTATCTTACACAACGACGATGATTATGTCACTTGCGTGAGTATCGTACCTCATTGAACCTAGATTATGTCACGCGCGTGGATTGCACTTACGTGAGAGGGTTCACGAGTGCAGGGACATCGGCGGCTATGAAGCGGCTCCTCTCGCGAGCGTTATCACGCCAAGTTACCATTGATGGTCGCGCTTTCACCGGCCACCAGGCCACTCCGGTCATTCGCAGCGGAAAACGCGCATACGCAACACTGCTTTAGTCGATTGTCAGTTTAAGTGCACTATCTGGTAAACAGGTAGATCGCATCAAGTCGTTGGGCGATTTGTCGAGATCAACGACGCGGCACGAGAGAGCATTAACGTTATTTACTCCGCGGTAAAACGTTGTCGGCAGTTGCGAATGAAATTTACCTTGGGGAAAAAGGATTGATGTAGTTTCGTTTACAGAGACCACACAGGTCAAATTTTTATACGCGAATTCGCGATCCGCGAGAGCCTCGAAGCGATCGATTTCTACACGAAGATAAAGAAAAAAAATTGAGATCCGATAACATCAATAAATATGATAAAATGGCCAGGGGAACGAGCAAGCAAAGATATCGAGATGTCATAAAGTTAATTTATTCGTACGTAAATAAAGATAGAAAATAAAAAATAATAAGACGTTTCGTACTCACTGAGTCTTCTTCAGTTAATAATAAATAATTAGTTTGTTAAAAGTTTTACATACTTGTAAAAATAAACGTTAACCGTATAAAATTCTATAACATATTAAAACATGAAAAAGTAAATTCTCGTATAGAATAACATGTTGTCAACAAGAGGCCATGTCAAAAGCTGAACATACATAAATATCAGAAAACCAATATTGTAAAAGTCAAACATAACGAACGTTTCCTTGAGAGTCGCAACGGTAAAATTGTGGTAAAACGTTATTGTAAAAAATTCACTGAAAAAATTGTATTCTCCTCTAAAATAAGCGCCAAGAGAATCTTCTTAGTTTTAGATTCTCCTCTTAGTTTAAGAGGAGAATCTTAACATGTAAGAATATTCTTATATGTTAAGAATATCTCTTTAGAGGATATATTGTTTAACAGAGAGATTCTCCTCTTAAACTAAGAAGATCCTCTTGGCGCTTATTTAAGAGTAGAATACAATTTTTTCGGTGTTGTATTACCAATTCATCGTTCTCAGGCGAGAATGTGTTGAGTCCGCGGTAAAAATATATTATTGCTGCACATAACGAGTTTGATTTCTATGTGTTCCTCTCTCTTTTTCATCGCTGTAAGTCGTGAAATTAAAGACTGGAGCTTTTGATTATCGTTCAAGGTAAATTATCCGAGTTAATTATATTTTCAGCGATCGGTATCGGGAGGGACGGAATGTAACGGGAAGAGCAGAGATAATTCGAGACCTGTCGCACGAATATGGGCAGTCATTCCGTGCGGAATGTCGCACGGTATTTTCTGCATTCCCTGAAAGGAGCAGCTGCATACCGAGCGCTGCATACCGATCCAGGAGCGGCTCCTCTCGCGATCGCGCCGATCGGTTTCAATGAGTCACGCAGTAACGAACACGGCGTAAACGGTGTTTCGCCGTGGAGCCGCTTTATTATCTGCTTCTACCACAATCGTGGCAATTCCGAGGCGTACGCACGTACACGCGTACCGTTTTCGAGTTGTGCGCGCAGGTTGTGCTGGTCAACTGCTCACGGCCTTTTTGTTTTTGTACCGCCACTTTCCCTCCACTTCCGCAACGAATATCCTAGAGGCGAAATGTTCGAATGTACCTACGTTGCGATTGCTTTCGATCTTTTGAACGGCTTGAGCGACATTGATGCGGTAATTGCCGCAGCATCTAGGAAAATCGCATGTTAGTGTCAACTCTCATGTTAATCTAATAGATGCTTTAGCATTTATTATTATTAAATTTAATACTCGTAGAGGACCACAATCCGTATGGTTGATACGTACACTGAAAAAAAAGAATGGTTGTGCCAACCAGATTCTGGTTGGCTCGCACAGAAATCTGTTTGTGTCAACCAGATTTCTGTGCGAGCTAACCAGAATCTGGTTGGCACAACCATTCTTTTTTTTCCGTGTAGTAATAAAATAGAATACCATCTATGGCCAGTCAAGTCGTCTTACAATTTATTATATGTTTATTATTTACTGGCGATTTAGGAAAAATTAAAGTTATCTCATGTTAATGTTTCTCGTCTAGTTGTTATCAATTGCTCGCATTGCACACGATGGCGATCTCGATACGTGGGATTAAGATAACCGTCGACGACGTAATAGGTTTCGATCACAGATTTCTATATACTATACTTGATCACTAATACCTAGTGAATTTGTATGATGAAATGTGATGCGAGTGACTTTGCAGTAGCCATATTTACTGTGGGATAAAATACCATACTAGGTGATATTGTGAAATGTGATACATGAAAATATATGTGATATATGTGGGGTAAAAAATAATAGATTTTTTATGAAAAATATTTTCATGGAAAATGCTTATGACTTGTTGTATAATTGGATGTCGAAATAAAGAAGGAAAAATATCAATCTTTTTCGTAAGTATATAATTTAACCTTTGTCTTCCTATTTTAGAAATTTAAATTATAAATTTTTATAAATATCACTCCAGGCAAAGTAATATTTTTCGCAATAAATTCTTCGCAGTGTTCTCTTTATTAGAATTATTATTATTATTATTAAATTGATTATCTCTATATAATTTATATGATATTACTATTTTAGCTTTAGTTAGACTACGTTTCAAGACAAATAATCGTATGATTAGCTGAGCTGAGAAATGTATATAAATTCATGTAAAAAATATTATTTGCACAAAGATCCAGCCCGACCGAAAAAGGCCTATAATATATGCTCATATATTTCTGTAATGATATATCGATCTATCTTCACTTATTATTCATAAAATTTTCTAAAGAAATGAGTTTCTTACGTATATTTTTATATTATTCTATATGTTTTTAATTATACACTTTGTATATTATTTTTATCCAACACTAAATATAGTGACACAGTTTCAATTAGAGGGTCTCTAGTTTCAATATGTAGATCACTATTAGCGGTCTAGCGTACTATGTAAAAGCCTGTGGTTTCGATCGAGCCTTGCTCTTGGTTCGTTCGAAAATTCCGAACATTGTTTTTGTACATTTTTATTGCTTTTGCCATCGCAGTGCTCTCGACTCTCGGAAGCTGTCACGTGGTGGGTCGAAAGGAAACCGGTTCCCCTCTCGCCCTTTCTCTCTCCCTCTTTCTTTCTTTCTCTCAGTCGGGTCCCGCATTTCACCGTTTGCTTCGGGTATTAAATAATTATTATTTCGAAAGCGGGAGAGTGTATATGTAACCGCGGCGCCAGTCGCACGGGGAAAGGAGGAGAGGCGCAATGCCGACCTCCGTGTAATTGTGGCCCAGATTCGGCGTCCTTCCCTGCGGCAATGCTGTACCACTTCCTGTATATCCCTCGCGCTCTCTCTTCCACTCTTTCTCACTCCGCCTCCTGGTGTGCCCTCATCTGTAACGCGAAGCGATCGCCAGCGCAACGCACATCCTCTTACACATCTCCGGGCCTTTTACATGTCCCCAGGTCGATTCGTCTCTAGACTGAACTCTCGTTTCTCATTCCGACAAGCTTTTCTACATTCTTATGACTGTAATAATGCTCTTACACTAAATTTCTTTATTTTGGATTTTTAACGGACGCCTTTTGGACGTTTGACAGACGCCTGTAAAATACGACGCGAAAATACATGCGACAGGAATTGTATATCGAAGAAGTGTTATCTTCCGCCTTGTCTTACACGAAAAGAACGGCTGAGTATCTAAAATTTTTGCCAGATCTAAAAATAATTATGTTGTCTAAATAATTATATTGGACGCTCAAGCTGGTTACTAGAATATATCAAAACCTTTTTCAACATTATCATCATGCTTGAGTGTCCTACATAATTATATTTGAATGGTCCAATATAATTATTTTCAGATCTGTATCTGGCTAAATTTTTAGATACTTCAGCAAAACCATTCTTTCCATGAACAGCCGATAAACAACGATTGCCATCGCGTTTCCTCGCGGCGCAAACAAAAACCTATTTCGCGAAAGTTCGAGTGATTCTATCTTCTTTCTCATCTTTTTTTTTTTCGCCGGTACATCTTCGCAGTTTTCCTCTCTTACGCGAGCAACAAGGTGCCGTGACTGATTGTACAGGAAGCGCGTATCGCGCGTTCTTTGTCGCTCCGCGGAAACGTTGTAGTACTTGCAGTCTTCAATGCGCGTTTGTCTCCGCGATCGCTAAGCGCATTTTTGCGATATGCGACATTTGCGTACATCTTTGTGCGCGAATCCGTCGATTTGCATGTCACGCGAGAAAGCATGCGTGGTATGCGAGATCTTGAACCTGAAAGGTCGAACCGCACTCCGTTACATAATTCCGATTAGAACTAATGCGTTATTTCAGCATGTTCACTGCGATTTTCGTAAGAGCGCAGCATTAAATATATATGTACGAGGATCGTTCAGAAAATAAAGGACGTTTAGTTATAAAAAAAATTTTTTTTAAGTTTATTAAAAAAAATTATATACTCAGTTGCTTCATATCTTTGTCCTTGGTTGTGTCCGGTGTTATTTACCATAACTTCTTCGCGATCATCCTCTTTTTTTCCAAGTTTTTTGAACACGTTCGTCATTAATAAATTTATATCTGAGCATCTTGGATCTAAACGATCTTGAGAAAATTAACGAGACATTGTTTTAAATATAAAAAATGGCGAAATCCTGAGGATTAACATCGTACGAGGCAAAAGACCACGCGAGGGACACGCTTCTGTTTAATATACAACTATCAAAGTATAATTTACAATTCATTTCGTTGATTATTCATCAATTAGACATTTTAAAGTATCAAGGAAGGACAACTGCTATTGCAACATTGTTCCGTATTATCTCGTTTCTGTATCCGAAAACTTTAATTGGCAATTTGCTCGGATTCCAATCGAATTTCTTGATGAGACGAAATATCAATGACAATCCTCATGTTTCGACGAAGAATACGTTGTGAAAAACCGGGACGAAAGTCAAGTCAAGCCGCGTGAAGAAACGAGAGAGCGCGGTACAGCAGCGTCAGCATCACCGTCATGACCTAATCCAATCTCCGAGGCGAGACAGGAGAAATTCTTCTTCCGATCTTTTGCTTACGTGCTACGTAATCGCACCTTTCTCTCTCTTTCTCTCTCTTGCTCCCTCGTGGTCGTTCGTACTCATGTCAGTGTTTTCATGCGTTCTTTATTCGCGCGTTGCGCAACACGCGTGCGGCCGCAAATTCGTGTGGGCCCCAGCATAAATTTCACCGCCTGGTCTCGTCTCGTCTCGTCTCGGCTCGGCTCGGCCCGTATGCCCGATTCGCATCGTCACGATAATTTAAAACGATAATTTAAAAACAATTTCCACCGCCCCGTTTCTATTTATGCTCGATGTAATCAGAGATATCGCGTAATTTGGCGAATAAAGTACTCGTTACTTTGTTCGCCGAATTCCTTACGTCAATGTTTTTCAGCGATCGGACGAGGATCTTCCCCCTCTTTCTTTTTCGCGAGGCTCGCAATCGCGCGGTGTGTAATAAAGGTTTCATGTGATTAAAAAGAAGCCGGATGAGATCCGACGAAATCGAGGAAGTTAGTTAGTCGATGGGAATGTCGGCACCAGGCATTGCAATGTTTCGACAGCCGCGACTCGCGCACACGGAAAGAATGGTTTTGCTGAATTATTTAAAAATTTGACCAGATACAGATCTGAAAATAATTTTGTTGGGCCATCAAAATAATTATGTAGGACGCCCAAAATAGTTGCTGGAACATTAAAACTTTTTGCAGCTTTATCATCATGTTTGAACGTCCTACGTAGTTACTTTTGATGGTCTAACAAAATTATTTTCAGATCTGTATCTGGCCAGATTTTTAGATACTTCAGCAAAACCGTTCTTTCCGTGCAAGAAACCGCGAACGATACACGGAAAAAACAATTTTGCTGAATTATTTAAAAATTTGGCCACTATTATAAATATTAAATGAAATTAATATATCTGAAAATGATTTTGTTAGTCCATCAAAAGTAACTAAATAGAACGCTTAAGCATA
>NJRL01000014.1:487183-503921 GCA_003063815.1 Aphaenogaster rudis
AGTTATATATTATACTATAATATAATATACTTAAATAGTAAAAATTAATCGTCGGTAGACCTAGTATTAAATTAGAATGTTGTCCTCAGATCTCACTTCTTGCTACACGGAACACTACGTTTGCTAAATCTATCGATTATGAAATTTCTGGAAACGGATCGAACCGAATCAGACGCTTTCGAAGAGTTCTTCATAGATTTTCGTAGCTGATTTGGAACGCAGAAACGTACACGCTCGGCCTACTTTGCATTTCGCGTTGCTTAATTCAATGCGACAAACGGAATTGCGAAATTATCAGAATGGCTCTATCGTTTTTACAATGGAATAATTAAATATTTATCGCATCATACTATCGCCAAATATGCGAGTAGTTTCAACAGCGCCTTCTCGCGTGCTTGAAAATTTTTATTCCTTTCTTCATCTCGCGCGCGTTTATTTCTCTCTTCTTTTTCTCGTACTGGAAACCTTCGTTATCACAAAGTTTATCGTGCGATGCCAAGTGTCATTAGTTACGCCATTGTCATCATTGGGTCTTGCATGGCTTAACAAAGTGGAATTGACGCATTTATGGTCACAAATTACGGGGTCAGCGACAATTTACCGATGCGATGACGACGACGTCGCACGAAAGCGCCCGGCAAAGGAGAGAAAGAGAAAGAGAAAGAGAGACAAAGAGAGAGAGGGGAGACCCCGGGCGCATAATGACAGTGAAAGGATCGTGACTTTGCCATTGGTTGCGAGGGAAACCGGCGCTATTATGCGCTATTCGCGCTCGTTCGCCTGGGCTCGCGATCGGCTGTTCGCCTACGACAGCCGCGAAATGAGCGGCTCGGATCGTATCGGAAAGGCCGCAGTTTCCGGAGATTAAATGTCATCCGCGTGATATTAAGTCCCATAGGGACTCCAGAGGTTGTTTAATTTATGATGATTATTCCTAGACTTCTACGTTGAATAATGGCTTTTCCTACGTGATATTAAAGACTGGATAAGATACTCTTTTTTTTATCTGTAGTTTCTATATGAAAAAATAAGTATAAAAATCTGTATACGGAAAAAAATAATGTTAACAGCATTAAGTTTAATTGAAAATAATTCTATTAATTCAATAACGGTATTAACGAAACGAATATATAATCTTGTTTTACCAAAGCTATAATTGAATTAACAAGATTATTTCCAATTAGACTTAATGCTGTTTATACATGATTTTTTTTTCGTGTACAGCCTCCAAATTCCATCATGGATTTTCCTTCGTGCAGCTAACGAGTATTATTTCGCTATAACGAGCAGGTTATAGCGGGTTATAGCGACGACTTCTGTCGTCGATTTCATTGCGAACAGAATTTGAAACTAATTTGACTTCGGATATTACGTTTTCATGTTACGGACAGGGTAAAGTTCAGCTTATGATACTTCCCGCAAACAAAGAGAGGTCATTTTTATCTGTAACATCGAAACCCATGCTCGAAATTATATTGGTCTCAAGGTGATTTAATTCTTGACTGTGAGAAAGGATGAATGTGATGGTGGATTTTATCATTAGTCCTTCACGTGGAAACTGCAACAATTTTGTTTTCCGCGTCGCGGCAGTTTTCTGTAGTTAAGATCTTGGGTTCATTGGCGATCAGCGTTTTCGTATCGTCCGGACACAGGGTAATCCTGAAAAAAAAAGAACGAAAAATAGAGCTACGGAAGCCGATTACGTAACTCTGCCTAATAAATACTATACTAATAGAATTCTATCAAACTGTATCTAATAATTATACAATTATACAGATCGCCATGTAATTATTGGATAGAGTTGCCGTGTAATTATTTCTGCAATTACGTATGTCCGACTTTATAAATGCCAGGCGGCTCGTTCATCTGTGATGTTCATTGCGCCGTTCCAACTCTTTTCTTTTCATCGCAACAAATGTCGCTGTCGAAACATTCGCGCATAATAAAGACGTATGGTACACGATTGCACGAAAGATAAGCTGGCTGTAAAGCCGCAGAAAACTGTAAAGACGCAATATGCGAGAGATAGCGTACGAGCGAGGGATTTACGATTATTTCCTTAAGTCTCGCATGCGCAAGGACGGTCATATATATGGAACGTCGCGTGTTCAAGGATCCTCGCGGTTTTTTCGCAGTCTTTTCGCTAAATATTACTTCGCCGACTAGAAAAACCAAGAGATGCAGGAAACAAGAGGAATTTCTCACCCGTAATCGGTCTCCAGATTTTTAATAGTCAGTGAGTCGATGTAAGCCCGCGGCGTGTGAAGTAGCCTCCATGTGAGCGGATTGAACACCGAGGTCCGGTACTCCCAGGTGATCTCCACCGAGTGCGGCTTCCCGACAACGTCGCCGGGCAGTACAGTCGTGTGCGTACTACCGGGTTCGTAGTACTTCGAGGTCGGGCTCAGCTGCATCCTTTCGGTCTTTTTGCCGTTTGCCCCAATCACGCGCACGACGAACATTCCGACCTCCCCGCCGTGCAACAGGCTCTCGTCCGTCTTCGAGATGTTTATCGTCAGCTTATAGTGGGCCTCTGTAATTTCCATGCAAATTCCGATCATACCAATTTCAGTTTCAGCTCGTTTACAAAGGCAAACGGATTCAGTGTTTGCCGGTATCTAGATAAAATTATCTAGATGATCATCTAGATGAAGAAATGGATCATCTTTAGCTAGATAAAAAAATACAGAAAGTATATTTATCTTTATCTTAGATAAAAAAGTATGTCACATCTTATCTAAAAATTATCTAAAATGACATTATTCGTTATGCTGGTTATGTAAAAGACTTTTCGTGGCAAGCTTCCTTTTTCACACAGGTCTATATTGTGATAATTATTTGTATTATAAAATTTGATTTATCGCACGTACAGGCCATCCGTTCCAGGCTTGCACTAGCCATCGAATTGTAATTACAATTGTATGTTCACGAGCCAAACAAATAGATTTGTTTAATCATATCAAATTAAATTGTGTTACTAACTGCAGAACGGCCGGTCAAATCCAGTCATCAGGTACACAGACGCGTGGTAATTTCCAGGTTGAGCGTCCAGTCCGAATCTGGGACAGTATTGGTTCACGCAGTCAAAACAACCACCCTCCTGGAATTTTTCCCAGGAACTACATGGCACGGCTAAGAACGGGCACCGCGAATTTATACTCTCGATGAAGTACTCGTAACTGCGGATATGGTTGCATCCCAGAAATCTCTTAATTCCTAAAAAAAGAAGCGTTTCAGACTCAGAGTGCTGACGCGAATCTAGATAGATAATTTTTGGCATAATAAAATCGAATATTCTTTGAAAGGACATCCCGACGTCGTATGACTAAGCGAATCGGGAACTCACCGCGAAAGAAACTGCCGCGTTCCAAGGTGATGGAATTGAGCACGCCCTCGTTACAGCCAGGTTGATTGCGACCGCTGTTCGGATAGAAATCGATGT
This sequence comes from Aphaenogaster rudis, assembly GCA_003063815.1. Lineage (NCBI taxonomy): Eukaryota > Metazoa > Arthropoda > Insecta > Hymenoptera > Formicidae > Aphaenogaster > Aphaenogaster rudis. Next base: position 490,626 of record NJRL01000014.1, read on the forward strand.
GTCCCACCGGTTGAACAATGCCGAGGCCACCGCTGATGAACGGACTCGAGTCGGTGTGAATGGCTGTTACGAATGTTGCGTCCGTTGGATCTAACCGGACCATCGGCGAGGTGTTGCTGAAGTGCGGTTCCGCCGGATCAAGGCCTTGCAGAGAGAAATTGTAACGTGAGAAGTGTTGACGCAAACAGCCGTTTCGACAACCGAAATCGGCACGAGTTTGGCAGGGAACGTGCGAGTACGGTGCGTCGGCGAAATAAATTCGTAATAAAGAGAATGAATTTTGTGTTGAAATTGGATGTTAGTTGACGAATAATTGCTAATTTTTTTAAGACTTCTACAGAGAAACTTGTCACATTCCTTTCTCTAATTTACATATGTGTATCTAAATTTTATCGAATTTATATATAATATTTTTTAATAATTATTATAATATAATTACAATATTTATATATATATATAAATAATACATATATAATATTTTATATATATTACATTGTTATATATTATATATTAAAATATTATATAATATAAATGTAATATATATATAAGTAAACTTTACAATTTACGAGATTAAAAAATTGTTGAGTTACCATAATTTTATATCTTCAATTGTTTATTTTGTTCGACGAATGCGAGGAATGTTGAATAACAATAATAGTTTTGAAGTTATACGCGTCGCGACAGGAATTTTGAATTGATGTTTCCGGGCATGCCGGCGAAATTAACAGGTTTTGAAGGCGATATGCGTACACGGAAAGAACGGTTTTGCTGAAATATTAAAAAATTTGGCCAGATACAGATCTGAAAAATAATTTTGTTGGATCATCAAAATAATTATGTAGGACACTCCAACATAATGATAATGCTGCAAAAAGTTTTGATATTCTAGCAACTATTTTAGGCGTCCTACATAATTATTTTGATGATCCAACAAAATTATTTTTCAGATCTGTATCTGGCCAAATTTTTTAATATTTCAGCAAAACCGTTCTTTCCGTGTACCGTAAAATTATATCATTCTTAATATGTATCGTTCTGCGATCTTAACGATCGTTCGCCACGCTCGACTTATAAGGCACATATGGTTCAGCTCCTGGTCACGTAAGGATTACTGAACGTTCCGCATGTAATTCCGTATTACATTGCGCAAAGACGGAAGTTATTTTGCGGTTTGTAGAGACAATGCGTTAACGACTTAGTTTTTTTACAAAGGAAAATCATCGTTGCGACGTTCTTGCATCACAACGCGATCTTCGCCATCCTGGACGAAATTTACGAATGACACTGAGCGCAGCAAACTTCGAATATTCCGCATGGAAAAGATTTATTTATGTACGGCGACGAATTGATGACGAACGACTTGTTTGTTTCGCTTCGACAATTTCCTTCAGGGAACTCTTTCACGCCTGTGATTGATGATATCCCATTATCTTTCTCGTCCTTATTCGGACGAGGCCTATCCTCCTGCTATCCTGCCACTTCTTGGGACAACGTGCTCTCTTATTCTGGTTGTTTACCGCAATCTCGTCGCCGGACGTGTCCAGGAGCCAGGCTTCTCGCCCGCATCCTCGACGCATGTCTCGTCCCGTCGGCGATCCTCGCGATTCGAGACATCCCCTCGTTAGGGGATGTCCTGCCTCGGGGTCGCGCCGAGGCGGAGAGAGGGCGTCGATACGCCGACCCTCGGCGAATTCTGCGGGTCGCTTCGCAGCCATTGACGATGTAGGCCCCGCCGCCGCCCTTGTTAACACACTTCGCGTCTTCTTCTGTTATCCTGGTAGTTCCCGATGGGATCGATAGCTTACGTAACGACCAAACCCGTCCGCCTCTGATCGGGTGCGTTCGATCTCATCGATTCCGCCAGGAGGGGTGGAAAATTTTGCGGAGTTACTTTTTTCCCGACGTGTATAAACTTACTTCCGTTCGTTTCTAATCGATTTGTCACTGGTAACGCAAATTGCATAACAACGGTGCGACTTGCGACGAAAAGTCACGCAGAGGAGAGAAGATAGTATCCTCATGTGACGATTATGTCCTGACTTTATGATTTTTAATCTCCACATGCCACGACAGAGCAAATTGCCATCATATGCTTGAACAATGGTCGTTGTCGCTGTTCGATATTGCTCGTTATATAAATCCACCAATGGCACAAATCACAGGAAAGTACAACGAAAGTATCATGATTTTGCAGTCGTTACATTCACCGTAACGAGGATTGTCTCCTATTTGCTTGTCGCAGCGAGAGGTATTGTCGTTCTTAGCTCATTACGTTCGAAAAAAAATTTCACTAATCATTTAAATTATAAGTTTGTGTAATGGAAACTCTGATGGAAAGTTGAAGTATACGTTTCAGACGTTAAAATATATGCGTACGATGGATAATCGAATGAGCAAATATTTTTCATATTCCTCAAAGATTCTGCACGCGTCCGCCAATCGTGTAACTTCATTTGTATTAAGCATTATCATTTTTATTCATTAATCTTATTGTGGAAAATGTGAAAAAAATATAATCCTCACTTTTAAGATTACATTTCAGATAAGGTTGAAATTATGGTTCGAGAAAGTCTGATTTTTGTTATTAATAATTTTGTTATTAAAATCATTTTCACCCCAATTTTTGCATGGCTAATAAAGCCTCGAGATCGACCCGAGTTGGACCTTTTCGAGCAAGTCGCTTCTACGGCGACTGCTATCCTGATCGTCTGCGATTCAATCGGCTATCTTCGTAATGCTCCGAGCTGTTTGCGACTGCAGGAGGGGACAAACGACCCACTCGACATTGACCGATTTCGAGTAGAAAAATGAGGAAGACGAGGAAAAGGCACCGTAACGGTGCCGCACCTTCATACCATTCTCATATTTCTATGACTTCATTCCGCGATTTCCTTTCTCCTCCTCTCTTGCGCTTTCCTTTTGCAATCGCTTCTTCAGCCTTGCATAAAGAGGCTTTTGACACTCTCCTCTCTCGCAATCGCTTCTTCAATCTCTCATAAAGAAGCCTGACTTTCTTGTCGCGTACGTAATCTTCGGAGGATTATTTAATCAATCATTTTTCATTCTTGCTTATTCATCCGCACCGTATAAAGATTTGCTTGCTGATTATTGCGCCGACGACGTTATGTCAGTTATTCACCCGGCATGGGTAACGTATAACATATTTTATATACAAAAGTTTTACGCCGATTACCATGATCATTCAAATTTACCTATAATTCGAGCTAATTTGTGGTGGTGTTCACTTCGCAAGTTGTATCCCACGTAACCGCAAGTGTGGGCGCCTAAACTGTGTCCGATGCAGTGCATTCTCGAGGGTGGAAACCCCGCGACCTCGATCAGCTGTGCTGCCAAGCGAGCTGTCATAGCACCCACTAGCCGTGTATTTGCCACCGCCTGCGTGTAGGGTGGTCCAGCACCGGCGAGCCAATTGACGATCACGACGTTGCAATCCTCCCGCAACAGCAGCTCCTTCATCACTCTCTACACAGTAAAAAATAAAATGTTAATTGTAACATTTTTCACATGTCCCAGAAAGTCCACTCTAAATTTTAAGTTAAAATAACTCATTCATCGTGTGTTACTTGTTGACAAACTAGAAATTAATTAATTAACACTATACTTCTTATATATGTCTTATTACTTATGATGTAATAATGACATACAAAATATTTCAACAGTTATATTAACACATGATATTAATAATTTTAACTCAAATTATATGTAACAGAAACATTTGATTTTAGTAAATTTAATTATTTTGTATGTCAAAGTTTACGATATATATATTATTTGAAGATTTACTTTGTTTATGTTAAAATGACTTTAAGACATGTTGATCTTTTTAAATAATTGTGTTAAAAGAACTCAAAATAATATTCAATTTCTAAACGACATACATAAAAAGTTAAGTTATTACGTTGACACAAACGTAACACGTGAAAATGTTATGAAAATGATAACATATCTGTTGTATGTTAATTTTACATTGAAATAATATAATCAAATCTTGGTAACACAAGAAAATTTTAACATATGGACGTACGATTTTTTACTGTGTATCAAAACATTCGTATTAGCGAAGGGTTTGACAGAGTACAATCGTAAAACTTCTTTTACGGAACAAAACAATGCGTGAGACGACATGTATGTACATTGTGTACCATTATGTATATTATTTCTATGAAAAGAAGTTGATTTCTCCAAAAATTTTGAGACGTACTTACCAAGACCCATGTTTTGTCGCCGTTATCGAGGAATCCGTGCATAATGAAATACAAATTAATCTTCTTGTTTAAGGGTGATGTCCGAATCGTCTCGAAGTCATCGATCTTCAACTCGTAAGGCTTTTCGGCCTGTTCGCGCGTGTAAAGAATGTAATGAGGGTCGATGCTATCCGGGCGTGCCGGAAATGTGGACACCGGTCGATTCTCTCCGGACCAGGGTGCTCCAATGTAAAAGCAACCATACGGCTTGTAGCATCGCCACATGTACCATTCTGAGGAATGGAAAATTGTTTTTACTCCTTGTTTTTAGCTGCATTGAAAAATTTAGTCCAACAGTGATCTCTAAATTTAATTTGCTCAACGTAAACATCGATGTTATTTGGTTCTTAAAATGGGTCAGGCAACTATCGTGAGATCTTTACTTAGAAACAAAGGAACACTGTTTTTCTGCTTTGCATCCTTGAAGAACTATATCTTATACGAAAATGTTTAGAAATGAAAGCGTATTGATTACGCCTACGGGTCAAATGATATACACTTAAATACATCGGGCTACCATGTTCGAGGCGCCTTGACTGTTTATCAGCTGAAAATATTAACCAGAAACTTTAATTTTCCTAAATCGCCAGTAAATAATTAACATGTAATAAATTGTAAGACGACTTAACTGGCCATAGATGGTTTTCTATTTATTACTACGTATCAACTATACGGATTGTGGTCCTCTACGAGTATTAAATTTTAATAATAATAATGCTAAAGCATCTATAAGATTCTCCCCCTCCCCCAACACCTCCCATCATGAAAACTGTTAAAGAATGAAAATATTAAGTTTTTATATAATCTCATCTTAATCACTTTCATAAATTCTAATCAGAGTTGGGAAGTAACGCGTTATTTGTGTAACGTTATTACTATTACAGTTACTTTTTTTAGTAACGAATAACGGTAACGAGTTACTTTTTTCAACGAATAACGATGACAAATTACTTTTTAATGTAACTTTCCTAATCCTGGTCCTAATATAATTATCTATCTCAATCTATATCGATCAAATAATTTGCGTAAACAAGAAAAGGTACAGAAATCTAGAATACTTTCAAAACTTTTCTCCGTTATGAGACTATCTGTTATTGGTGCCGTAAAGTTATATAAAGTTTCGGCGTAGTGCATCAATGGCAAATATTTTGGCATACGTATCTAACTGATTTGTTCGCCGTCCTTCATTAATATCAACCGACGCGTCGACGTTTCGAACGATCAGCGTTACTACTAGAATTACTCTCCTAGGGGTTATCAGCGCGTCCATGATATCTCCGCATGCGGCTCTCTATCAGTTCCTCGAAGACCCCGTTGATGTTTTGTCTCCGTGTTGGAGATCAACGATTAATGATCAGCGCAGTATACGATCGCACGTGACTTATATATATATATAAGTGATCAACTCTTATTTTTTTTACTACAATTCCCTCCCGACTTTTGTCTTCCGGGTATTTTCTTAATCCTCCACCCGATGTAACTTTCAAATCAAATGTGACTTTATGCAAGAAAATATACAGGCACAGCAAACGTAAATTATTATTTTATTCTCTTTTTATACTTTTGTACTTTTCACGGAGTATTCTAACCAAACTACAAAGAAGTAATTTTAGGCAGGAGGTTATAAGCGGATTTTTCGAAGTTGACACTTACGATCGTCGAGATCGAATTTGTTCTCCGCCTCCTCCGGCGACAAGGTCGTAGTCGTGATATTTTTTGGATCTGTTTTCTCGGGCAAGGTAGCCATCATGTTGGCTGTGTACGCCAACACCAACAGAGTTTCGTTGAGGAAAGACATGTTGAAATATTCTTCGTACTAACAGGTATTCGCAATCTTCACGTTGATGTATATAACTTACACTTCTCACAGTGTTTCGCTCTCTTCTGTAATACGATAATTTTACCGTATTATATGTATTGTTCCATCGAGCGCCAAATTTATATTTATAACATTGGCGTCTTTGCAGTAAAAAACTTTGTCAATGCTCTAAATGTATCAAGTAAAGTATGTTATCACAGTCTCAATGTTAACTTAATGTTAATCCTATGTTAACTTTACTTCTTCTATAAAATTCTACGATATATTTAAAAATGTCTTCTTCCTTATCACTTCACTTTCTCGAAAGTTAGCAGTAGTAAACATCCAAGGATTCTGGATCTTCAGAACTTTTCTGGTCAGTTGAAGGTAGGACACTTATTTACTTTAACTGCTGCAGGAATACGTTGCGACGTCCTTGGCGTCAACTCCACGAAGATCTCGTGAGCTCTAAATGTCTGTCTCCTCGACGGGGCAATTCATCACTGCCAGCCACTATGTAAGCCGCGCGATAACGAGCAATAATAATGAAAAAATCGATTGACGCAAAAGCGCCCTGATAGCACTCGAGTCGGCGTCGGTCCCGATATTGAGCGTCCGTCTCAAAATAAATGAAATTTTAATCGTGTATGCATTCAGTCGTGCGGCACACTAATTGACAGTGCTATTTCCAGCCGTTGACGTCTCCTCGATTCTTCTAGAAATCTTTAATTACCTTATATATTTAAGCAATTTTCAATTTTAAATCTGGATATTTAGATGTTCTAAATTTTTCTTTTTAATTTAAACAATTTTTAATTTAAGATTAATTTAATTTTAAATTTTGGACAATTTTTGAATTACACTGAATGCTGCCGTGCAATTCCCTTTTTGATCGATTCCGAAAACCGCGATTTCTGTCGATCGACACGCTGATTACGCTGAGACGAGAAAGATCGAAAAGCGTCACACGGTCACGGTCAAGCGTCCTCGATGATCTCTAGTCCACTGATCGACCAAGCACTAATCACTCAAATTTCTGCTGACCCGTCCTGAACTTCATGTGTTTCCGCCCCACTCCGCGAAGAGCTCGACTGGGAGCTTCTCTTTCTCCGGGCGCGGGCGATCCGGTTATAAAATGAAAAGACGGGAGACAAAGATTGCCACGTCGTTTTCCCTTCTCAAATCTCTCCTCTATTACAAAAATGCGCCGAATTTTCTTAAATTCTTGGAAACAATCAATATTTTCATAAATATCACGAAAATGATTATAAATAGATGAACTCGTTTGATACATCTTCATTCATATTTTAATTTAAAAAATGTATTTACCGCAAGCGGGTATTTCTCCATTTATCGTATATGTCGACATGAATTGATATAAGGCATGGAATTTCAGAAGGTACTTAAATCACGGGTCTAGTTTCCACCGAAACCTTCAATTCGCACCTAATGCGGTGTAGAACCATATTTAAGTCGATGGAAACGCAACTAATCTTTTTCATTACTACTCTACTTCCAATGGAAACAGTATTTCTAATGGATCTGCACCGAAGTAGAACCAGATTGAAGGCTTCGGTGGAAACTAGACTACTTATTCTTTCACAGCAGTATTTCCCAGTTTCCTCGATTTTCTTAAAATATCGCATTCGAGAAGAATTTGTCGAAGCTGACCGACCCTTTGTGAGTAACAGCCGCTCGAGACAGATCATTAAACGAGGTTTCTACGGAATCCGTCGGGGTATCGTCGAAAGTACCTCAAAAGGACCGCCCTTTTTGTGGTAGCCGCCTCTTCGTGGAAGCGTCTTTTCTCGGACGATACGAGACGATAAATCCGCCGGTAGTCCAGCGGCTTGCGGCTAATTAAACCAGATCAAAGACACTCAAGTACTCGTTAAGTCGTCCCCGTTTTTCTCTCCGTCCAAGTAACCCGACAACTGTTCCCTGGGTCGCCAAGGTGCGGTATCGCAATCGCCATGGCGATACGATCGCATGAAAGAGGCCCTTACGAAAGCTTCTGCAGGTAAGAGCAAAATGCATAGCCTTGCTGTATCGAGGTCGATCTTTGTTCGTCGAAGATGAACAGACATGCGGGAGTGATTTATGCACGTGGAGAATGCTGCGAAGGCTGCAACAACCGAGTTTCTTATGGACTTTCGTAACAGATCCTTAAATGTAAAATAATGTATTGATACTACCACTCAAACAAAAGTTTACGAGTGAGATTATTTTAAGAATGATTGTTAAACTAAACAATTTTATAACTTTAATTCTAGCCTTCTAGGTTTAGTGGGCGATATAAACAGCATGAAAAATTGCACGAAAATGTATCGGCTGTTTTCTCAGATAGAGGCAGACTCTTGTTCTTTTAGCAATCGGAATCACGAAACATTTAGCTTATGATGAGTCCGTTAACCTATGGTGGCTGAACTATTGTTCACGAGCCTCATTCAAAATCCACTGAAATAGGATACGAAGCAGGCTTCGCGCGAGGACAGGATACACAAAGGCTCTTTTCCGGCTTAGGTATGTCGAACCGATCGATATACGGGTGGGTCGAGAGCCGGTAACGCGCCATAGAATTGGCGCACCGCCCTATGGGGTGCCATCGACCCCGGGGTTCTGCCTGCGTTAAACGAGACCTCGCATATCCCCAGCATCCCCCTTCGCGAGTCACCCCCGTGGGGTGAAAATCGTCCTCCTGCCCGATCGTGAATCCCTAATACCTCGCACCCCCGAGACTCTCTCGCGAGACTTAGGAAACATCGCGAGATCGTCATGTCCGAACGCGCTACCAAGCCCGCGGGACTCCTGGTTGTTCCTGCGGGCTTGGTAGCCGAATCGTACGACTGTTGCATCGTGATTAAAGTATGAATGACAGCTGAGCGGAATATTGCCGGGGGTTGCAGCCCCTGACATCGGTCGGCCGCGTACAGGATCTGCGTCCTGTCTCAATTTTTAAGCGCACCGTGTACCTGCGTTAACCTTGCAGTAATTTTGATATCCACGATAATTTCAAAATTTGTTACTTTCGCAAAACGTTTTTTCTTTATGCATTAGAATATGATTAAATCTGTAATGATATCTTTGACATTAAATATACAATTATAATGTATATTGAAAGACTGTATCTTTTATACGTGGCTGCGAAGTACTTTTTTATGAGATAAGTTGCTATAACAAAACCGGTTTCCTTGCTCGCTCTTTAATCAATTAATTAGCTAAATACGCGCGATATCACATGCGGTCGTCTACCCGAAAAAAAAGTAAATGAAGGAGGCAGCGTGGAGGGAAAGAAAGGGGGATCGAACGCGTAGAGGCGCGCTCGTTGCTCGCGCGTGGGCAGCCACGTACGCCATAACATGGGTCTTTAATGATATGAACGACAGACTGCCGTCCCCTCCTCCCTCTTTTGACCTTGAAGGAGCCCTTGAAACACTCCTGGCAACCCTTGCTACCCTGTTACATTGCCCTATCCAATCCCCATTCATTTACATGCGCCTCCGTGCAAGGCGACCTTCGGGCTCGGCCGAGCTGCACAAAGTGATTTACCTCGCTGCGCGCCGGCACGTAAAGCAACCCACACGAAGCGCCGTTCAGCTAAATTGCTAATTATCCACCGGAGAGCACGGTCGCGTCTGATGCAGTTAGCAGCAACATCGTATTTCGAGCAGCGTATCCGAACAGGTCTCTGCATCTATATAATTATAGCGCAGTTTATCTCCAGATTACATGGCGAGTGCCTGTCTACCGACGCATTGTATACTATCATTTAATCGTTTTTATTGTCTTTGTTTAAAATTTCTATACTTTCAGTTACTTGTCACTTTTATTTGAACTTTAGATACCTTCGGTATTTCTTCGGCGTTGCTCAACTTTTAAAAGTCGCGCGGCTGGTCGAAAGAAAAGTTCCCTCAATTGCGTTTAGTTGACGTAGAGACGAGCGAATAAATATTTATGTATGTCACGACAATGACGTGAATTCGATATGTAGACGTTAAAATTTCTGTTTACGCGAAAAATATTTGTTCGCTGAAACGTGCGTCAAATATGTTCCCACGATCGTACTTTGTACTGATAATCCGCCGTCGTTTGCAGTTATGTATATTCCGCACCAATGTACATCAGATAACAACCGATTGCGTAGCCGAGACGTAGGTCGATCGAGCGAGATTTTCTTTCGAAAGTAGATAGAACTAGAAAAATCTATGTCAATAATTGATGTACATGAACGCTTAATTGCCTCCTTCAGTATGATATCGTAATGAACTCCGAGTAAAGAGCAATTTCGCTTTGTGGAAAAATAATGTATCTATCACGATGCGAATGTAAATAATGCTGCAAACTTTGACTTTCGTTGTTGACTTTTCCGTTCGAACTGGGATTCCCGATCACGAGAGTATCTGAATTTAACACGATGGATTTCTGACAACATAAATATTACTTATAATAGATTGTAAGACGACTTGACTGGCCATAGATGGTATTCTATTTATTACTACGTATCAACCATACGGATTGTGGTCCTCTCTACGAGTATTAAATTTTAATAATAATAATGCTAACGCATCTATTAGAATCTTTAGGAAAATTAAAATAAATATTACTCTAAATTCCATATAAATATGTATAAAATAATATGCTTCGCATCTTTAGAAAGTTTGCAACCTTAGATCTTACAAAATTCAATTTTAAAGGGATAAGAAGAAAGAATATATACACGGAAAAAACCGATTTTGCTGAAGTATCTGAAAATTTAGCCAGATACACAGATCTGAAAATAATTATGTTTTGACCGTCAAAGTAAATATGTAGGACGCTCAAGCATGATAATAATGCTGCAAAAAGTTTTGACATTCTAGCAACCAGCTTGAACGTCCAATATAATTATTTAGACAATCCAATTAATTTTTTCCATAATTATTTTCGGATCTATATCTGACTAATTTTTTAGATGCTTCAGCAAAACCGTTCTTTCCGCGTAATAATACAGTCCTCATTATAAATTATAACGAGCAATTAGAAATAAAAAGAAATTCTTGCGATTTCGAAGAGGGATTATGAGTTCATAAATCGACGAACTTTGAATTAATTTTTTACAATTTTTGTCGGGTTTTCTCTCGTTCCTCTTCAGTCGTCCCTTCGCGTTCTCTCCCTGCTTCTCGAGCACGCACGTCTTTATAGGGCCGCGCACGGCGATCTAAACCTTGTCCGTCTTCATGAATCCCTGTTCTACTCGCCGACACGTGTCCGTCTGGGGTTGCGTAACCCTTTGAACGTGCAGCACGATACGCAAAACCGACGCGACACACGTTATTAATCGCGTGCGCGCGCGTACGCAGGCGGACAGATGGACGAGAAGAAAAAAAGGAACATACAAAACCAACTTCATTTTTTTTATCAGGCAAACATGAAAGCTGCGAAGCGAGGCTACGTGACGCTATGCGACGCGATGCGACGCGACGCGCCGCTGCGTATCGTTGCGTACGGTGCGTATCGTTGCGTACGGTTCCGTATCGTTGACCAAAGTGAAACCACTTCCGCCTGCGCGTTTTACGAGCGCCAGCTGTATCCGAAGGTGCGCGTATACCGTAACCAGAACTATGTATTGTACATTACCCAACGTAACGACTCTTCCGACCGATTCGGAGTGAAATTTTTGTAAATAAAAATTTTTATTGCACATTGTCCATCTTCGAAGGCAATTTAAATTTAAGAATTTCTCGCGGAATTAGAATAAATTGGAAAGTTTTAACCGGTTTCTCAGGCGGTTTCAAAGACATGCCTTTTAAATAGAATTTTTATTTAATGTCATTATTAAAAAATAAGGAAACAAAACCTTTGTTTTTCCGGTTTTCTGGTTGTTGCGTGCGGTCGAGCCTTCCGTGAACGCATTCAAATCGCCTTGATTTTAATCGCGATCACAATAGGTAAATTTATGCACGCGAACGCAAGATCATCAGATAAATGAAATTTAACATGAAGAATAATTCTGAGATATTGCACGAGTTTTATGTTAATGCAGCGATGCGCATAAAAAGATGAAAAAGCCGGTAAAACGTGATTAACGATTTAATATCAACCGCTTTTATCTGCATCACGCAAGCGATATGCATTTCGCGATAAGTAATTTTCTCTTCATCGTTGCGGAATCCGGAAGAAAAAATTCCCTCACCAACAATTTCAGCGACTATATCCGCAAACGCGTACAAATGTTGATTCGAGCGAAGTTGAATTATTTTCTCGCGGAACAAAAATGTTGATCTTTATTTTGCTTCGACAATTTAGCGATTGATAAGATGAGGTTTCCCAAACCGTGTGAATCTAAATAAATGTTATTTAAATTTATTTTTTATTCTTTTCTTTCCTGGTTCCACAAAGAATGGTAATGCTAAGTAGCGATAAGCGTACGATTAGGTTTTCGGCGCCATAAGACCTCTGTCGACTGCCATTGCGCCATCGCCCTTTCGGTAGGGATTATGGTGCAACAGCCCAGGGCCGAAGAGTCCCCAAAAGACTTACACGTGTGTTCTAAGACCCTGTGAACACGGCCCTTCGCGTGATGGCCCTAAAGGGGTCAACGCGCGCGTGACTCGTTCCGCTCGACGCGCGATTGTAATTCTACGATCGCGCTCTCGACACGCGTCTCGTCGACAACGGTGTCGCCGTCGAAGGGAAGTCAGCTGGTGACATCGATTAGGAGAGCATATCCCGAAGAGCGCTTAGATAGGCCGCGCTTGAAATTCAACTCGGATAATTTCTCTTTTTAAAGACTCGTGCAAGACGTCGATGAGCAGAGTGAAGCTGGATACCGATCGCTCTGTCTTGTTTCGTCTTTTAATTGCCGAAAACTGTTAATCGGATTATGTTGTCAAATGGGCAAAGAATATATGCCGAATTCCGATCTTACATAAAGATCGAAATTTTTCGCATAAAACGATATTTATTGTAAGCTGAAAGCACTATTATTACATCTAAAGAAAGTGAAACTTTCTATGGAGGTAAAGTGTTTATTCCGTCAAAATAGAGCTCAGTTTTATATTATTAATATCTTATAACACTTTCTATAATTAGCATTATATAACTTTATAAATACTGTATCTCGTATCATGTATAATATTTTTGTCGGCTATAAGAGGAAATAGCGTTCTCGTATTTTTCTGTATTAATTTTCATTGTAAATATACGCGTGCGCGATTCTTGCAAGAGATTCATGCAAGACGTCGATGAGTAAAG
>NJRL01000014.1:564028-628624 GCA_003063815.1 Aphaenogaster rudis
TCGCGACCCCGGTCGTTTCGCCGTCCGCCCGTCCTTGTAACGCGCGTCCGCTCGCCCGCTCGCTCTCGTCGATACGTCGGGCTCCGCCATACCTCGCGGTGAACACGACGGCGGGGACGGCGCGGTGGTGCATGCAACCTGTTGTTTTCTCGCGGCGCGCTCCTCCACTCCGCCTGACACGCAGCCGTGCTGAGCGGCGACCCAGCGACGTGCGGCATCCGACGTGCTGGCGGCCGACCTAACCTCGCGCCCGCCGCCGACCTGGGAAACGCGCCGGCTCGTCGACGCTGGGAGCTGACGGCAGTATGAACGGGTAAGACGACACACGCTGATAAATGAATAGTTTCGTCCCGAGATGTGAAGCGTGCGGGCGAGAGAAAGAGAGGGATCGCGAGAAGGAGGGAGGAGGAAGGAGGTGAGAGTGACAGCTGAATGCATGTACGAATGTGTGGAGTGTTGACAGACGGGAAAAGGGAAGGGTGTAGTCTCGTATGTATGTATGCCGGAATGCTCTATATTGGGTTGAAGAGGAAAGAGAAAGGGAGAGGGAGAGAGAGAGAGAGGGAGGGAGGTAATGCATTGATTTGCGATTGTATGTGGAGCGAGAGAGATTATCGGAAGAGAAAGAAAGAGCAAGCAAGATAGAAGGATAGCACGGCGAGGCTTTTCTTTATTACGTGTCATTCTTCTCTTTCTCTCTCTCTCTCTCTCTCTCTCTCTCTCTCTCTCTCTCTTTTTCTCTGTCTTTCTCTGTCTTTGTCCTAGCTTTGCCTTTGTAAGAGTACACGTGCGCAGCTCGTATACCCCGACTGTCCGTGCGCTGCGATCGCGTGCAGTTTAGCGAGGCGAACGAAACAAAAAGAAGAGAGATCCACCGTTGAAAATTAATTAAGCAACGCCAAAGTCCTTTAATCTTCGACATTGCGAATATTGCGATGTAACTCGGCCATTTGATATCGCTCGTATGCGTTTGCTCTTTTACAAAAATGTCCTTTGCCGTATACGCGCGAGGACCCAGTCCTCTTTCTTCAATCGTTTCTGAACAACGCAAAGCGAACGCGAGTCATGCAATCACTGTTATTAAAAGAATTGTTGAGCAGCGTGTGGCCGTTCCGATTACAGAACAATTTTTTTAAGTTTCTGCGGAAATTAACCGATTTTTATCTCGATATACAATTTAAAAAATATTTTTTATAAAAACATATAAATATATATTATAACATATATGTCCATATGTTTTCTTTTTTTGTATAATCTCTGTTCACATGTACAGAAAAAATATTAATAAGAAGAATTATTAAAAATGAATGAAAGGATAATTTTTGTATTGTTTTTTTTTTAATGAAGTTTGAGGAAATGAGAAAAATTACCATATATAATCATATATGAATGTTATAAAAAAGTTATGTATGAAAAAGTTATATATATATGATTATTGGTTATAATATGTATACATATGAAGTATTGTATAAGCTAATCGCAATTTTACTTTTTGTAAAAAAAACAAAGCAAAAATTATTTTTCTAATTATTTTTCAATAATTCTTCTTATTTCTCTTACATATACAGATAGAGATTTATACAAGAGAAAAAAACATATATTTGATATATAAAATTTTATATATATTTATATACATACGCTATATAATATTTGTCTATTTGAGAAATTTACTTGTAATAAATTTATAATTATTTTTCGGCACTTTTGAGCGACTTTATTGAACCATGACCGAAAATAAGAGAATATATCATAACTCAATATTTTATGTATAAAAAATTGGATTTGTTAACAAAAATATAAGATGTACTGAAACTTTTGAGCGGTAGTGTATATTTTTATATGAAAAATTTTTTATTGGGATATTCCTATACATTTATTGTTTTATTCTCACATTATCATAAGAGATTTTGACCGTATATAAATCTGGTTCAGTGGACTCAAGTGAAGACAGCTCAGTGCCACGAAAAAATCAAGAGAGAAAGATGGAGACCGAGAGAGAAGTCACTATTATTAAACGCGAGACGGGATAAGTACACCGTGACCGCGTTGATTCTCGCGTGATTCAACGATCATTTTCGCTCGCCGTGAGCGTGCGACGTCTCATTATGACGAAAGAATTGGATTTTCGAGGCCGTTCTCGCGATCACTCGCGGAATCAAAGCTGCGTACGTCACGAGGTACCTAGCGATGTATATTTATGTTACGTATGGCTCCCGGGCGGAGAGCCGTACGAAGCTTTTAGCCATGTTTATGAAAGCCAGTGCGTACCGCTCGGCTTTCGTGCACCGCGCATTTTATGAGTAATATTCGATTACACCGCGCAACAGTATCCAATATGTATCCAACGAGCGTATATTTGCACGCTGTTGACGTCCTTTTGCCGGTACATGCGCGCGCGCGAGTCGCGTTACTATAACGCCGCTCTACTTACATTTCATCGGCAGATAGAGCGCGCGGAACGCTGTAAAACCGCAATATTTTCCGGCTAAATTCAGGTTTAACGGGTAAATTTAGGTCTCCCTGTATTCTGGCTTCTTGGATTTCCTCGCTCGTGTCCATTTAGCCCTAGATACATTTATGCAATTATCAGTCCGATAACATCGTACGACATTTGCACACGGAGAAAATTTTATATTAAAAATTACTATGTATGGCAGTAGCCATGGACTATTGCTGAAATTATAAAAATGTTTACTATGTAAGACAATGAAAAACATAGTAAAAATTTTTATAATTCCAGCAATAGTCCACGGCTACTGCCATACATAGTAATTTTTAATATAAAATTTTCTCCGTGTACGAGAGAAACCTCGGTGTTTAACCCTTTCAGTACAATAATATACGGAACTAGATCGAAAGAATCTAAAGAAAAGAAAAGAAACGGGAGTACTGCGCAAAGAGGAAGTGCTGTTCCGCTGAAAGTTTTGCTACGCGCAATCTATCTGTTTTTGCAGCTCTGCATAAAATATAATTCTCTATTGATCGCGCTTAATTAAAGACTCGTTTCGCGTCTGAATCGATCTGTCGATTTCAGTAGCTGTCGATTTTAAAATCTCATTGTGGAGATATTAAATGAAAGCGTTTGCGCGTTGCACGCTCGAAAGAATTGCATATTCACCGCACGTTCGTTGACGCGCAGTACAATTAGCGTGAATTCGTATCATTCTTCTTCCGCCCCTTCTCCCGAAAATTTAACGAATTTCGATCGCTTCCAGAATTGAATCCTGTCGCTTGCCGAAATAATACGCTGGGGTAATAACGTACCAGTGCGTATTTATACACAACGATGAGACATGGTCCCGCTTGATTTCGCGCACTGAGAAAAATGTTCTGATTATACCAATGAAAATCTGGTTGTACAAACGGAATTTCTGGTTATCGTGATTGAATTTCTGATTATCTTGATATTTTATAGTCAGAATATTTAATAGACTTAACTATAAACAATATATTAAGTAATTAATTTCGACCTGACTGGCCAGATATATTTGATAAAACACAAATATATCTGGCCAGTCAGGTCGAAGTTAATTACTTAATTTGTTTTTTATTTTTACTGGCGAAATAAGATCGTATATTGAGTTATATTAATTATAAACATCTGATTTGTATCTTTCTGGTTGGATCTATCAGATTTCCAATTTATGCAATCATATTCTTTTCCCGTGCGCATTTCAGCCATCTAGATGACTCGCGTCTGTCGCGGTTCCCTCACTTCTTCTTCTTTTAAAACTGGCACCACACTGAAAAAAATACACTAAATCCAAAAAAATTATTTATTTAAATTACTTGCAAAGAGATCAGTTATTTAAGTCAAGCAGCAAATATATTTCAATTGATAAAAATAACAATTATATATTTAACGTAACAAAATGTTTTTTGAAATCAAGTAGATATTTAATTAACTTAAATAACTGATCTCTTTGCAAGTATTTAAATAAATTATTTTTTTGATTTAATGTTTTTTTTTTCAGTGCAGGTTCTTGTGTTGCAAAGACCTATGCGATCAAAATCAAGTGCATGAAAAAGATACAAAAATCGGTTAGCTTCGGCAGAAATTTTCAAAAATTTTCTCATTACCGAAACGGCCACACGCTACGCGTACAACGTCCACGTGGATGTCCGGTGGACTTGCGATTTCCTCGCGAATCGGCGGCGCGCCCGATTTCGCGCGTCACACACCGCCACGTGCCACGTGCGTTGCATCGGGGCTTTAAACCCTTCGGTCGGTATTCGGCCGCGCACGTGGTAACTCCGTCCGCGCGAACAAACGAACGGCTTTTATCAACCCACGGTCACACGTCGGCGCCTCCGATTCGATCAGGTTATTTCATACCTATCGCTGGACGATAAGAACTTCCTTCTCGCGATTACTCGTTGTTCTTTTCTTTTTTTTTCTTAGCGCCGTGTGTACTTTACACGCGCGTGCACCGAGTCGCGTGAGACGCGGCGAATTAATTAATTGAACGCTCTTAGTTTAATTAAGTCGCCGCGCGCGTTCCGCCCCGTCGTGATGAATCGACCGTCGCGTTGTACCGCCGCTAGAGAGTTTACTATGTCACGGTGACCGCTATATTCGTTTCACGTGGGCAACGCTAAGCCGGAATTAGATTTCGTCGCCTCGAAACAGTGCTCAGTGAGATGCTGAGGCCTGGCAGCAATCTGTACCTCGTGGATCCGCGCCAGGGAATGATTCGCTCGCGATTCGCTTCGTCCGCTCCGCTTCATCTGATTCCGTCTTTTCTTTGTTCGTTTCGTTTCCTGACGTCCTCCACCGAGTGACATCGAGTCGAAAAAACTGCACCGCATAAAGTATAATCCGAATGCAGTGGGTCGCCTGAAGCTCGCGACGGCTAAATGCTATACGATAGCATGAATTTCTCGCAGACTCGAATTTTCGCGAATTTTTTTGCGACACTAAGAACCGAGACGACCGCATTCGCGCATTTTGCAAAATCGTGTCAGATTTCACACCGTATTTTCGCAAGACGCGGCTCGCAGAAACGCGCAGCAACCGAATGTAGCTTGGTGGAAATGTTTCGTTGCGAAAGACCCGGACTCGTGCATTATGGATTGGCACTCCGCCGATGAGTCGGCGATAATGTCTTTACACTGTCAATACTGATTCAGATCGCGTTTTTTTTTCCTAAGTTGAGTAGATCTGTTTATTTTGCTTGCTTTAGTTGGAATCGGTGTTTTAGAAATCCATCTACAATATATTATAATTTTAATACATTACAATATTATTATATATGAGACTTGTCATTTACCGGAAAAACTCATTAATGAGTTTAATTCTAGATAACTATAAAAATATTAAAAATCGATTCGAACATCACTTGACGCGTGTATCTCATTATTTAAACTGTGAATGATTGAAACAAACAGTAATGAATTTAATGATGTATAGTACTTCCTCTTCGGACAATTCCGTTTCTTTTTTCTGTTCTTCTAATCCGAATGCATACGCATACTGCACTAAAAGGATTAAAGGATAAACTGTATTTGAAATAAATTGCGCAGTTTGTTCCCGTAGAGTTAGAGCTGTTTATTTTGTTTGCTTTAGTTAAAATCGGAGTTTTGGAGATCCATCTACACTTCAATATATTGTAATTTTGATACATTATAATAACATTATTATATATAAGAATTGTCATTTATCAGAAAAACTCATTAACGATTTTTAACTCATTTTAAACTCATTAACTTATATAAATTCTATAGCTGTAAAAATATCAAAGAATGATTTGCTTGACGCGTGTATCTCATTTAAGCTGCGAATGATTAACACAAATGGTATTGAATTTAACGAAACGCTTCCTCTTCGCGCAGTTTCGTTTCTTTTTTTTAGATCTTTCCAATTCGGACGCATACTGCATTGAAAGGATTAAAGGATAAATAGTACTTGAGAGAGAATAATTGTGCCGGAATCATGTTCCCGAGTATGCAGAATCGCTCTCGTATCGACCGTCGTCCAGTCATGTTCATCTTATATATGCAATGACGGCCGCGTTATTAACGTGCGTGAGGACTAAATTAACGTGCATGAATACTGGCAGAGGCTCGCCATCCATCTTCGTATCTGATATTATATTTCACTGCGGCCGCGCGCGCGCGCGCGCCCCATCGATGCAGCCGCGATGGGGATGGCTGCGGCGGTGCTTAATCAGGCGGTGCGCGAGAATGATTAAATACGAGCTTTCGCAGGACGTTGGAACACCCGTGCGTTAGAATTTCGCATTTCGTACCATTTGCTCGCGACGCATCGATAGAGGGTCTTTTCATGTCCGTTGCGTAAGCGCCGCGGCGCGCGTACTGTTCCTGTCGCGGTAAAATTACCACGACAGTATTCGTGTCGCGGAAGCGATTTTCTCTCCTTCATTCGCGCACGTGCTGCACCTGTACGACACCCGCGGCGTCTTGCCAAGCGTGACTTAAATGCGACTCGCGCGAACATCCGCGGTGAAGATCTAGAACGCGTGAAGAGACACGCGTCAAAAATTCGCTAGGTTCGACTCGAGCTTTCGTCGCGATCTGTACACTGTCTGTGCAAATAGCTCCGACAGTGCCGCAAAATTGCATTGCTTATTCTTCCCGTAGCTTTTTACGTCTCGACGCGAAGCGCGAGATAACTCGCGAAATTGACGGAGCGAAATCGAGAACGGGCGGAAGCGATTCGTCGTCGCGGGCTCCTAATTTAGAATCTGATTAAACCTCGATCTCGCTGCAACACCGTTGTACCATTCATCGTCGTTGACTATACTATCGTACCGTCACGCGCTGCGAGCCTTTACGCTGTTGCATTACGCCGCGCCGCGCCGGTACAAGCCTGCCTTCGTGCGTGCGGCGTGTACGTGAGTGCGTGCCGCGGGTCAAACTTTACGCATCGTCACAGCAGCTTCATAGAACAGCATATTGAATGCATAGCTGCCGCCCGCATACGCGGTGGCGAGAACGCGCCCGCATTTCGCCGCTATCGACGCGTTCATCGAACCGCGTGCACGGCTCTCTCTGCCACGGGTAAATGCTTATCGGGCCGGCCTGCAGCGCTCGATGATAATTAAAATAGACAAGACTTGCAGTGGCGTACGCAAATATCTCAACCGTCCATCAGCAGCCGTCATCATCGTCGGTGATCCCTCGCGCGATATTCCGTATTTAACAACGTCCGTGTCCTTCGTTACCGCGAAATGCTGCTTATGCGGTGACGTAAGCGGCAGCCAATTATTACACCACGCGGAGAATTGTGATAACCGAGAAATACAGAATCTGCCTCGTCTTTGCATAGCGCACAATTTTTCCCGGGAAAGATGTATGAGCTTCTAGCGAGCACTGCCGCAGGGAAGGTATAAAAACGAGTATATTTCTTGCGCTCACGGCTTAATTTTTGAAAATTGCAGCGTACAACTTTGCCGTGCACCTGCGTCGAAGTAGAACGTTGATTATTTGAGTAGCAGGGAGTAGATAATACGGTTCGCTTTAAAATAAACTTTGGAGGAGAAGATGCTAAAAATCGACTGAATAAATCTAACGCTTATTTGGGAGTGAGATGCATTATCTATTTAGAGCAGCTAAAGAGTACATGTGCACCTGCTTCGGATGTTCGCAATAATGAATTAACTTCGACAGTAACATGGAATATTACACGGCGTTTCGAAACACGGATTTAATTTCTAGCACGGCTTAATGGCTGATTAACACACAGCCGCTCACTTTCCGCCTTAGTGCGTACGATGTGTATAACGTGCAGTAAAATGTGTCGTTTCCGAGACCGTACGAGCATTTCAGTCGGCGTTCATCTCGGCTTCGTTTCGTCATAAAACGTAGATGTGCCTGCACGATCTAATGGCTCTGGATTTTACGCAAAGTGTCCCGGAATTATCACTATATACATCTATCGGATACTAGAAGCTAAGAGAAGCGAAATATTGGTTATTCAACGAAGATGTCAAAGCGATGATAAAATTCGAGATCTTATCGAACATAGATAAAAAAGATTGACTCCGAAGCAGCAAAAACTGAACGAAGTTTACTTACGGCTGGAGGTATTTTTCAGTCAGTTGCGAACGATCTTCGCTTCACATCACATCTTCATTAGCGATTACCAAGATATTTAACCCTTTGGTTCAAACTATTTTTGGCAAATACGCGAAGATTGATTATCTCGTTTTTAAATTCATTTAATCAGCTAGTTTGACATGAATCACAGAATTTTTATTACTTGGAGGAATTTTTGAAGATCCCAAAAATATAGTTTGCGTACAGATTCGAATACCTGTATCATACGATAGGCTACCGCAACGCATTATGTCTAATTGAACATAGAACCGCAAACGATTAACATTCTAAAGTCGACTTCGAAGCAGTAAAAGTTAAACGGAGTTTACCTGCAACCAAAGATACTTTTCAGTTAGTTGCGAACGATCTTCGCTTTTACATCGCATCTTCATCGACCACTAAGATATTTAACCTTTTGCGGTCCAAACTATTTCTTCGCAAATGAGCGAAGATCAAGTATTTCGTCCTCAACTTTATCTAATCGGCTTGTTTAACATGAGTCAAAGAATTTTTATTTTTTTGAGGAATTTATAGAGATCCTAAAAATAGTTTGTCGATTATAATCACATACAGATACCTGAAGAATCATGTGATAAACTACCGAAACGCATGCCGAGTCTAACTCGATAGAACCGCAAAAGGTCAACATTCTGAAAATCTCGTAAAGAGTTAGAAAAATTCACTTTGAGTTCCTGAAAGGATCGGCAGTTGATGCCGGAAATATGTTGATCATTTTGAAACTGCATTGTACAATGACGAGACGCGTCGCGGCTTCCCCACGATTTCTGGAATCTCGTGATCGAACATGAATAATCGCGCAGGATGCCCGCGAGAGTAACGGCGAGTCGACTTTGCGTCTCCGCAAATGGCCGACGGACGACCGACGCCCGCGGAATTTTATTAACGGCCGTAACGCGCCGGCGGCCCGATATTTGATGGTTACCCCGGCATCGATGTCGAGCGCGCACTAATTAAAACTGACGCACCGTGTCCCATGACGCATATCCGCGCCGTGACGTGACTGATGCTACGGGTCCGCGTTGACTTCATCTTGCATGGCCTTTTACTTCGTTCTCACTTCATTCGGGATCGCCTGTGTCGTGTATATGGTATATTGCGCGTTAACCGACCAAACTTCCCTCCGATGAAATCTGTGGAGACATCGAGATGCTGAAGTCACTTACGCTTTGATCTTATACTTCTAAAAAAAGCCGAAATTATAATTTCCAGTCTATTTCTTTGTCTCTCGATACACTGTTATAGATATTAAAGGATCAAATTTAAACCAATTTCTTGGGTTAAATCATATTTGGTTATTTTTAACTTTCACGTGTGTCAAATACAACAATAGGTTATTTTTGACTCATGTAAAAGTTACATTGACTTATATGTGACTATTAAATAATAAACTTTTAACACATTTCTTGAGCTAAATTATTTAATGCAATTTCGATTATAATTTACCTTGTTTAATGCAATTGTTCTAGTTAAATTAACATTGGATAGGAGCAGTGGCGAGCGACTTTAGGAAATGGTTATAAATGATCCAAATTTGGTTTAATTTAACATTATAAATTTAACAGTGTAGCTCGATCCCTCTCTGCTATAGCATAGAGAAATAGGAGGATCTAATTTCCGCATCTCAAACATCAGGCGAAAGATTTGCGAATGACCGGATTGACGCGTCGGGTGGCAGGTAAAAATATTTATAGCGAATCCGATCCGTCGAGCAGCTCCTTATATCCGCTTCGCGTTCGGCTGGGCTCGGCGTCTCGAAAATCGTCATCCTGGGAGAAACGCCGTCGTAGTGGAGGGAATATCTCGACAAGCCGTCCCGATATTTCGATCCTAAAGGCACACAAAGC
The DNA here is from genome assembly GCA_003063815.1 of Aphaenogaster rudis. Lineage (NCBI taxonomy): Eukaryota > Metazoa > Arthropoda > Insecta > Hymenoptera > Formicidae > Aphaenogaster > Aphaenogaster rudis. The sequence goes on from NJRL01000014.1 coordinate 573,952, forward strand.
GCCACTCGAGGGTGATGCGCAAATGACAAATCGTTTGGCAAATAATAAATCGCGGAGGCGGCATTCGGCCTGGGATTCGGAGGGTTGACAACGGAGGCGAAGCCGAGGTCGAGGGTCGTGTTCGCGCGTAACGCAGGTCGGCGAGATATTGAATATTCCTCACGCTCTCCGCGTTTTCGTCAACCAGCTAAATCGGAAAGATCTGGACGGAACATTTCGTCCGGAATAACGGAATCTTCATTTCTGCGTGATCCATCAGGATATACCTACCGCGTTGAATGATCCTGAAAGAGCTTTCGATACAAAGATGTTATTTAGAGATCGGGAAGTCAACTGCTACAATAAGCGGAGAATTAAAAAAAGAAGTTATTCCGAATTCTTATTGAACAAAATGTAAAAATAAACTAGTGATTATAATAAATTAACTGTTGGCATTAGAGACGCGGCGAATAAAAAGACGGAAAGAAATTAGGTTTCGAATTGTTGCTGACTAACAATAAGATTGACTTATAGTAAATGTTATTTCTCTGCTTGCACGTATATAGGTAAACTATTACATAAGTTATTCATGCAATTTATTCAGTAATTAATAAAATTTCACATCCTTCCTCTAAAGTCAATTATTAATATCTTGATGATCAACTTATAGTATACGCTATCGTGATTCCATGTGATTTGAGGAGCATGCCCTCGATTGCGATGCATCTATAAGGACGGAAGCACTTACCTTATCGATCACAACTACTCTATCAGTAGTCACCCTCCGAGAACATCAAAATTCGTGAGATATCGGTTCTATGCCCGCGATCTCTCTCGCCACGCGTATCGAATTTGCTCAGTTCCGAGCATTTCCTAATTATTCCGCAATTTCTGCAGTCTAGCCGTAGGCAGGCGAGGGTGTGGGTTCCTAATTTTCGCCGTTATTATGTTAATTTGGAATCGAATAGTCCGACGGGATGAAATCGGATTTGCTCGCTTCGGGGGGTCGCGCATGAGCGCCCCATCGCCGTTCAGCGGCAGTGTAGGATTCTCTAATTTCGTTCTAAGGGTCCGGGGATTGCGCAGTCGCTCGCTCGCTCGCGCTCGCGGGTGCTCCGCTAATGCCGGCTTCTCGGGTTTACCGGGATTTAGCGTGCGATATTACGTGGCTCTGATGGACGTGAAATCGGAGGCGACGCCGAGGAGGCGCGTGAAGAGGCGCACCGACGAGAACCCATCATTGTTCGTTTCATTAGTCACATGACTCTCGAAGCTCGGATGCGTGGATTCGTATTATCTTTCTCTTTTTTCCTCTCGTTTTCTCCTCTTTTGCGCAGATGAAGGTATTTTTGTGAAAAAGTTACGAATAATCTGAAAACGACATATGGTTGAATTAGTTTATTATTTTGTTATATCAATTTAATAATTATATATTATAGAGCTGGGTATAATTCTCGCTAATTTGAAAAAAATGTTTTCCGTAAAGAATCATATACGAACTGTGCCTCAGTGACTTTGTTTCAATTATAGAATCTTGGTTTCGCAAAATTGCTACGATTTCTTTTAGTCCAACATTTACCTTCATTTACCTACACAAATCTCGAATTAAAGTTCCGTCAATGCGAAATCTATCGAAAATTCAATAAAAAGTATGCCTTTATCGTCTATCCGAAGTCCAATTGCTGCAATTCGCCGCGCGAAGCAAGCACTTGATACCACACAGAGGCAACCTAAATTCTACCGAGTTTTGCCTCAAGTGTCCGTGATGGAGAGATAGCGCGCGATACCTGGGACATATCCTGCGCACACCCTTCACTCCCTTCCGTCAGACGGGCCGCGCCATTGTGTGTTGCCCGGGCGCGTACCCTTCGACCGGAAACCCTTCGTTGGGATTAACGGCTGGGAATGGACAGTTGGGTCGCGAACGAAAAGCCCGCGGGGATGGCGAAAGGTCCGCCTGGGCTCCACACAGAGAACCCTCTCGATAGCACGCGACCTCTCCGTTCGTTCGTTTCAATTTCGATCACGCGATCGTCCGTACACGAGAAAGAGAGGAGAGAGAGGGGGAGGGAGAGAGAGGGGGAGAAAGAGCACGGGAGAGAGACTCTCGTTCTCGTAAGATTAACTTCGCACTTGTCGGGAAGTCAGTTGGACGTAGTAAAGGGTGACACACGCAGGACGAGCGAGTTCTTTTCCGCGTGTCCAATCGATCAACCTCCTCCCTCCCGCGAAATAACGAAACGCCATTATTCCGCGAATGGAAATTATATGAGGCTCGAACGTTCGGCCGTAAAACGGATATCGGCCGTAAATTGGATATTCGATATCATTTCCGGTAACAACGTCGTGATTGTGTGACGCGTGCTTTGGCACTGCCTCCGTTTCTGCGGGAAGCTTCCGTGAAAAATGCGGATTAGCATGAATGACGTTTAACCTTTTTTTTCCTATTTCGAGAATATAGGAGTTTCTCGACATGTAACATGAACGATGTGCTTTCGCGACATCCGATCTCATGCACGATTAATGTGTTTATTATGGAATATCGAAACAAAAGTTAAAAAATTTATGTTGCATTATTACATTGAATACAGAGATACGCGCTGAATAAGGAAAAAGGATTTTAAAAAATAGAATGTTATCCGCAATGGTTTTTTGAATTGAACACATTATCGATTTGATGAAATAATAATGCCTCCCTTTTTGGAATTAACAATTTTTAAAATTTAAATGGCTGTACCATGTACAGATTATCTGTTATAAAGCCAATATATAAAACCAAGTTAATATTTCTGTTCAATTAATTTTAATTCAAAGTGAATGTGACCTATTTTAATATTTGTGCAATTATGGTTTAAAATGCTGATGTAATATGTAGCTTTCTATTCTATAGTTTATTCTGTTCAATATCGAATTTGTATAACGCTTAACATCTTTTTCACTTAAATGGTAAAGGAGCGAATTCCCTATATCGAAATTAGGTTTTCGTCGCACCAAATATTTTAAATATATCTCAATTTCATTTTAGATAACGGGTAAACTCTAGATTTCATCTTGCATCCATTTAAAGCTTATCTCGATATTGCTAAATTTCCCATAAAAAAATAGTATAACCTAAGAAAATCCAGCGTGCAAGTTATCCTGGTTATCTGTAATGTAGCAATCTCACGGTCGATTAGCTGCTAATTAACCGATTTTAGCTTCACATTTGTTTCGCCCTCGAGAGATAACCTTTCCCCTCCTGTACTTCAATCTCTTTATCTTTCTGCGCCTCTAATAAGACCTACGCTAACTTGCCTAATTCTTGCCGCTAGAAATCAAGTTTGGATTTATGGTATAATCAAAAGCTAATTAATTGCTAATTTGTCGATCTAATACCAAATTATAGGAGATTAATATTAAAGTTGGGGTTGTTGTGCCATTAATGCAATGATTACGTTATAAATCAAAACTTCCTCTCTGGTCACGCAAAAATGGAAAACCATTAATAAATGGTTAAATAAATGTCGGTATCACGACGACAATGTGAAATATTTAAATCTCTCCGGTATCGAGTGTATTTCGATATGTTGCGCGTGAAAAAGGGGCGAAGGGGGCGGCTGTAAATCACACGATACCGCCCGCTCTTTGCTTTGTAAAACTGTACCGGCGCGGCGCTCGTTTTGGAGTACTTGCATCATTTGCTGTAAATTGAATCCCCTCGTTGAAAAGTATTTCTTCCCTCTGTGATGGAAAAACATTGAGTATTAAATGTTATAGCAGTCTGCTATTGACTGCCGTATCTCGACCAATCGAGGCAATTCGATGAATAAATCCCGATGGTTCGCGTCGTTCGCCGGCTGCGTTTGAATCTGCGCGAATCTAAACGCGAGTGACAGTCCTCTCGTTAGGGACGTAGCGAATCGTGCGGGTTGCGCGTCCGGCCAATGCCGAGACGCCGTTCCGACGGATTATAATGAAAAACGTTGGCTGAAAGCGCCGGGGCGACGAGCAGTTTAGCTTCGCGGGAGTTAACTCGCCCTGGTCGAGCGTGACGCGAAGTGCGGCAACCTAATTATACGTCGCGCCGCGCCGTCCGTCTACGGTCGTATTAAAAACAAGGAGCGATCAGTATGCAAACGAGAGAGGCAGCCTCGTTACGTTCCCGGGGAAAACTGTGCAGCGTCGGCCCCGCCGACGCGCCTTGGAGACACTCGACTGTCTCGCTGCGTGCACGCGTGACGCAAACCGGCGACACGGGAACGCAGCCACTGGACCGCGCCGGAACGGGATGAACGATTAAAATGCTAATTCTTCTCCGCGACACGCACGCGCGAGCACATTCTCATACGTACGCCAAAGAAATCCCGCTTATTTTCCGATCAAAGTTAAATTACGTTAAGTGTATTGCAGAAATTATGTACAATACCGTAAGATGAGGTAACTTTGGCCAAAAGAATTTAATACTTTTCCATCTATTAGATAAAATGAAGAAACTTAATTATTATTACTTTTAGTATGTTTTTCCTTCTTTATTATGAGTAAAGGAATCATTTCTGCGGACATTTTAAGTTTCCTCGATTTTTTAAAATCCTCAAAAGAATTTTTGAAAATTTCGGACGATGTTACTACGTCTTGGGATAACTCTATTCCAAGTGCAATATTCCACTGATTTGGGATCAATTAGAGGTGTATTACATTCCTTGGATCAATGTTATAACATACAAAAGATACTTAAATGTTAATAATGCATGAAATATGTAATTAACTTAGAAATTTGAGACTAGAAATACCTACAATATTTGCGGAGTGTAATTCATATATGGTCTTGTATCCAGCTGTTTTTTTAATTCCGCGGTTTTACAAAAAATAGGAAAGAAATTTGTTGGTTTTCTTAAAAAAATATTTGGAAATAGATTATTACTGTAGACTTCGGATTATATGCAAATTGCATATTTGTTACTTTTTGCATATTTTGCGAGAGCATTAATAATGTGGACAAATTATAGTATTTACAACTAATTAACGATAATTAATTTTTGCATATTTTGCATATTTATTCAAACTTTGCATATTTTTAAAAAGTTTGCATATTTACGTATAAATTTTGCATATTTTATTCCATATAATCGAATACATTTCCAATTCCTGCTTAAAATGTCTATCCAAAACGGAAAAATTAATATTTTTAATTTAAAGTATTAATTTTAAAGTAATTAATTAAAGTGTTATATAAAAATAAAACACTCACTCTATGTGTTTAAAATTCATTTTAAATGGAAGATAAAAAATAAAATTGAGAGAAATGTTTCTAGAACGTAATAAAAATTGAATTTCTACTATTTCTCTTTTTTCACATCTGTTCCTGAAGATTTGAAATATTATAAAAATGAAATATTTATAAATATATATCTGCATATTCTTTGTAAATCTTGGCAAATTTTTGCATATTTTCTAAATTTTCCGTGCATATAATCCGAAGTCTAATTATTAGCATTATTATTATAAAAAAGGAACTAGAAAACAAGGAAATTGAGATTGGGTCGAAGTTACCCTAAGGCATATAATATTCAGTAGCTTGGACAAGATAAAAGAAATTTAATATTATATGTTAATTACGTCTTCTATAGGTCTCTAAATATAAGAAATATATTTACTGGAATTTAGAAACTTTTAGGTTAAGATATTCAAATAAAAATTGAGTGATTATATTGTCGCACGTTAAAACAATTACGACAGAGCTATTACGCGTGATAAAAGCATGAATTACATATAAGATGTTACAATCTCTAACTACTGTTGCTATTTATATTTTTATACCAGAAGCAATTAAATCGAGCAATCTGCTGAACAGCAGCATAAGAAATAAGTACTTTCAAAATTTGAGCCAAAGTTATCCCGACTAGGCCAAAGTTATCCCATCTTACACAGAAGATTGCCACACGAAATACAGATACCGTTGCTTTTATCATAAATTACAGAAGTTTCATCATAAAATTATTTAAAAAACAACACAAATGTGAATCTAATTATAATATAGCGATTTCAGGACTTCACGCGTGTAGCCAGCTAACTGATAAATTTAATTTCGCAATTGCAGGAAGCAAGTTTGCTAATTTTCAGATATAGAGGTATAAAGTTGCAAAACACTCGTAACGTTCTAGAGCCATCAGTTCAGGATGTCTCGGTCTCCATTTCTCGTCACCGAATATAAGCCGGACATCTAGAAACAACTTATCTTGATGACATTTGCTATTTTTACGGACGAATCCAATATTCCTGCCGGCTTTGTCGCCGACGGTCGGAGTTGAAAAATTCATAAGACCGACCGACCGATCGACCGCGCCGAGTGTTGTCGCCCGACTTTCGTCAGTGCGTCGTGTCGTTTCGCGTGCAGCCCGGCATTGTGTGCGGAACAATGCGCGGCCCCGGCGATTATGTGCCGCTTTGTGTCCGATAGATTCTTACGCTCTTACATATTTCATGTCGAGCCCCGCGCGTTTCCCCGCGTCACGCCATTAAAAGTTTCTACGACTGCCAAGCGGTTCGCTTCTCTCGCGGCTCCTATATTCTTTCCCGGATTCGCCCCGCATCGTCGGAGTTAATCGTCGCTACTCGCGGGTCTCGAAGATCTCTCTCTCTCTCTCTCTCTCTCTCTCTCTCTCTCTCTCCTTCGCGGTCTTGTACCTACGGAAAATCACTGCAGCCCGGCGACCCGATAAACTTCGATAATTGCACCGCGGATTATTGTATATCCGACGTTCGTCTTTTTCCCTTTCTTGGCTGTACGCGGCGTCGACTCGTAATTACCAACTTCTGTCGGCGAAATGCCTTGTTTCGTTGCGGCGCGAAATGCTATAAGTTTGTCAAACACGATCAAGATTCTAAAGATACATTTCTATTCGAGACGGCGCCGCAGCGCATATTGTCTTTAATAAATCAGAGGAGCCGTAGCTAGAAAGTCTCGTTCGTTGTATTCTATATACAGACGACATAACACGGAGTCAGAGTTTAAGAAACTTGGGCGTATTGTTACACGAGTTTCGTAATGTATATTAAATATAGACGTATCAAATTTCTCAAAAGAGAATTGTTTTATAACACGTTCCACGTCGTTTTGTGTTAGAAAGGATGCTAAAAAGGATTTTTTTCTTTTAACCTAGAAATAGTCGTGGATGTAAACAAGAATTATAAAGACGCGTAAAACACGCCACTGTGCGTTTTGAAAGCCGCTTAAGCCCCTGCGAGATATCCTCCCGCAAATACTCGTTTGATCGCGACTATAAATTCGAGCCGGCTCGGCGGTCAAACTAACGACAGGATAACGAATAATAATCGTCCTATTGGAAGTTGTTGCACCATTCGTTGAAAATTGAAGCCTAAGCTTCAATTAATAACGTTCCGCTAAACTGGAAAAATATACACCCCGATATTCGATCCGAAAGCATAAGCTCTTACCAACGTAGTTTCTTTTCGGGATTTTTCGACAAAGCAAAAAATAAGCCTCTATCTTTGCCATTATTATATATGCTACTATGAATATTATTTTTCAACCTGTAAAATAAATTACAGAAAGATATGAGAATAATTGGTTTGACTTTTGCACGTATTCATTTCTGGATCACTATTCTTTGATCAGTAATTTTGAAATGGCTTTTGCTTTTTGCGCAGAAACAGAGCCACAGAGAAGTTTCAAATGTAATTATCGCAGAACGCATTTTGTTTGAAAATTTTTTGCCGCGCGCCCGAGGTATATTAAGGCCCATCACCGTTTCCGTGGGCACATCTCTGGAATTTCAACGTCAAATGAAATGATAACATTGTTTTATAATAATTTGTCGGAATTATATAAGAGTCACGAAATAAAGAAAGAGAACAGCAGCCGCAGGCATCAAGGTGCGACGATGGTAAATGAAATTATTAAAGAGATCTCTTCCCTCTTTTATCTCTGATATTTTTTTGTGGATGAAGCTCACAAGATTGACATTGTACCTATAAATAAACGGATGAGATGAAATTGAAGAACAAATACTGCAATTCTTATGTCGTTACAAATTAAAAAATTAAGAGATGTAAGTCTTTCCAAAGACATATGTCGGTATTATCGGAGTTGAATTATTTAGAAAATTTAGTATTAATAAATCATCATTATTCGTCATGCCGTTCGGCATTTATGTAAGATTGAAAGCGTGAATCAAGCAGCAAAATTAAACAGCGATTTCGGAGCCAAGGATCAGTCGCGCTTCTCATCGCTCAAACTTCTCTGCAATCGAATGCAGCAGCCGAGGAAATGAAGTATTCAGCAGCAATTCGGTAATGCTGCTCTATTGCTCTTTCTCGATTTTCCCCAAGTTTTCCATGCATTCTTCGTGATATCGCGTTTACTCGATACTGGTAGCTACGTATGCGTTTAATTCCGATCGGACAGATCTATCTCGTAATCGTTCAGCTTCAAGAATAATATTTTAAGCATGTACAACGCTTTTGCATAAATTAATAATTTGCTATGAGAGAGGGCCTCTATTCTTCTGCAACACTGGATTTTGCTTTCGCAGCCACGCATATTTTCATACAAAATGTGCTAAAAAGGGAGCTTGGTCCGGTTAATTCGTGTGTAGTCAACCGCGCGCGCGCGCGCGCGCGTTGGCTATTCCGTTTCTTTAGTTAATTTCAGCTTTGGCTTCAGTTCTTTTGCGAGAACAATATATTATCCTCTCTTGACCCCCTCATCGTCCTAATTAGCCGTCGTATAATAAGGCTGTACGCGCGGAGAGTATTAGGGGATGGGCGTGTCGTGGGAAACGGGCGGCTTTTGATATTTAATCACGTTTAACACAAGCATACCAGGTCGCTTTTAATTCTGTTTGTTTCGCGGCGGGAAGGTGAATTTCCCGGACGGCTTGCCCGCAGGGATCGTACAAAAGGATCATGGGATTACGGTATTGCTAACGGATCCATCGTGTTAATCTCTCTCCCGTCTTCCTTTGTCTGTTCTTCCGATTCTTGGACCGCCTGATCTCCGTTACATTTGACATTTTAGTTTGTTTCCGTTTATATACGCTCGAGGTGTCAAGGAAAACATGCACATTAAAATGTATAATGTGTATCAATTGCTATTATTATATGAGATATAGAAAGTTGAACGCATGCTCTCATTAATAAATTTCTTGATGGATTTTTTATTTCATCCAATCCATCAAGAATTTGATTATGCGCACGTGTGCATTTTAATTTTCAGCATTAGATATCTTGACGGTATAAAGCTTTAAATTAAATTTCTGCTAAATCTGCAAAGTCCAGTTAAAATCAACGGGAAAACAGGGTGCTTTCATTTATTTGTACCTTCGAGACTTAATTGGCTAAGGTTTAAGTTAAACTTCTACTTCCATTTTCCAGTTTAATTCAAGACGAACAGAACTGTTACCGGTATATTCCGCGATATATTTCACCCTATTTTACCGTACTTTTCTGTAGAAAGCATAGCATTAATGTATTCAGTAGGCAATCTAAAGTTTTAATTAAGCGTGGTTTAAAAGGCACGCCGGTCGCGTATGTGCGCGTTGAAATTAACTAAATTCCACGTGTTTTCCCACGGTAACCGAGTAATCAGGTTCGGCGAAAAAATTAAATGTGTTTCGTGCATAATATGACTCTAGACACCACGTGGGTGTTTAGAAGTCATGAAATATTGGAGCTGCGTACACTTTTCTTCACCTCTCCTACTTCCATAACTTCCATAACTGCCAACTTCTCCGTAAACAAATTTCTCGTTACTATCCAAGAGTGATGCATTATCCCATATATATATATGTATCTCACAAGAGAGAGAGAGAGAGAGAGAGAGAGAGATGTATCTTTTAAATATTTTTTAAAAAGGATTTGATAATATAGATACCGCACGGAAAGAATGGTTTTGCTAAAATATATAATCTAAAAATTTGGCCACATACAGATCTGACAATAATTTTGTTAGATCATCAAAAGTAACTATATAGGATACTCAAACATGATGATAATGCTGCAAAAAGTTTTGATATTCCAGCAACTATTTTGAGCGTCCTACATAATTATTTTGACGACCCAACAAAATTATTTTCAGATCTGTATCTGGCCAAATTTAGATATTTCAGCAAAACCATTCTTTCCGTGTGTATAAACATGCATAATCTACTTATTTCTTTAGAAAAATAGTTTCAAGATTTTAAAATTGCAACACACATTATTTCGCTTTTTATTTTACCTCTTTCCTTTATTCACACCTAAACAATAAATACGAAACTTTTATCGGTACACGTTTCAGAATTGTAACGAGGGTAAAATCCGGCCTAACAAAATATCAGTGGGTTAGTTAGAGGATTAATGACGATCTCGATGAATCCTCGACGTAAATTCCAAAGTTTCGGGCGCTCTAATAATAATTATATTTACCTGACGTAATCCGGTTGGCGCGGATACCGGTCAGTATTTTACGAGCCAACTATCATCGCACGCGTCCATGTGTTCTCGTCCCCGACAAATCGGAACCTAATGGGATTGTAAACATTTGCGTATGAAGATCAAATAGAATATCATAACCACGTTATCATGGGTTTGGTTCACTAATTGCGTTTGCTGAGTCCCGAATTTGCCACGCGATTTTCAGTAAAAGTCCTTCATGTATTAAATACTGCTTCACTTTTCTATACCAATCGGGGACGCTTAATACTGTGCTTAAAGTAGCGTCGCGGGTACATACGCCGATCGCAGCAAGTCGGGGTAATTTATTTAAGGCTCGCGCGCGTTTATGGAACGGACACACGCTAATCGCGCGGAGATACCAAGAGGAAATGGCGGAATGTTCGCCGTCGTCGCCGAGTTCATCCGGGAAGCCTTCAAGATCCCGGCGATTACTCCGCCCGGGTTTTTGAAATTAGCTCCGCCACCTCGGTGCCCGAAGTAATCCTCCATTTATTCCCTCGTTCGGCCACCTTCTTTCCGCCTTCGTCCCGTCCCGCCACCCTCTTCCTGCCCCTCCCCCCGCCCGCTCCACTCCACCCTTTCATCCCTTCGGCCAGCTGTAATACTTTTTAATAATGAAAATCCCGTCTGGACGCCACCGCCCGCGCCGCCGCGCCCTGTGAAGACGAGAAGGAGGTGAACGGGAGAGGCGCCCGCTTGGGCACGAGCTCGGCAACTTTTTAATGAGCGAAAATGTAGCCGATATACGGCCAACGGCTCTCGGGAAATGGGATGAACAGCTCGTAAAAAACACCATCGAGTTCTCTCGTGCCCCCGCCCGAAAAAAAAGGGAGAGGGCCGGGGAAAGAGCGGGGGAAAAGTTAATATCGAACTTCGGTCTATCGCTCTCTCCCGACGAGGTGAAATTCTAGCGGTGGTATTAAACTTTTAACCCCGATGGACGCGCGCGCGCACATCGGGGCCAGCGGCGCCGCTGGTGGTTTTGCCGATTTTTATCAGTTCCTATCCGGTAAATAAAGTCCACGCTTTCGTGCCCCCTCGCGGGCACTTTCCGCGCCTGTTTTTACGATTACCCCGCGCGATATCGGTCAAACGCAAAATTCAAGGATTTCCGCTTCGGTAATCGTCTTCCGTGCCTACGTAAGAATATCGCGGCGACGAGTCGTTAATCGTCACCTTAGTATGATTTATCGCGTAGTCATTTGCGGCGATATCTCTCTCTCTCTCTCTCTGTTCGTTATTTTATCGCTTTCCCGGCGGATTTTCGACGACGGCTAAATCGCGTCACAGTTCATGGCCAGCAGCCGAAATTTTGACTAGAGTGGCGACCGTGCGCTCTCCTGTTTATAATTTTATGGAATAATTGAAACGACACAACGATCATTTTGTTACGCGCGTATTTTCGACGAATCACCATTCGATCCCGAAAATTGCGCATTGCGAAATACGAAGCGAAAGGAAGCCGCAACACGCGCTGTTTGATGTTATTTAATAATCAGTTTGCCCAAACATGCATATCACGGATACTAGAGTTTGACGAAGGCGGAATTTGCTGCTTAAATATAATTAATATTTGTCAATATAATAACATGGTTTACGCGTACGTTTGATGATCAATATTTTTGACGAACTTTTAATACTTTCTTGAGATTTATGCAAATCTGCGATAGCACAAGATGCTATTCTATTTTTGTATATCACTTTAAAATATCTCTTTTCTTTTCTTTACTTTTTTATATGCTACACGCGTTTTCTATAAAATAACAAATGATACATAAATTTATTTATTCTTCCTAAGTAAAATAATTTCCCTAATGACTTTAGTTATTTAGAAAATTGTTCATTTGAGTCATTAGGACGGATTGAGATACGTATTCAAAGTTATGATCTAATATTCAACATATAGAATTTAAGAGCCGTAATCGAAAACTATTTTCGCAGATAAAATCGAGGTAAAAACCGCCAAGCTTTCCATTTGTGATTGTACATTTGGAGAGTGTGTAAAATGAATACGCGAAGATTATGTTTGGTAATGTAATGTAAAGTTTGTTAAGCGAAACGTGATGTGTGTTGCGTGATTCATATTTTTACTCGTTACATTTGCATAGCGGCGCGCAATTATATTAACGCGGAACTACAAGTCCATTTAATAAAGTGAACAAACGCGGGACTTTTTTTGTGCGGCGATATTAAATTAAATATAGGAAGCTGAACGAGATATTACGTTCTATCCATTCCCTTTGCTCCCTCTATGCAATTAGATTTCATTAATTATCGCGAAAATTTTCATTTTATTCTACATATTGTCACGTCAATTAATCAAAATGCAAACGTAATGTTTGTAATTAATATTGGAAAGTATACGATGACGCTCTGCAAACATAACAACTTGTTTATAAATTATATCAAGCTGCTTACGAGATATTTTACATATTAAATATTCAATTTTTATAAAAACTATAGAATTATTTATACGAGCGTATAATATGTACCGAGAATAACGGTATTACGACTGAAAATTCTCATTTATCTCACATTTCTCTCTCGCTCTAATTTTATCTTTCACTTCCTTATCTCATTATGACATTTCAACATTCTCGTCATACTTCGGCTATCAGTCAAACCGTTTCTTGCGGACTGCTTACCGTTTTAGGAAACCCCTTCTCTAGATACTTATCTAAAACTATGTCAATTAAGTCGAGAAACTCTGGGATCAATTATCGTGGGCCGCGGAGCTTCCGAAGCGTTTTTCCATTAATCCTCGCGGCTCCGACAAGTGCAAGTACATCGGTCGCGTTGTAGCTACGCGCGCCTCATTTGCATCGTCGACGGAAAAGTTTCCCGTTCGACTCATTAGCGTCGTAAATGCACGACATGGCCGTCGGGGCCGGCCTCGCGAACCGAATGAGGATGGCCCGGCAATCCACTTCGCAACTCGGAAGTTGACAAATCGAATTCTACGCTTTCGATCAGAATTATTTCTCCCGCGGGCATCTTTCGTTATTCTCGCGATTTATAAAATCGCGTTCCGTTTAAATACTCTCTTACATTTGTGTGTGTATACTGCAGTAATAATTACCGAGAATTCATAATTTCAGATTAATTAAAATAACCCCGCTAAATATCGGACTGGCAGAGAAAGATCATTTTACATTGGTAGTTGTCGTAATTTTAAAGAATCTCTTAATGGATATTAATTCTCGTGAAATTTGAGAGATGAACAAAATTGTACTTTATCAATTTTAACATCTCGGTACATGTTATTTAAACGCGTTCCGAAAGAAGAGATATTATTGTACGCCGTTTATTTCGGATTTATCGTTAAATGCGCAGCGTTACAACATTCTCGATATCACATTATTATGCGTTGCAACAGTGCAGTTTTTTATATTATAAGAATTATAAGAACAAAAGCGAAATACGATATATGTGATATGTCGCGGCATTAATAATCCTGAATTTTATTCCCAGCGTGGACGGGCTGGATTTCTATCTTTCTCTTTTTCTCTTGCGCATTGCTCGTTTTGGCCGCGTGAAATGGAAATCATTTTACTGGTACGCTTATTGCCGAATGTCGGGGGAGGAAAAAAAAGCGTTCGTTCCAATCAACGTGCATCGGCTGTACAGTTAACCGAAATATCAATTGTTATACGTCGCGGCCGATGCGTCGGTTCCATTAAATGAAAACGAAGTGCAAAACGTGGTTTCGTTCTTGGCTTGAATTATGCTGACCCCGAAAAAATAGAATATTCGGAATATATGAGATTTCCTGGCACCGACTTCTCGCACTGTGGTGATAGATATTTTACAAGGGAAGACTTTAGCTTTTAATGGAACGGTTTGTCGCGCTTGTCAAGATAATGATTTTCCTCCGTTGTGGGTTTAGAATAGACGGACGAAAAGTTTGAAGAACATATTTGGATCAGAATTTGGTGCAGAATTAAATTCTCGTTTAGCTCACATAGCGGCTTGGGAATCGAGATTAATAAACGGGACGGGGAAGTAGGTTTATTCTCTGCGGGGAAAATGTTTTTTATTGTGCTAATAACTTGTATGTTTTTTTACGAAAGGAACTTTAGATCGAAACGACGAAATCAGCGGTTGATCGCTTTGATTTAAAATCACATATTTTTAATTCGTTTATTTAATTAGCTTGCTAAGAATCCCTAAGAGACTTAAACGATTAGGTTCTCAAACAGACTCGCGTCATTGATTGCGGCGGATTAATGCTCGATGATGCAGACGGCATAGTGTTCGCTTTGCGACGGGATCACGCGAAATGTCATCATAAGTGCAGTTTGTGTACATGCATGTATGCATTAGCCGCTTGGCGAAGCATGTAAGCAACCCTGTCAGTTTGGAGGCGCGTAATAACCAAGTAATTGAACTGTCCGAGATATTGGCAACAATAGTTTGGTGCCCGGGGTCTCCCTTCATGCAGGCTTGTCCCTCGGTTCCCTCCTCCGCCCCACCGTTTTGTCTCTGTCTCCGTACCTATCTATCTATCGACAGTCGCTCACGAGATGGTCCGTCCATCTCGTAACTTTGGTGTCCGCAGCTTAAATGGAAATTTCGTGCGTCACGCTTCGGCGGCGTCTCTTCGCTAATACGTCCCTTTTCGTTAAAATCGCCTTTAACTTTGCCGACAGTTGCACCTTGGCTTCGATTACATGGAAATGGAGACGCGAAAGTTGACTTTCACGCTCATTCTTTGTCGAGAACTTCGCCGACAGTTTCGCCGACGACGACGTTCTCAGAACGATACTTTTCACTTTCGCTAATCTCGAATTTCGGCAATAGGCAAGATCGCATTGTGATCAATTCGGCGAGGGGATCATAATCCCGCCTCACCAGATTCTTCCTGGCCGTCGCCGACTCTCCAATCGCTGTTCCGCCAATCGTAGTCCTAGAAGCTCCGAGCTTTCTCGTCGGTCGAGCATCCGCCGGAAGATAGCTATCGGCTCGGGCAATTAGACGGCTCCGCGCGCTTACCATTCGATCAATCCCTAATTACATTTACCTGTAGCTGCTGCATCATCCTACCCTCGCTTATCCACCCACTCTCTAGCACGCACGCACACAGCCATTCCCGACAGGGCACACACACACACATACACACACACACACACACACACACACACGCACGTGTTTGGTCGATGAGGACGCCGTATATACGGCATTCTCGAGTGCCAATCGCGATGTGGTATCCGTTGATGCGCGTGCATGTGCCCCCGAGTGTCTGCGAGTGGGCGCCTCTGTGTGCTGCGAGTCCAGGCAAAACACGTCCTACATGTCAATACGACGAGTCCACACGAGTGCGCGACATGCGCGAGCTGAAGGAGCGGTAAAGGATCGTGCTAGACGATGTCAGTTTTATCGTGAAAATTTCGCGTGGATCGCGTTTTGCGAGATGGTCGCGACAGCCCTTTTTACTCGTCTGGTTTATTTTTTTAATTAAGAGACGTAAATAAAAAATGAGCTTCAGCTTTCGCTATCCATCTATGGGTCTTGTCCTTACTTTTTTGTTATTTTTAAATTAGGTTGTAATTGTTTCCGCTTTTCCTCAAATGTTTATTACACTATCGCTAAAAAAAACGTGTGCAAAATGTGTGTATATGTGATGTGTAAATGTATATGAGTGTCCGCAGTGTTGAGCTCGCGTCCATGGGCTCGCTAAGCTCAAATGACTGTATGGATCAGTTATTCCTGTCTATCCCGAGATTAATCTGGTTTATTTTTTCTAACAGGATGTTTACTACCTGGAAAAACCTGGAATTTTCAGGGGATTTCTTTTTTACCCTTGAAAATAGGGATATTTTCATGAAATTTTAATGGTACTCAGGGACATTTTTGGAATTTTATTTTTAAATTTAAATTCTGTCTCTTTCTAAAAGAATTGTTTTTTTGATAATGTAAAATATCGACAATTGATTAGCAATAAATATGGCATACACATCCATCTATATACTTGTGTGATTCGCGAATTTTTATAAAAAAATCAGGGTGCAGTAGAAGACAATATACAGCAAAGAGCTTACTGAAACTATACTATAGCGAGCTTTCCATATACTATACTAGGTTTTGCGGTTTCAATTGTAGAAAAAGATAGATACAGTTTCGCGGAAGACTATAAGAAAAAGAAATCTTCAAAAGCGCGTATAATAAAATAAATTTATTTCAAAGTTGCATTTAAAAATTCTCTAATCTTACCTGGAATTTTAAATAAAAATACCTGGAAAATCCGGGAATTCTCAGAGAACTTTTTACAAGGTTTGAGTAAACATCCTGTCTAATTAAAAGATATAAATGAAAAATGACTTAATTAGCTTTCGTTATCCATCTGTGAGTCTCGTCTTTACTCTTGTTATTTTTAAATTAGTTTTCGCTTGTTCTCAAATATTTATTATACTATCGCTCAATGAAAAAGTGTGTATATAGATGTACATGATGAATGTATGCGAGGAGGGTCCGCAGTGTATTGAGCTTGCGTCCGTGGGTTCGCTAAGCCTAAATGACTGTGCGGATCAGTTATTCCTGCGGGATTAGTCTGGCTTACGAGCCACGATGTACAGAGACGACGCGTACCGTTAAAATACCCTACATAATAAGTAGAAAAGAATTTTATTCAAACGAGATTATACACGATTTACACGCGCAGCGCGGCGTCCGCGTCAGATAATCAACAATTGTTGTGCGTCACCGGAGCCCATTCCGCTGTTTGTTGACATTGTTTAACATCATTAATTAGCATAATTAATACAACTAATGCAATAATGTATATCGCGCTGTTGCATTAGTATTCGATTCCATTCCGATTACGGGACATCGATGATACATCATGCAGTAAGGGGGACTGGTGCAATCAGTATATTCCGATTTGGCTCTTCACTCGAGATGTTTGCTTACCTATAGCTCTAGTATGCGCGTAATCGGACTCGAAATAGCCCACCGGCTACCTGCTCCACCTCGTGTGCCATTAAGCTTATTTGTAATTATGTAAAATTAATGGACACTTCATCGCTATCGTCAACAAATTTGGATCTGTGTCATATTACCGCGATAGCGAAAACGTCACCGCTCATCGACCGCATTTGTTATTCTATCGACAAAACTATACTAACATACCAGTCGCCATTTTCGCAATAATAACATTAATTTACGAAACTTTTTAGTATAACAACGATTTATTAATAACTCTAGTATATACGTGTAATCGGACTCGAAATAGCTGCTTTCTAATTATTTCAAGGCGCTGAATTTTAAAGAACAAACCATCGATAAAAAAAGGAATTAATAAATATTACGGTAATACGTTGACTATCTCTGGAAAGACATTAGTTTCTTTAGTTGTGATGGCAGAATAAGCCGCATCCTGCGGCCAGAGTTGCGGTTTACTCACGTTTTGTTCGTGTCCTAAGTCGAAATTCCGCTTAGTTTCGTGTCGCTGCGATCCGCACGCCAAGGGAAAACCCTCGCGTGTTATCGTGGACCAACAGGCAGCAATTCGCGAAGGGGTGATAATGCGCCGACGGCGTGCCGACTAATTAGAATTCGTCACCGACGGTACGCAAGCAAGACGCAAGTAAATTAAACGCGAGGCACTTGCGGCGCCTCGAAAAATCGCTTGGGTCATCGCGAACCGAAAGTTCAGCAAACTTTAGTCGCTGCTTACGTAAATAGTACCTAAGGGGGAAACTTTGCCGTGCGTGGTGGACTAAATCACCTCGAATGCCGTTCTTTTGCCTTCGCAAAAATAAATTTTAATTTAAATTAATTTGAAACTACGGAACAATATTAAGAGAGATTTTCTCGCAGTTTAATTTTTGCACTTATTGTTAGAATTATTCATTGCAGGATTTTGGTATGCGTATGTATAGTCATCCATTACGTTTGTAAACGAAACCACTGTTTGAATGATTGCACTATGAAAAAAGCACTCCCCGTTTATTTAAAACCACATTTATTATTTATTTTCAGACGGTATGAAACGTTACGCTTATCTCTTCATTGTTTTCAGTTTCTTCAATCTGGGCTTTCTTTCAGACCAGTGGTTGCAGCTACTAATATGCGGAGACGGAGAAGGAGCTACTTCTAGATATATTTTAGTTTTTATAAATATTTTTAAGTTGTAAATAAAAATTGAATAAATGATGTTGGAACGCATGATTGTTTTTGTATCTTTTTTTTTCATTAAACCTGATGGAGTTTATGCATATTGAAGGTTCCCTCGCGATTCTTATAACAGACGCAGTTATGATTGTTAAGAAACTTTAAAATAATCCGTTTTTCCTAATCAGTGATTTTTGATTCTGTTAGAAATAGTATTTAATCGACGAAATTTACTTAATTTACAAAAATCGATTGAATCTATTCTGCCACTTCAGCTATATGTGTTACTTCTATCTCTTTACTCTTCTGTCACCCATTTCTCTTTCTTTCTCTCTCACTCTCTCTCTCTCTCTCTCTTTCATACACATGCACACGTCTAGCTTCACATTAAAATGATCTTTATTAATAGAACTAAATCGAGTAACTGTTTCAACCTAAAATCGCCCGCTCTCTGCTATATCTATCTATCTATCTACCTATCGTATTTGTGTACACTTTTTCTAACTCTTCTCTTTTCTGTTTTACTTTACAGAGATACTCTTCACAGCGGGCAGAAGGTACGAGCTCTCCCGTATGCGCCACGTTTTTAGTTCTCTTCCTTTTTTTTTTACTTCTGTCTCTCGTAGAACTCTTTGTATCTATCACGCCCTTCCTTCTCTTTCATTCTCGTATATTCTCTTGCATCTCTACGACTATCGCTGTTTCTCTTTCCTATAATTTCTTGGTGGAATTAGTAGATCCGAAAATAAATCGAAAAACGTAGTTAAGATATTCGTAGGAATAAGACTTGTACAAATTGGATTATCGACTTTCGTACGACTTAAGAGAGAAAACTTCGATCAGTATTGATAGTTCTAGAATCGTGTTAAAGATTATCATCTATGATAATATAACGTCAGTCATTGATTGAGTGAGACATTGGAATGACAAAATGAATAGCGCGATGTTAAATATTAAAGAAATATTTTCTCGTCTATACGGAAGGAGCGTTTATTTCCACAAGTGGTATCGCGTATTTTTAAATGAAGATTAAAAAATTGGACGATGTGATCGTTTTACCAAAGTCACATGCAAAGTCACGGCATGTCGTTTTGTCTTCGGCCCCCTCTGCTTATAACGACCAAGCCTGTCGATGTTTATACCTGCACTTGACCGTCCTTCCACCTGTCTTCTTGAAACTTCTGCCATTCACGTAAGTAGACATGTTTTGTTTTTCTAACGCTTCGCGAATTTCTAATCGGGTGATAACTTTTCTATTTATCAACTCATTAACTTGTTTAATTTTTGTTGTAAGCTCGCTTCGGTTTTGTTAATGTAAACGAGAAGAATCCCGCACGGGTGTATTATTTCAAGAGAAGTTAACTTCCAGAGGGTATCGTCTGCGACGAAACTTCATCTTCGAGTCTCCGCGCGAACGTCGCTCGAGGATTAATAAAGGCAATTTATCAATCACTCCGGATCGACAGCAAATGGGATTTCCCGCACTTCCGTGTTATTTATTGTCGGCTTCGAAAACCCACGGCGAAGATCTGAGAAGGAAAGACCTGCGTGTATCACAGGACATATCCTCCCAATCAATTTTCAAGGGACTGCAAAACTGACGTCGAGCAAGCAGTCGTGCGTACAAGTATATTATTAATTTCCGTTTGAAAAGTTTTTGCGCGTTGCAACGTTACCTAACCGACGGTATGTACATTCGGCAAACGTCTAAAATTTCGACGATTATTCCCGGCGTATCGAGGTACGATCGTCCACACGCATTTGTAGCTCTTCTTACTGGTTACCCAAGTAAGTTGACGCTGGCGGATAGCGAACGCGATACCAAAGTTTCCCCCTAAACGTGAATCGGTTGATACCCGACCATTGTTGGATTCCTATGCGACATGCGAGTTTCGAATGCGATCCGCGTTCTGGCTCTTTGTCCATCGAACCCTGGCTTCTTTGTTCTCCGCCCACTACGTTTGACGTAGTGGGTAACCTTTCGACGGTAACAAGATGACATTTCTACACTCTGTGAATCCTCTCCCTCAGTTGCTTCGGTACTGTTGCACGTCGTTGAATTAAATTCATCAAACTGTGCTATCACTCGAAGTATGGACAAAGTGATTTCATATGTTTGATTAATATTTCCTGTATGTGTTCGTAATATCGCGATGTGCACAATACTCTTGCGATTGTACAGACAGAGATTATTAGCCGCGAAGCGAAATTTCAAATATTTATGGGGCTTTAATACATTAACACGAGCACACTCAGGGGGGAGTTAACAGACCAACAACGGACCGTTATTCAAAGTTTTCGAGCGGCGTTAAAACGTGCGCGCTCTCTCGCCCTCCGTGGGGAGAATTTTCTCTTTCTCGAACGTGAGGATATATCGCGGTCTAACGAGCCCCAAGCCGTTTAACGTTTTATCCGTTACGGCGTCGGACGGTAGTGGCGGAAGCAGCGACGGTGTTCAAGGTTTTGCGGAGAGCTCGGCTAATCGGCACCGGTACACCTCGGTCAAAGCGCCAAGAGCGCTTAAACGTACGCGTGGGCAAATACGATTCAAAGGGTTATATACGCGGACGTCGTGGAAGGAGGGTAGGGGAAGATAGCCTGTATAATTCGGGGCTTCCTAGGCGCAGCTAATGAATAACATAACAAACGGAATAGCGGCGCGGCACGTGCAAACGCTATCGAGCAGCCGGGGATTAGCCGCGCGGTCGCGGTAATTGCCCCTTCCTCGCTATAATAACGCGGAATATTGTGTCAGGGACTTAACGGATTACGCGTAGATCGCGTAATTGCGGGCTATTTTCCCCCGCGACGAAATGGCCATTCGATGTCGCGGCGCGCGATACGGCGCACCCGAGTGTTTACGCCGTCGATACTCGCGCGAGTACTCTCTCGCGAGTGTCTCGCGGACGGAGCGAGGTAGATCGTTTGCTCGTTAGGCGCCGATCTAATGTGCGCAAAGCCGGATTTAGCGCTAGACATTGGTAACACCTCAGTGCCGTTTGCCGAGCAAATTATCGGGCTATACTCGAGCTGCGTACGTACGATGTAAACATCGGATTAGGATGTTCTAAGGAAACTGAGCGCGGAGCACAGTTTTAAGTACAATGGATAAATTATGAATTTCTCTTGCGTTCTTCTCCACGGAAAGAACGATTTTGCTGAAGTTTCTAAAAATTTAGCCACACTGGAAAATAAATCCGGTTGCATAAATTGAAAATCTGGTAGATTCAGCTATCTGTTGCAAAATAAACGAACGTAAATAAATGAACATTCTTCTATAAATCACCAGACCAGCACGGTTAATTCCTTTCTGTTAAATATATCAGAATTTTTATCATAATTTCGTTACGATAAATAGGTCAACTGCGGTTATTTTTACAAACGTTAATCAGAATTCTGGTTGCACGAATTGCTTCTTTGTTTCACATGTGTTATATTTGTCTAGTGAATATAATCAAAAATTTTACAGATCCAATTCGAAAAATGCTAACCAGATCCTTGTATAGTTAAGTCTATCAAACATTCTAGCTATAAAATATCGAGTCTAATCATGATAACAGAAATTCTGTTTGGTCTCACTAGAATGCATTCTACCATATACATTTTGTTATAACTACACGGAAAAAAAAGTAAAACTGCCGTAGCTAAAAACTGCGTAAGGTAACTAAATTGTAGTCGTAATATATGGACAGCAAAATCTTAGCTGTAATACCTATTTCATTGCTGTCGCAAATTTATAATCACGACAGCAAACACAGTTTAGCAAATCATGATTAGCTATGGTAGTGAAAAATTTTTTTTCCGTGTAAAACATTTTTCTTAGTGCAGATCTGAAAATGATTATGTTAGACCATCAAAATAATTTATGTAAGATACTCAAGCATAATAATGCTGCAAAAAGTTTTGACATTCTGATAACCAGTTTCCGATATAATTATTTAGATGATCCAACATAATTATTTTTAGATCTGTATCTGACTAAATTTTTAGATACTTCAGCAAAACCATTATATTTGCATGTCATACGTAATGTGACATTTCCATTTCTGCAAATAGAAACAAGTTACCGATTTCCTTTACATGAAAAATGCATTAATTTTTAAAGGCATAATATATTGGCCTTGTTTAAATGTCGGCACGTGTGCATTCTCACACACAAGCGGTATTTAATCGTCGTCGGACGTACGCTCATTCGTCCAATCGTGTGTTCGATCGCGGATTCGCATCTGCATCCTTCGTTCGTATCGGCGCGCCGCGATATAATTGCGAACATTTTCGTCGTCGGCGGCATGTTATTCGCAACGGGCTCACGTGCCGGCAGATCGAGTCGCGTGTGTGAAAACCGTGAAAACGAGTCCGTCACGGCGGCTGGCGCCGCGTGCCGACGCGGTTCATCGAGATGCATCGCATCGCATCGATATTCACGTGTGTTTGGTAACAGCGCCACATCGACGCACTGGTCGCCGATGCGTTTGTGTATGTTACGACAAAGCGGCGACGGAGGGTCTCATGCTGATTACCCGATCGCTCGATGCGTTTCTCTCCTCTCCGTTGTGGTCCTCCCATCGTTCCCTCATCCTTTGTGCAGAACCGTGCTTCTCTCTTCTCTTTCGTATCGCGCGATCTTATTTCTTTATTATCTATTTACTTATTAGTACGTTAATGATAAGTCTTAGACCGGTATTCATAGTCGGTTCTTATATTTATATTTAAGATCGTTTTAAGTCGAGTTTTAGATGGTCTTAAGATTCCGCTCAGCCAATGAAATAGTTGTGTTGCATCTTGAGATTATGCTTAAGACAGCCTTAAATATAGGAATCGACTGTGAATACCGCCCTTAGTCAAATCGACGTAAACTGCAAAACTCTTGAAAGTAAATATGCACGTAGAGATAAACGCGTTGTAAACCAATCGAAATTAAAAATTACATTAAATTAAATTAAATTTCTCTATATATTTTCCTGCGCTTAGAATAAGAAAGAAAAAAAAAGAAAAGCTAGTGATTCTCATTTGTAGGCTCCTCTCTACGCCTTTTTCTTCTTTATATCAATCACATTTTTACCATCGAAACATTCAACCTCTTAAGGCGGAACCAGACTATGCGCGATTCGTAATTCGCGATTCGTGATTCGTATATTCGTGAATAGTGTAGAGGGAAAATTCGTCGGCTAGCTCGGCTAGCGAATCAGTGCGAATGGCGAATCGCGCATGCCGAATCGACGAATTTTCCCTCTACACTATTCACGAATATACGAATCGCGAATTACGAATCGCGCATAATCTGGTTCCGCCTTTACGAGATCCTTTCCTCTCCACCTCTATCGGTTCTCCCGCGATGGCCTCTTGATCTCGAGGGCTTTATCGAGTTGACATCGGCGCTCTTGAAATCCATCATTAATCTCCTTGAATAGTTAATTAACCGTTTGATGCCCCCTTCCTTTTGTCCGCGTTGCGCGTGCAAGAGCTTTTGCCCGCTACTTGAAATGTGTTTGTTATTCGTGACAACGAAACATCGTTTAGCAGTTTGATAATCCTCGACGGGCTTCGAACATGAACGACGTCGCGTGGACCTGTTTCCGATTGGACGATAACGGGAATGAGGTTTACGGGTTATGCGGATTCGATAAAGCGATTGAATTTCGTTTGCTTTGTTGGCCTGAATAATGTCGATTCATCCATGACGAATAGTTACTGGTCAAGCGGCCAGCCTCCATTGCTACTCCATTTTGCATCAAAGCGATAAATACTTGTTTAGAATTATGATAATCATTATTTATCAGGCAAAATAGCTACTTGTCGTATTTCGCTAAAAGGAAAAACCAAAAATTTGCGTCGGAATAAAGGTATGATCCATCATTGAATCTCTTTATCATGACGGGTTGTACCGTTTAATGGCTTCAATACTGAGATACGTATTTTCGCACGCAAGGCGATGATACGGACTGATGGAGTAAGCTCGCTGATCGATTGGCGAGAGAGAGCCGATTTTCTCCCCAGATTAGTGCAGATACTCGTAGGAGCGGGTAGGAGAAGCTTAACGGACATACGTCCACCTCGGCCTGGCCGCGTATATAGTCAGATAATTCAGGTCAGTCTGGGTTAGGTTGTTGGGGTCACGTCGGCGCTAAGGGATGATTTCTCCCCTCGATACGCAACAATAGTCATTAACGGATTAGATACGTCGACGACGACGGTGAGGACGGTGACGTTCATGACAGCGTCGAAGAAGACGATAGCGATGACGATGACGATAACGGCGGCATTGACGACATAATGGGCGTTGATTATCCACTTGCGAAACCTGCGTACAGAGCTGATGTATAGCGCTATACCCTTGTACTTGTCAAAGACCCTCTGTAAATACTTCATTGATTGTTCGCGGAAGGCGAAATACCGTGGATTAATTTCGGGCATCATCAAGTATCTACTTTGTACTGTGATGAAGCTAATTAAATTAGTTTATCTAACGATGGGTCTAAGATGAATTTTCGAAAGCTGAACGAAGGAAGGCAGACCCTTGAACAAACGCGACGAAAAATTTTATTATTTGTAAATTGTTGCGCGATTCTCGCTGTTAATATCAACCCTTTGACTGCCATGTGTATCCAATGGATATACACAGCTATGTAAGTCCAGGGTGCCGTATGTATCAATTTGAATATACACATTTCCTATTTAATACTATCATTTGTATATGAATCGAGAATACTTTTCACTTATTTTAAGAAAGTTAGGCATAAAATAATAGTGTGGCGCCAAGAGACCGATTATAAAAATCCGTGCGACAGTCAAAGTGTTAAAGATTTTCAGAGTAATTTGATAATTCGGACGTGACGGAAGTTCTCATGAACATTCTTGAGACGTTCCGCAAAGTATGTAAATCTCTGGGGTCAAGTCACGACTTCTCGGTGAGTGAAAAATCTACGCATTAATCGCAAGCGGCAAGGACCATTTCGGGATCCATAAGAGCGCTCAGGATTTGTGTCTCATGTATAAGGATGTGATACACCGGAAGGGACTTGTACAACCGCTATATTCATACATGCACATTATGTATACGGGTACATAGATCGCATCAGCGACCGCCACCTAACATGCACATTAAAAGGGAGACCGGACCTCTTCATGAAAGATTCAGGGTCCGCTTCTCTCGCTGATCCTGATGTACCCGGCGAAGCTCGCCCTCTGCTGTACGCAAAGCGCTTCCACTCCGTTTCGTGTTGCCGACTGTCTTAACATCCTCGCAAATCGTCCGCTAATTAAAGCACTCCTCTACGATGATGGATCATCTTTATTGCTCTCGTAGAACACGACGGAGAAGCTAAATATCTAAATGTTTTGCCTAAACAAGAGTGTGAGAGAGGACAATATTATAGCTGAACGTTTGCTACCAAAAATATACATCGAAATATTCCAGATATGTATATTTTAGTTTGTCAATAAAATTCGATACAGATTTTATTGATTCTCATGTCATTTAAGAATTTTCCAAATATCGCGTAGCGAGAAGAATAAAAGCGAATATGCAGATACTTTTACATGAAATATATTGGTTAATATTTTTATGTACAATTATAACAATGTGCATTATTGTTAAGTCACTGCTATTGTTGCTTGTAAAGTCTTTTTGTCGCGTCTAATAAGGGTGTATTCGTTCTCGAGGCGAACAACATGATTTCAACTTTTGCGATACACCGGCAACCAACTCGAGAGCTCATTTCTACTTCGCTCTTAGCTGGAAACTTTCCAGGCCAATCCAGAATATCGCGCAATTTGGCCACATATCCCTTAATAATTCTTGCATCGTACCGTCCATGAGAAAAATTAGCGGTCGAGTAGCGAGAACGCTTGTTAAACGATTTAACTTCGGTATGCGCCATTCAACTGTGAAAATCCGCAGTTCGAACATTCCCCCATTTTGCTCTTCACAATAATTGGCAATGCCCGAACAATATACGACAGTAACAACTGTATTATTAAATTTAACAGTTATCCTTCCGATTCACTACGCAACTAGATTCTGTTATTGCAGTTGTTTGAAAAACATTTATTAAATATATCAATCGACCGTTATTTTAGGAATTTCCATCATCCAAAAACTCGTGGAAAAAGTTTTGTTTGGAGAAGCAAGAGAGCTTGTTCCGCTAACGCAATTTTATTCCAACAATACGATCTCCTCTTAAATTTCAAAATTTTAATTCTATATTAATCTCAGATAGAGATAGAGTAAGAAAGCTGATGGAATAAACTTACCAGTCTAAGAATTTTCGTCAGACGCATACGTCGTTTTCTGGCGTTACTTTTCACGATGTACAAACAATCTTGGCACAAAATTACGTCGTCTTTATAGGCTGACTGCTTCAAGGGGGCAGATCGAGGGGGCGAAGTCACTCGCGCGCAAAATGAAAATCGGCTGCGAAAGGAGATTGCGGCCCCTCGCACTCGTAGGCTCGCAAGGGCGCAAGCCTCGCAAGCGGAAGGCCCTGCCTCTACGACGACGACGCTGACGAGCTTAATAAACTGCGAGGCTTAATTTCGTTCGACGTCGTGCGCGCTACATATCCGTCACTCGACGCCACGGAACCGTATATAATTCCTTTAGTTTCGCAGGATATGTTACTTACGCGTGAATACGCCGAAAACGACACATAAAGCAATTTTCGTGACCTAATCAGAAAAAATCAGAAGAGCAATTGCACAAGCGATAATAACGAAGACTAACAGACTATGATACTGCACAGCAACGATAAGTTCGTATTATGAATTAGTATTACGAAATTATCATAAAATCCCTTAAAATTCCCGGAGTATCGTTATTTTCTGAGATAATAAAGAGTGAGATTACTCTGCAGAAATATTTATTCACAATATTCGTAATACGCGAGCGTTATAAAGAAATTATTCGCACTTTTAATTAACTTTAGAAAAACGCAAAATCTTTCTCCCTTCGCGCCCCCCATAATTAGCATATCGTCTATCTACATTACAATTAGATAAGCGTCTTACGTTACTTCAGTTATCAACTGTTCATACAGTTCCGCGTAAATGCACGTCTCCAAGTTCTTCGCCGTAATCGGATATCCTTTCTAGGGGTGCGAGGGGGTGGGGCGTAAATGTTTATACCGATTTTACTGGCTCGGCGGGGGAGCACCCTCTTCGTTAACGCATTAATTAACGCCCCGTGCCGACGACGCTGCGACGGGACGGCTATAAAGACTTCGTTACCGCCGCTACCGGGCTTTCGTTCCAACATTGAATTCCGCGTCACTTAACGCCGTGACTCCGCCTGGATTATACGCGAGACGTTTCTCCGGGCGGGCGAATATCTCAGCTGGAGCGACGAACGTCGGGCGGATTAGCGGACGAGGGAGAATCTCGCCGTCGAGATCGCGACGCCACGCCGATTGTAATAAACTCATCGCAATTATAATCGAGGACGGATAAGAAACTTCGTCCGATCGCGCGCACTCGTCGTCACCGTTGCAATCAAATTAATCGGATGTGAGACGAGTCGGGCCGTAAAATTGCGCGAGAAATATCATAAAATTATCCCGACTAGCGTGAATGGCCGGGCTCGAGATCTCCGCGCGGATTTACGACGCGCAATAAACGCACCGTATGCGATAGATAGTGTCTACATCGATCTCAGTGTAATCTCTTAGCGGGGCGGTCAAACAAGGACGATAAACAAGCGCGTTAGGCGTTTGAAATTAATAAATTTATATTTATGATACGGTATTTGGGTTAGTATAACACTAAATACTATTTAATATTTAGTATAATTTAGTATATTTGGTATAACGATAAGAATTTAACTCGATATCGCATAATTCTTCCAGCATTCGAATCTGTACGTGATTATAATTGACAAACTATATTTTTAGGAATAGAATAATAAAATCTTCTCTCTTCGTCAGTAAACAAATAACAGAAATAATAGTATGATCGACACAACTGGCTAATAAAATATTTATTGTAATGTACTACGTTTCGGCCATGGGTTTTGGCCCTTTTCAAATACAGAGTTGGTAAATTTCAGTTTAACGTTCACCATGTTAGGATATAGACGTGCTTTTCAACGCGAAAGATTTTACCTTGTGAATTTCTCCTTTTTCAAACTGATGGCGTTGCTTGGACACATGTCATTGTTATAAAGGAAATTTACCAACTCTGTACTTGAAAAGAGCCAAACCCCATGGCCGAAACGTAGTACATTACAATAAATATTTTATTAGCCAGTTGTGTCGATCATACTATTATTCTGCTATATTTTTAGGATTTTATAAATTCCATAAAGTTATAAAAATTCTTTGATTCATGTTAGGCCAACCAATTAGATGAAGTTGAGGAGGAGATACTTGATCTTCGTTCATTTGCGAGAAATGATTTAGACCATAAAGGGTTAATGCAGCATCCTTTCTCGCAGTGATCGACAACCGCATTGTAAGATCGATACGCGCCACTTGCAACAGCGACAGTGTGGTCGCAGAGTTGCGACTACACTTTCTACAATCTAACTGGAAAACTATCAAGCCACTCTGTCTCGAGATTCCTATCAGTGTCGCGTTTTCGCGCGACAGCGCGCTACGATGATTAATGCCGCGGTCTTAGGACCGCGCGAGGAGCCGTCATTGTTGCCGCTGTCGACTAATAGATACAAATGTACGCATTATGCGCCGGGACGTAATTACCGTTTAAGCCGCGCGGGCAGACCCATCCCGTGGAACCACCATCACCCTCCATATTGTCCGAGCGCTCTGGAAACAGGCACGGGCTTATTTAACCGTCGGGAACGGCTTAAGCCCTCTGTCCGCATTTCCCCGGTTAACCGGCATCTTAATAAAGTTGGTTTCTTCCAACCTTTCCTAATCTTTTTTTTTCTCCGACAAAGTCGGACGAATTCCGTCCTGAGGACAATTCGCCATGTCGAGCTCTTCACGCGAGAACTGTCGTATTTTACTTGCCAGTTAGATAGCGATGCTGTCAGTGAGTAAGACAACTCAATGTAGTTTAAAAATTAGAGAATGTGTTGAAAAGAGACAAGACATAGCTAGTTCGTTTTTGTATGTCGTGCCAATGAATAATACTGACCTAATTACAAAGTGATTAGAGATGTCACGTGGATGAGAGGTGTCACGCGGATGACGCATGCATGATGAAATCTTCTCCCTTCCCTTGCATGCGTCAAGTCGTTGTCAGTTCGGCCGTAGTATTCTGACAGTCAAGAAATATTGTCGTGCCTTTGAACAGATTTATATTTTATGATTCCGTACTCTAATAGTAATAATTATTGTCATCACGCAGTGTACACTCTGCTATATAAAATTGTAATAATAAACAACAGAATGTATTTACGGAAATATGTGTTGTATTATAGAGGAGAGTTGCCTAATGCATACTGGTCACCTAAATCGTGTACCTCAATAATTTTTTTCATTTTTAAGTCGCCATTCTCAAACAAAAATTTTCAATTTACTTTCTAAACCCAGGCCACAATTTACATTTTCTAATCGTCACTTGATTATCCAACCACGGTGATTGATTGGGAATGGACACAGGAATGGATTGACTCCCCCTCTTGGTCTCATGAGCGTTTGGATCTCGATCTGGATTTGCTATGTTTCATCTCGCTGAGGATGGCTCCAAATATAGCCGAAACGTTCGAATTTTTTAATACATTAAACTTAATATAATGAATAATCAACGTAGTTGAATTATTTGCGCACCGAGTACCGCACTCTCATTGTCCGATCTTTATATGTGAATTTTTTAATCTTGAGAGTCCTATTTTTGTTAACTTTTTTCATATTACTGAATATAAACGATATCTATTAAAAATATAAAATAAATGAATAATAAGAAATATAAACGAAAAATTGTCAGAGAGACAGATTACATCTTATTTTGTGCGTGTTACAGACAATTAAAAAAATCAGTTTATTATAAATTACATTAATACGATTGGATGTAATTTTTTGGATCAATTTATATAACTTATAATAATCTAACCACGCAGTTTTATTCTGCATTTTTATGTTTTTATAAAAATAGGTTTATTTTAAAACATTTTATATTTATTGTACGTAAATATTATAATTATTATAAAAATTAAATCAATATCTTTATGAAATTTATCATATTTCCCGAATCATAGTACTATGAGGTTTCTTAAATCGTACTGGTATAATTTAACACATAACATTTAACTCGTTATTTATTTATTATTTTATGGTTTCATATATTAATCATTTATTATTCATTTATTTATTATATTATTTATGTTGTGACTACATAAATAATTTGTTGTTTAATGTAGTTATAAAATAAATCAAATATACCTAATCTATATAAGCTAAATGCAAACGTGTTAAACATGGGTTTTCAAATCATATTATTAATCGTATTATTATTATACATTTTTAATTTGTTATTAATATATATAATCCTTTAAACATATTTTTTGTTATTTTCATTCGCAAATTTATTTTTAAAGGAGCTACATTTTTGTAAACCGATAGATACGATTTATAGGAGACCAGTTGCTTAAAAATCACACTTTTTACACTATGTTATAAAAAGGTATATAACAAATTAATTTAGAATTGTTGAAAGGTTAAACATGTAATAGTAGGTATTTTAAACATCAAGCTACGATTTCCGATATTAACTTGCGTGTACACACCAACTAAATAAGAAATAAAATATCTTAAGCAGTACGATTTTGGCAACTCTCCCGTATATACACGTTATATTTCTGTTTATGGATATGGATCTAATAACGAAGACCAAAGCACCGATGATATTAAACTACCGCCAACGTCTCCCTAGTCACTAGTTTATTTTATATTTTCCGATAGAAGTATGCGGTAGCAGCGGTCCCCACGGAGCGAGCGTTTTCGCCGTTTAATTTTCCCGTTTCGTATTACGGCGCTGGTTCTCCGGTTACACAATTTTCGACTCGAAACGCGAGAAAGGTGGCGAAGAAAAGGTCACGCCGCGGGAAACCGTCTCCGTCTTCCACGTCCCCGACGTGAGTTATTCATAGAGAATATATTACGCGGGACTTGGCTTTGATCTGGACCAGACCGCGGATTATGCGGGCCTCTCCGCGCTTAGACGCGAGAGCAGTGTGGACCCTTCGGTTCGCGGTGATGGCAGAGATGTCTGTATAGGTGTGCACGCGTGGAAGCCTAACCGGGCAAAGTGCATTACTCATGCAGAGTAATATGTACGAGCGTACTGGTTATCAGAAATTCGTAGAAAAGCTTAGAGAGGCTTTATACCTGAAACAGGGGACGTAAGTCTACGGAAAGAACGGTTTTGCTGAAGTATCTAAAAATTTAGTTAGATATAGATCTGAAAATAATTATGTTGAACTATCAAAATATAAATTATATTGGACGCTCAAGCTGGTTGCTAGAATGTCAAAACTGTTTGTTTGAGCGTCCAACTTCATTATTTTCAGATATGTATCTAATTAAATTTTTAGCAAAACCGTCCTTTCTATTATTGCTGTGGATTTCCGCTCCGAAAACATAATTATTTAAATTTAAATTATTGAAATTAGGTATCTAAATTGAGACTACACTACATACTGTACTGTACTGTTTCGATAAGATAGTAATTATTAGTTTTTTATTAGTGTCAAGGCGTACTACATTTTTCAGTGTAATGCAATTGCAACGGCTGCACGTCGGAAATTTTGTATGTTGGACATTGATTTTCATTGATGTCTGACGTATATAACTTACATAAATTTTGAATAGTTTATTCGGATTAATTGAGTGCTCGCTAGGGAATCTTGGTAAACAGAGATCCTTCAATGCGAGACCGAGAGTGTCGCGGTGCCGATAAGTCTGACCAGTTATTCGTATTTACTACTGACGCGCAAGCACGCGGGTTCGTCCGTGGGTCAGCAACGTAGCCGTCCTATCATTGATTAATTTCGCTTGACATTTATATGGATCGACGTGACAGGACGATGGACGAGGATATATTCAGAGCGATATCCGATTCGATGTTCCTCTTGATGGCGGTAAGACGATGTCTTACCTCTGTCAAGCGGAAAGCACGCTCTCCCGACGATTGGAATCAAATTAAACTTATCTACGCGTTCGTCGACCCTGATTTTGATACGAACGAGCGTCATAATTAGTCGTGGCGAATAAAGTCGATATGCTACGGCAAAATTGTGGAGATTCGTATATCGCGTATATAGTCGTATGAATTCCACGTGAAAGTGTAGTTCCATAATTTTACGTTGCAACATTATTATTAGAAATATTATCATTAAAGTAGGTAAAGTCGCATTAATTTATATTTACGTCTTACCTCTATTTATTGCTTCTGAAGTTTGCATCTGCGACGCTTTTCCACATAAATGGCTCGTACCGTCAGCTGAGACGAAGCCGACGATGTTATTCCCGGAGATGAAAACATACCGCCATACAGGCGGACGTTTCAGTGATTTTAGTCTGTCGCTGTAGGGAAACGCGAAACGAGGAAGAACGTTTAAGCACCGCGGAAAATTCAATTTGGAAAAGCGATCCGGTCTTGCGTATCTCGGCTTCAATTTACCAGTCTCGAAAGGATCATGCTCCCGTTATGGATACTGCGGATTCGACGTGAACTCCATATCGCGTTGCCAATAGAAACCAGAGACCGTATCAACCCCCGGGGCTGATAGAGCGCCGCTTTGCCGTAGCGGAGGCAAGTTTATTTCCGCATGTCGGCTTCTTAATTTAGAACGATCCGTTTCCGAGAGCGCCGTGGGGAGCGCATGCTGATGAAATTGTTTCTTAGCGGACAAAAACGCGTGTGAAAGCCCACCTTTGCGCGACATTAAACAACACGAGCGTTGGCGTATCGTGAGTGCCGGAAATAATTTTCTTCTTAGCGATTACGCGAGAACGTCTCTTCCGATGAATAACTATATCTTCACTTTTTTTCGAGCCTTTGGTATACAAAAGAAGAAACAATTCCATTACGTTGTTTATAAATTACATCGCACAATTTGAAATAATTTTCTTCTTAGCGATTATACGGGAACGTTTCTTCCGATGAGTAACTTTATCTCCGCTTATTTTCGACTCTCTAATATACATACGAAGATGTAATTCCATTATGTTATTTATAAATTGCATCGCACAATTCGAAATAATTTTCTTCTAAGCGGAAACGTCTCTTCCGATAAGTAACTTTATGTCGGCTTACTTTTGATTCTCCGGTATGGAGAAGTAATTCCATTACGTTATTTATAAATTACATCGCACAATTCGAAATAATTTTCTTTTTAGCGATTGCACGAGAACATCTCTTCCAATGAGTAACTTTATCTCTGTTTACTTTCAATCCTCCGATATATGTATGAGGAAGCAATTCCATTACGTTATTTATAAATAACATCGCATAATTCGATATTTGTTTTATTGCATAGTTAATTAATCTCTCCGCTTCAATAACATTATCACGAAACCAGCGAAACCTATATGTAACGGAGAAGCATAATAGTGTAATCGAGGAGGAGTTATATAAGCACGAAGCCATCTACTTATCTGCCCATTGTATTCATCTTTCGATCTATTCATCCTTTGTGAGAAGTTCCCGTCCGCGATTAACGATATCGATTGTTATACTTCTCCTAGCCCGTGCAGAGCAGGCCGTCAATCGATACATATTATATGACGTTGTATTAGAATAGCGATATTGTGCGTTTTGAAACTAACCTCCCTTAAACCGGACTTTGGCCTTTTGAAATGGTTTTATCGTGCCTTTCACGCGTACAATGGTTATTAACATGATTCATCGAAAAATTCAGCGAGATAGAAATTTAATTTTCGGGAACTATTGTACTTCTACCGCAGCTATATGGGATCGCCGTATTGTTTCCGAAATTTCTCTATTAATATCTTACTATTGTATTGAAATGATTAGATATAATTTTTTTCTTCTTTTTTTATAAGTAATATGCGATGCAATCAGATTTGCGATGCAACAATTACGTTCAACAAAATTGTGATGTAATAATTAGAGGATAATAGAAAAGTTTCGGAAACAATGCCGTGCAATCCCAAAGTAAGTCTATTCTATGTATACTCAGGATCGTGAATGTTCAAATAAGCTCAGTTTTCCTGCACTACGCTATGGATAACTTCGCTTCAAGTTTGAATGTCACACCCAATGGGAGTGTTGGAATATGCCGTTTGCTTTTCAATGTAGAGACGTAGCGAGAGAGAGAGAGAGAGGTGGGGGAGCAGAGAGAGAGAGAGAGAGAAAGGGGGAAAGACAGAGAGACAAAGAGAGAGAGATTTCCCAGTTGAGCTTATTTCATTTCATCGGCACCGAACAAAGTTCCAGATAACGTTGTAAGTTAGCCGGATCGGACTGCGCTCGCAATCAAACTGTCAACCGGAATCGTGCCGAAGCCGACGAGCAATGTCCATAATGTTCCCGTGTAGCCAATCAGCTTCGTGATATCCGTCATCTCGATACAAAGGGAATTGCAAAGTATTGGCGGTATTGCTGGTATCTTGATTTTGCGACGCGTTATTGGAACGGTATTACAACCTGCTTAGTAAGACTCGGAAAATGTAAATGCGCCATAATGACACATTTTGCGCCACACGTACACACACACAAAGAGAAAATTAAAGCTTTTGGCATTAATCTCGATCTACAACATTGCGTATAAAATGCAGATGAAATCTAGTATAATGTGCTTTTTACTTCCATTAATTAATTTCAACGATGCGTTTCAAGCTTGTTAACAAGATTTGGTTAACTGCGCATAGCAACGTATATTATTTGTATGCAATAACATCTGTGTAATGTGCAAATTTGACTTGCCCCGCAAGAACACTCGTATGGGCGCATTAAATATAACTCTTTACAACTCGCCTAAGTCAACATGCTCGTGTATCTTCGTAGCCGCGCATCGAGGCGTGCTCCATTTTCGGCAAGTTCGCTAAAAAACGTTACTCAATCGTCGTGATTTTTCCCAGTATTGTTTCGACGCGCCTTTTCAATCCGGTATCCATCGCGGATTTAATTACAGACGTAATACAGCCGTCGACAGAAACAGTTTTGATGGACATTACAAATCTAGGTGCATTGTTACGGACTAATGATATTCAAACGCGGCAGAAAGAGAGGCGGAGAGCGGCACGTTTGAAGTACATGTATTGTTAATGAATTGCGTAATTAGGTGCAGGGTAGCAACGGTAGAAATTCGGTTTCGCGCAAATTCCGGCCGCCGCGATATTCAGAGGCTGCTCCGTGTTAAATCTACGCTACGGGATTGTTGCTCTTTGTTCGGGATACTAACAGTTGATGCGGACGCAGTCAAAGTTATCGTGCGGAATACACGCTAAATGTTTAATGCGTGACCTTTGACCTCGTTTGCCGTCTGTATGTGCGATATACGCACCGCACTAGCGGGAAATAAAAGCGGCGTTTTCGGCCCTCCGACTAAGCGAGGCGCAAAAGATTCCGGTTATTCAGGAAAGGCATACGGGTCTGCTCTTAGGCGATCAGAATTTATTCGACGATTAAAGGACGATGAGTAAAATAGGCCGATTTCTGCCTAAAAACTAAATAAATTATAGTTTTCTTTAAATATGACGTCATAGTGAATAAATGCTCCGTTGTTATGTTTCTACCAAAATTATTTAAACCACATTTAAATCATTATTATAAACAATGTTTTTCAATTTTTTCAATTTTCTATATCAATATTCATTAATATTATTTACAAATATTTTTGAATGACAAATTATCGTTTTTATTATTTATTATATATATTTATAGGAAATAGCAAAGCCAAAAAGCTCCCGTGTTAAAAGACATGAAAAGTTACATGAGACTTCCCTATTTTTTTAAACTGGAGAACATCCTTAAAGCAATCGAAAAAAGTCTTTTCGCATAGTAATATCATTAGACATTAAATAATTCGAACTAAATGTTAGCAAGGCCGGTATTCATAGTCCGTTCTTATTTTAAAACCGTCTAATTAAGTAATGTCTTAAGACGCTAAGACGCTAAACCAATCTGTGATTGTCATTTTAAGATTGTATTTGAGACGATCTTAAATATAAGAACCGACTATGAATACCGGCCTATCTATATTACTATCAGAAAAGACTTATCTCGTGAAGACGAATTTGGACTATACTTTCCAATAGGTTTAGACGAATAAAACTAGTACCATCATAATCAGCGGCTCAAAAACAATAAGATTATATGTATAATTAACGTACACTGTTGAAAAATTTGTGTACTTTTGTGAAAAAATTTGCTGGTTAAAGTTTTTGTGTTAAGTAATTAACACATTCGTATGTAAATTTAACATATGTCTGCTTTGTTAACTGAACTTAACAAATATAAAATGTAAAATTATTAAAATGATTTTAAAAATATGTTAAAGTAATATAATTTGCACGTATTTATTAAATGTGTTAAAATTTACAGAAAAAGAGTGTTGACTTTACTCTATAATAGAAGTGAGGACGACTGCGTGTTACTTATTACCATTCTTATATGAAAAGAACATTTCTTATATGTTAATTTCATCATAAAAGTTACGTTAATTGTACACACAATTAACTTTAAATTACATTTCTTTTTTGTTGAAATATTAACATGATATCAGTGTTACCATTTAACACATCCATATTATGTTAAATTAACACAAAAATTTGAGTGGACCGTTTGGGACATGTGATTTATGTTAAATTTAACACAAATTTTCCAACTGTGTAATACTTTTTAGGTAGAAATATTTTACCCCCCTCCCCCATCAGTCTTTTATTTCATGTGTGATATGCAACATCCCGACATATCCAGCGGCAAAACCGACTCCGCGCGGCGGTTTATTCCATGTCCTGTTCCTGCGCGAGCTTCATCTTTCTGTCATGACCGTAAAAGACGTGCGGTAAAGCCGCAAGGAGGATTATGGAAAACTTGCTGAAACTCGGCCACTTCCCGTGATTGCGGCCACCGTTACCGTTCTTTTTCACGACTTCGTGGGTTATTTACGTCCGCGCAGGTTGTCGGCTATTTCTCCTCTCATCCTCTCATCTTACGTCGAAAACGCAGGTGCAAGCTCGCCGGAAGTTTTTATTTTTCAATCTTTCCGACGCCGGACTAAAGCACTTCATTATTTCACATTGCGCGGACCCTCCTTTTCGAGTTATGTCAAACGGCGCACGTGTCTTGATTACGGCGTTTAGATTACGATTTTTATTCGAAATAATATTCAAATTCCCTCGCGATGCAAACGTCGCTCGACGGCACACGTTTATTCGTGGCGATTGCGAGATAATCCTAATTGACTTGACGTATATTCCAGGCGACGCGACGATCTCGCGCTCGTATAGCGCCGTTGATACGCTCGTACGCGCTCGTTTATGCGTTATGCGCTCATTTATGCGAAAAGCTTTGATGCCCGTCCGTTGTTTCATTTCGCTCTGCCTTCAGATCGGCGCCGCTTTTGTCGTAGACGCGCGTACGGTTTAATTACAGACTTGGAGAAAACTACGCACGCACGCTCTCTCGTCTCGTTTGCCACTTTGTACTGCATTCTCCCATCGTGGTCATTCCGACAACCACGAATTGATCGGCCTGTTTCTTTGTCAATAGGCGCGAGCGCGCTAAATTTTTAACAACAATGAGGAAAGAACGAATCAATAGTGATGCGAAATTTGGATTAGACGTCCACATCTATTTCTCGCCTCTGTAAGAGAGATAATCTCTCGTGGAAACGTGCCATTAATTTATCGCTGAAAAAAGGAATAGAGCGAAGTATCAGCCAACTTTTTTTTGACGACACTCTTCTACGAGCTTTTTAAGCTTGCAATAACGGCGAACGTTAATACCGTCGACTAGCACTTCGCGTTAGTCCCACAGAAGCGTACCGGACTTACCGTAGGTCACGGGGCTTATCGTATTTCGAAGAGGTACCGCGTTATGCCGTGCGCCACCCCGGCAAAAATATCGCGGCCCTTTGGCAAAGGGAAGTCGTCAGTTTTTGCGGCAGGGAAGCGCGACGATCGCCGAGCACCACGGGACTTTTTGCCGGTGTCGCGCGCTACAGAAGCGCGACAGAACTTCCACCGGCGCGGAATATTAACACGGAAAGCTTTGTCGGAAAAGCCGCTCGCGGTTCCTGGTCGACGACGAGGAGGTAGAGGTCCGAACAAGAGAAAGAAGAGAGAGCGAGCGCGTTCGGACCGACGCGAAACGCGCAGGCCAGAAATAATAGCAGTGTCCTCGGCGGTTTCGGACGGCTGCGGTTTTCTCTGCAGTTCGCAAGCCCTGCTTTAGCCTGCGGTCGCACCTGTCGATTTCGTCCAGCGAAAAGCTACCTGGTGCTCGCACCGTCTTTTAGCGTTTTGTTCCCCTATGCCGAGTTACCGCCGACTTAGTTTGGCGATGTTCGTTCAGCACCGAGACGTCGGCTTTCGTAGCTTTCTTTACAGAGAAGATATAGGAGGCATAGAAGTCGCGTTTCTAACAGCGCAATAGTAAAAAGTTGAAACAAACGCGAAACTTCCCGAGCCGGATTATGGAGAGACCATTGCGGTATGATTTTCGCGATAAGCGTACACGGTATTTTTTATATCACGTAAAATAATAACGTATCTTCAACTGGCAGCTTACAAAATGTTATTATCCCGCGGTCAGTTTAACTTAAGTGCATGGTAAGTGCATGGGATTGGAAGGTAAATCGTATTTTAGCCGTTTTCAGGCAGAAAATCGAGACCAGTTTGAAAAAAAAAGCGATTTATGGTAAAATTACATTTCCTCGGTGGTTACATAAAGCGTGGACATTTCGTTAGTAAATGGATCTTTATTGGAACGGAT
Organism: Aphaenogaster rudis; assembly: GCA_003063815.1. NCBI lineage: Eukaryota > Metazoa > Arthropoda > Insecta > Hymenoptera > Formicidae > Aphaenogaster > Aphaenogaster rudis. Next base: position 613,333 of record NJRL01000014.1, read on the forward strand.
TTTGTGCGGAATTTGGAAGAATGCTAATTAGAAGTAACTCCCACATCGCTAGGCCTGTCCGTTAACCGATAACTACGAGGATCCTTTATTTCGTCAGGCATAGTAAAGTCAACTTTCGTCAATCTTCGGAAAGATAAGCGACGGTAAGAAAAGCGAAGTGAGGCCGCGCCTCGAGGAAGGAAATGACAGAGACGCGAAACGACGAGGAAACGCCACCGTCTCGCGAGGAGACGTTTCTTGCTCGAACGGGACAAGAAATAGGGGGAGGCCCCGCTAATTGTTGGAATAATGAACAAAGTTCCCACACCTCCCACCGCGCCGCTCCTCTTTGCAGTTATTCCAGTCGCGTATACACGCGCACCTGTTCGCGTCGTTATATACCAGCGGGTCCTCCATCGTCGTCATCCTCGCCGTCGTTATCGCCCGTAATCCTTCGACGCTGCCTTTCATAGCTCGCTGAGGCTTTTGTCCCTTCAGAGAAATCTGAAAGATCCACTTTGCGTCTGCTCCTTATTGTTAGTCGTGGCTTACAAGTCGCGGAGCGTTAACAAGCCGCGCTCTCGAACCCGAGGCAGTTAACATCGACAAACTGTCTGCGGGCGCGCTTTCGTATCGTATCGTCCGATCGTTACGATTTGTTATCGCACCGTGTCAAGTGCAGTATAGTAGTCGGCGCGACAACGATCGGCGGATGTATTCTGCGCGTTTACGACTTTTCTACTTAGCCGCGAGATACGTTCGCGCATTCAATTAATAGTATTAGTGTGCAGGTTTCTTTCGCAATTTCTTTCAGCTAGCGGGATACATGAATGAACAATGCATACGGGTTCAACCAATTCCTCTCGGTTAGCAAGCGCCGTAGCGAGCGCAGAACAGAAGGGAGATGCTCGCGGGAGAAGCATATTGTTGTTTCGCACTTCTTCTGCACTTGTAACGAAAAGAAACGTTCCGCGACGTACCCGCGCAACCGTCGCTCCATCTTCATGTGTCTTTCCCGCTTCGCATACGTTTGCTCGAATTTGTCTTCATCTTAGAATTGCAAGCAACCATCGCGCCACTCTCTCGCTCTCGTATGGAGAAACTCCGAGAGGCTAATGCAGCTCTTGTTACACGGTTGCCTTATTTCGTACCGGTGGCGGAGACGAAAGATCGTTTCAATTATTCAGTGCCTGAACTCGTTGCATATCGAGGTGGTTTACGTCGTAGATACTATTGTAGATGTAGATAGGGGGAGAGGAGGCGACTTGCCGGCAATCCTCGGAGTTGGATATGAAGTTACGCGAATTCAAGTGAGCGGAAAACTTTACGGATGTTACGTTACCTAAGCATGAGTTTTCTAAGGCGGTTTTCTTTTTTGATGTTAAGATCCTCTCTGGATATAGTAATTTTACACAGGTCACACACCAAAAAGATGTACGATTGTAATCTTTTAGTATAAGTCTGGTATAAGTTACTAGTATTCTAATATAATGTCATATGTATTAAACTGCATGTTTTAGCATTTGCTTTAAAATACTTCAGTTTGCAAGAAAATTATCTATACGATATACATTTGAATGAAGGATTATCAATATGTTTATAATCAATATGTTTATAATTGAACTTTGATACTTTCTCAAATATCGGAAACGTTTCGACTTTCCCGTCTCTTCCTCATTTTTCTCCTTTGTCAAAAAATTTTTAGTAACGTTTTTACAGTTGCTTCTCTACAAAACACGCTCACACTGAACCGTTCTCTGCGTTTCTACGCGCTTTTGGCGATTTCGCGTGTCGGCTACGTTCTTTAGCGAGGTTTAAAAGCGCCCTGTCCCCCCGTATAGCGTAGAGGCGCTTTTCCCAGCGCTTTTCCTCGCCTCGGATAAGAAAATACGCGGAACGGGTATTGAGAGCTCGCGAAAAGCCACGGGCGAGGAGAGAAGCTCATCGGTCGTGACATGTACTACCGAAAAATCGATTGTCCCTCTCTTCCCGATCCGCCCGGTTGCTCGCCCGTTTCCCCGGCTTTCCCAACGAGGCCGGGTTACCCACCGCGGTGAAAGCTGTGGACAAAAAAGGCGCGACAATTAACCTCTCTTCCGCATCGAGTGGCCAAAACGCAGTCTAGCGTGAAATACACGTACGTCGACTAGTCGAAGGTTTGAGAGTTGGCTGAGAGCAGAGGAAGAGAGGGAGTGAACAGAGAGAGAGAGAGAGAAAAAATATGTACGAGGGTGGGAAAATGGGGGAGAGGGCGAAGAGGCGAAGGGGTGGCTCGTGTGGAGAGCATGGGGTTGGATTGCATCGCCGGAGGCTTCTGCAGCTTCGCTCGTCTCTCGATACGTGACATGTAAATTCGTGCTGCGGCGGAATCCTTCTTTTTTATTCTGCATGCTCGCTTCCTTTCATCGAACCTTCCCCCGTTTTATACCCCCGTCGTTGCACCCGTCCATGGAGAGCGGCCGATACTCGTGAATGCGCTACGTGACTCTTGTTTCGTGAACGGAACAAAGCTTAAACAGCGATCGCTGTATAGCTTTGTGTTTGCGGCTGTGTATTCCGGTCTCTGATCTTTTAAAAGTTCGCGTGCACCGGCTTGCCACACTCGCAGGAAGTCCTCAACGGAAAATCCTGTCGCAAGAATGATTAAGCAACCGATTTCGCGTGTCAATTTGCTTTTTAGTGACATAATTTTGCGATAGGAGTCGGTGAGAGAGCGATCCGAGTTTCGTGCGGAAAACGGAAAATTTGAACGCGCGATGCACAAATTTGGAGAAAGAGCGCGAATAGCCGTGATGATTTCCAATGATAAACCTGATTAAAACTTGCTTCATAGTTATCACACGGAAAGAATGGTTTTGCTGAAATATCTAAAAATTTAGCCAAATATAGATCTGAAAATAATTTTGATGGGCCATCAAAATAATTATGTAGGACGGCCAAAATAGTTGCTGGAATATCAAAACTTTTTGCAGCATCATCATCATGTTTGAACGTCCCTGCACATAGTTACTTTTGATGGTCTAACAAAATTATTTTCAGATCTGTATCTGGCCAAATTTTTAGATACTTCAGCAAAACCGTTCTTTCCGTGCAGGGTAACGCATAAATGAGAAACGATGCCGAGCTCGCTGCGTCGTTCGCCTCGCAGCCGAAATTCGCTTCGTATTCATACGAGCTCCGCGAGCAATCCCTGTTTCTTAGGTCGTGGTTTCCGCGGCCGGGGGAACGAGCGAGGCGAGAGAAATCTTACGGCGGAATTAGAGGTAGCGAGATTAGAAGGTTGCCGGGATATTCGCGGGCTGCGAAGCGGCGCCCGTCATCGTACGTACCTACCCATCCACCCTCGGATTTTCAAATATTCATTTTCTCATACCGGCCGCCCACGAGTGCATCTGCTTCCACCCGATTCGGCGCCGCAGCCGTCGACCGCCAACCCCTTCGTCGGGGGATGCAACGGATTACGCGGTAATACCGTAACGCTTATATCTCCCCGAGGTACGAAGGTGTCCTAAGAGCTGAAGGGATGAACCCGCAAGATTCTCGTCCACGATGTCGCGAAGGACAGTAACGCGTGTAACGAGGGACAATTTTTGTAGCGATGAACAATATCTTAAGTATTGTATATACCTATTGATTATTTGTTGAATTTATTTTATAAAGTACTTTAGTGAATGTGACAAGTATGAATAAACTCGTCAAAGCTCTACTTTTCTTCCTGATTTTTCCCGATTGACTGGCTTCGTATATCGATAGTCGCTATAGGCACGACGGTATCATGAAGAACGATAGAGCGTGCGGGCTTCCCATTGTCGAGCGTGTAACGAGGGGCAATTTTTGTAGCGGCGAACAATATGTCGCATTAACGTATTGTGCTAGCGCGACATCGGCCAGCTGATGCTGACACGACTGTATCGCAATTCGCGATGCTTCGCGATTTGCATCTTGTGAAAAGGCGAATTCCAGCGTATTCGAGCCGCGGAATCTAGGACATTTTTATCGTCGTTATCCGCACGATCTGGAAACCTGGAGCGATACAAGCAGAGCATTAAATCACATAGGAAAATTATTTTCACATAGTAATATGGCGTAGGCTGGATTGCAAAATTCTAAAGATTGCTTTATGAATTAGCTAAACAATATATTGAACGCGAAATCCATTTTTTCAAACGCACCTTTGATCCTGTAGTTCTACCCTTTATTTTCGATAGTTGGCGCAATATTAGAGGATTTATTTATTTAAACAAAGATTCTTTTTAATGTTTCTTAGAGTATCGAGTACTTTTCATACAATAATTTATATTTATAACAGATTAAAATAAAAATAAAGAGAGAGAACGAGAAAGAAAAGAGAGTGGAGGGAGAGGGGCGAGAATGAAATTTCCTACTTATTAAATTCCTATACTTATTAAATGTATTGGTACACAAGACCTTTATGTTTCAATAAGTGCAATATTTGCGAGGGACTCCTTTATGAATTCTAATTACGGTTTGCGGTACACGGAGAGAATTTTTCGTTATATTTTGCCGCAAAATTCACTACAAATTTTACTATATTTGGTAATAAGCTTGGAACAATTTGGCAACCTGTCAAATATTATTGGTAACGAAAGGAATTTCTGAAATATGGAAAAAAACATTTTATAAACAACATAATAAAAATTACCAAGCAGATTGTAACACCCGACACGAAAAAAACCGAGAATCATCGGACTTAGCCAATAAATTACCATGCTGCATGGTAAAATTATCATGAGCGACTAAGTCAGATTGAAAATATTATGCTGTATTGTAAAATTTATAATAAGATATTTTACATGTTTAGCACTACTTGGCATCTATTCAATTTAAAACAATAAAGAATCATAAGATTTTAACATATTTTAAAATTATGGAAATTTTACTATGTATTTTAGTAAAATTAATCAAATATATTTTATATTTTATTGTGGTAGATATTAATATTTTTTATTGTGGTAGATATTAATCAAAGAAAATTGCATAAAAATCTTCGAAATACCATGTTGTCCCATGACTACCATGATTTTCAGGGTAAATTTTAAGAGAAAATTCTCTCTGTGTATATACAAACACAGGTATTCAAAATTAACAACCCTGCGTCGACAAGTCCAAAGTTCTTCAGCGTCGACAAACGCCCGGTTTTGCAGGAAATTGACACTTTGGCTCGGACTCCAATGAATTCAGAAGCATCTCGTGCACCGTGTACACCTTCCGCTCGGGACCGCTGCGAAAACAATCATTCGGTCGCCGCGTAAATGGCAGCGGTCCACTGGTCTCTTTAGTGGCTTATTTGCCTATGCAAATCAATCGACGGCGGTCCCCTTTATCACCGGCATTCGGCGAATGTACACGATTCGTGGTTTGCGAAAAAAAGAAATGTAAATCGTCTAAACACCGTCGCTAACGTGAACGATCGTGCACATATCGAACGAACGCGACTTTGCGTTTATTTTTAATTCTTCGTTTACGTGCCGCGGGGCTCTTCTCACGATTTCTCCGAGCGAGCTCGAAAAAAACATACATTCCGCTGTCCGCCCGTTCTCCGGCGTGTCCGTTTCCCCACCCCCCCCTTTTCCCCTCATGTTACTGGAATCCTCGTGCGTTCGCTCGCGCAACGCCCTTTACTTCAAACGGTAGTGCATTTTTCACGTCAAAGCGCGTTTTTCATACGCACGTGACCGGGAGCGCAAAAACAGACTGGAAATGCGCTCGTGGCCGCGCGCGTTTCCCAAGTATTGTCGCCGGAGACCGCGACAAAGGCTGAAATTACAATTTAAGCTCGGCCGTGGAACGCGCGGAAAAGTGTGTCCCGGGAGATAATTCGAGCTCGAGATAATAGCATTTTCGTCCTGTTCCGCTTGTGAACAATGGCGCCTTTTAACATGGATAAACAGATCAAGTGCCTGGCAAATTCTACGGTCTTAATATGAACACAATGAAACAATTTTTCCACGCATGAGGGTATCGAGTACTTTTCATACAATAATTTATACTCATGTAGGTTTAAAATAGGAACGGAGAATGAGACGGAGAGAAGAGAGAGATAGGGGGAGGGGGGAGAGAGAGAGAGAAGAGGAGGAGAAGCGAGAATGCATTAATTAATTTCTACTTATTAAATGTATCGGTACATGAGACGTACCTTCATGTTTCGATAAATGCGATATTTGCGCGGGATTCCCATTGTGCGCGATAGATCCGCAGATTTTGCATATCGCATTAGCGCGAGGTATCTCGCGAATTTAATTTCGAAGCCACGAAACGGCACGGCTTCGCAGTCGCGAACGCCGTTAGCAGAACTCTATTCATTAGCAATGAGGAAAGTGGATTAAGCATCGACTGTCTCGAACTTATAAAGGACACGGTCTCGCGGTGTAATACGCGCAACGGAATCCTATTTCGGATACGCGAGGAGCGCCGTTGTTGGCCAAATTATTTCAATGCGAGTTACACGTCATTCTGTTACACTTGTCCGTCAAGTGTAAATGAATTATAAAGAAGGAGTTTATTCCCCGTCAAATTGCGAAAGCATTCGGTTCCGCGTAAATAAGTCCCGCTCGCTCCATTTCAATTCGTCCACTCTCTCGTGCAAAGTTAACGCTTGCGGGCGTTGTAAAAGTTGACGTTTCTACCCGCGTTTCTACATACGTGACTTTAATAGCTTTTAGTTTCGCTGCCTTTCCGCCCCAAGGTGTAACAATATTATCTTTGCACGTCATTTCAATTGGCGCGGTCACATGTAGTTTAAAACGATAGGAATTTGGTCGCTTAGCGGTTCCCGCGGCTTTGTCCTGCCGTTAATTAGCTTCGCGCTTCGGGCGGAATTAAATGTCAAATTACAAATCAACCGACTTAAAGCTGAACGCTGAGAGAATTGACGGGGACAAGATCACAGTCGCGCTCGATCTCTGAAATTTAAATTATAGAGATGTAAAGCCACGACATTTGTTCTCCAATGACATTCTAATTTTATCTGATACATCTCTATATAATGTATCGCGAATGTGGAGCCAGTCGCGGTGTCGACGCGATACACGATTCGATGGATTCTATTAATGGGTTGCTCTCGACAAGCGCGGAGGCGCATTTTTAATTAGGTCCCTGCTTCTGTATCGACGGCCAAGAGCTCCGTGTTTGCGTTTCCGCTGCCTTGGATATATAAGAGACGGCGCGCCAGCAAATATTTGCGCGAACGTTGATGAAAATATGCGGCATTTGAATAAGGTGGCTGGCGGGAAAGACAAGCGCGTCGGCGCGTCGCGTCGCGTCGCGTCGCTCTTGTAATAACGAAATATTGCCGCAACGATGTTGTCCGGCTAAAATTTAATATATAACATTCCCGGGGCCTGTTATTCGCACCTGATTACCAAATATTTCTTTTTAGTCAATTTCGCGCTCGCTGTTAAAATTGTTACGAGCTTGCGAACGTGACACACGGATAATAATAATGTTTAGGAAAATGCCAGTCAATAAAGAAAACATACACACGGGAACAGTTTGCGTAAAGTTAATTATAGCGTTGGACAAATAGATTCTTAACGTCCACATCAGGAGAGAAGTGCGACCGGAATGCATCTGAACGGAACGGCGTCGACAGTTGTACTTATCTCGCTGCGTCACGGTGAGATTTGCGGAAGACGAAAGCCGTACAATAATCCACGTCGAGTCCCAGATCTCGTGGATTTACATGGCTGTTAGCACTTTTCATCCTTAAGAGAGGCACGGCGATATGGTCTCGCCGGTGGTACTCCGAGGGGCGACGGCACGGTGTTTGTCTTCGTTTCATCGTCGTTGCATAATCATTGCTCGAGAGGACGTCTGATTCTCTCTTTCTCTCACACACATACACACACACACACATACACATACACATTCCGCCGTCATCTCTCACTCCTCGCTCGCTCACGGCGGCGTCGCTTCGCGGCGGCGAGCTCCTCCCGCGATACATCCGGAAACGGATGGAAAACGGAAAGAAGACAAACAGCGGTTGCCTAGGGCGAATGATTAATTTCCCCGAGCGCAACTCGCGCGCCCGGGAAAACTGGAAGCTGCATATTTTATATGCGCGTTAACTCGTCGCGTGGCGAACTTAATTTCCAGCGAATTTCATTATGCCTTTCGTTTATTAGGCTCCCTTTAATGCGACGGCCACGGCGACCGTTGGGGGCTTTTGATAACGTTAATCTCGACCGTAATTGCAGACGGAAACGCGAATGACTCTCGGGGACGGTCGTGATGTCTTCTAGTCATGATTCCGCATATTTTTACGATACGCGTTCATATGACGCGTTCATATAACGCGTATCGTAAAAACGGGGATGATGCCACACCACTTCCAACGTACTGTAAATAATTTTATGTGTACTTAAGTATATTGTGTATTTAATTGATAATTTTGTAACTCGGTCAAGCTCGCTTACCCTGAACATTATTTACACCGTGAAATTCAGAACTTTCTATTTATGTATTTTTCGAGACTTTATCGATGCTATTAACAACTGTATCGTTCTCGTGCCGCGAGAGAGATAAGCGTCAGGTAGTAAACGAAACAGCTTCGCTTCGTGTTTATTATCACCGTTACTTTTTACCGGCGCAGGTAAAAGTAACTTCTGCGGAAAGTGCATTGAACTTCAAATATGTCTTGAATCACAAAAAACGAATCGTACGTCTTCTATCTATATTTTTCAATGATGCATATTTGCTTTACGTGTGTGTGCATTTGGCGTTTTTAAATAATATAATATTTTATCAACTAACAGAGAGAATGTATTTCACGATAAACATTTTTATAATTTACGTATAAAACGTTATATTTATTTATTCGTGTATTTTTCTCTTTGCATTTTATACCGCGTGCAGTTTTGACGTATAATTTTAGCTTTGGTTGAAATCACCCGAGTGGAAAAATCCTTTAAATAATATACGTGATAAGATGTGCGTAAATAATTGCTTGATTCATACTGTATATGATTTATCGTGTTTTTGCTGTGCGATTTATCTTCAAGCATAGATATAATTTTTTTTACATATAGAACAAAATTAACGCTAATAATGCAAGCTGAATTGTTAATCTGCGATCGATCGCGTCAGCCTTACTGCTAATTGTAAGTACATTCGGTAGGTCCCTGACAAACACGTCGTTCACCGATTCCTCCGTTTTGTTGAGCATCAACTTTCTCCAGAATTCCATTCTATCAGACATGAAATTGGCTTGCATCACTGTTTCCGGTAATCTGTCAATCCCGAATCTCATGAACTCAGGATAGTTGTTCCGGTGACGGTAGTTGTACCACACGGGGATCCGCCACGCTTTCGGGATCCTGTACACATATAATAAACATTACGATATTTACGATCGGTAAGAACATCCGGTCGTCGCTGTATAGAACGGAATTTCCTAGCGATTTAGTATTCCTATCGATTTTGGATGGATGGTCTGTCATGCGTGACGCCATCGCAAACGGAAATAGAACGTGACACACTCGAAGAAGCGTCACGTTCGTCTTTGGGAAATTACAATTAAAATAATTATCTAATCCTTTAGGACCTGTTTGTGCGGTACATATTTTTTCGATAACGTTTAGATTTGTGCACAAAAAGATTAAACGGTACATCCTTCATGAAGATATTCGCGAATAATAATAATAAATTATTGTATAAAAATATCTCTATTAATTTTATTTACCCTTCTTTCACGAAACTCGCCCACATCTCTGTCATGACATTAATCATCATAATATCTTTCTCCGTATTGTGCAGTAACATATTGTGATACTTATTATTCAATATGGGAAATAAGTAGTTTATATCGTCGCCGTGACAAACACCTGAGGGAAGAGATTTGAATTTATATAAATAGGGATGCTTAATTTTCGGCTGCGAAAAACAGTCGACATAATTGATGATGAAGGATTTATCGGACTCTTCTTTTCGTATTGTTTTTTGAATTGTTTTTTCCAACATAATTATTTTTATTAGTTACCTCTGAAGTATCTAGAAACACAAAACTAGGAGAAAAATACGAGGAACGTTCTAGTCAAACCGGGACTTTTGAGTGTACGAAATGCATTTATAGAAGGGAAAACTACATTTACTTCTTGATATAATTCTCTGCTACATTTATGTATTTGTCCCAGCGTTTCACCAGCCTGGATACCGTCAGCATAGAAAGCTTTGCCAATATTTCTGAACTAATGATTGGATAGCCTGCGTCACTTCATCGTCACTGCTGAAATGCTGATCTTCCAAAAATTCCTTTAAGGATTCAAAAAGGTGGAAATTACTCGGAGATTCGGAATGTAAAGGGGATGTGGCCATGTCTCTCAGTCGAGTTTCTGTACAAGTAGTGACGTGGGCAGTATGGGATCGTGCATTGTCCTGCAGAAGCAGGACGTTCTTGTTGATCAAATTAGGTCGTTTTTTCCCAGAGTTTTATACACAGTTTTCCAGAACTTGACAGTAGTAGGCACTGGTGATGGTAGCACCACGGGGTAAGAAATTCATATGAATAAAACACGAAGTGAAGCAGATTGTCCAATCATGGCTCAGGGATACTAACAAATCTTTTTATGCGGTATCCAGACACTATAAATGTTAAGGGATTATATCGAGAAATAAAAGTTTCCCCTCCTATGAATGCATTCTATTATTTCGTACGCTTAAAAGTCCCTGTTTGACTTGAATGTCTCTCGTAATATCGCGTTGAGATCAATATTTCTAATTACTGATATTATTTTGCGTCTTCTAGCAGAATAACGATAGATAAATTTAAAGCAAACGTCAACGATTCCGATACACTTCCACGATAATCGAAGGTAGACAGTTTCCGACTAAGCGGGGTATGCCAGAAACGATTTCGAGGTTCCTCTTATCTAAATCATCCACAGGAGAGTCGTCAATAGATTTAAACAAGACATGTATTCGGTCATGAAATTATTCCGATAAGATCATAGATTGAAAGATAATCTTAAGTGGAGTGTAATTACGCGGTGTACATATTTGGTTAAAATTAAAATGGTAATTATTCCACATCGTAAAGAACACCAAAAGTGACACATCAAGCGTAATGTCGTTGAGAGACTCTATATATATTGTTGCGCCCGTGCTCCTCCGAAGTGTCGGCCGGTCTTTAATCTCCGACCGTTACCAAAAATGTCGCACTCTCGACCGCGCTTTAGCGCCCGGATGCACTCGCTCTCGCTCGTGCGCTTCCGCACTCGTGCACACTTCGCGTCGCGCTTGGAAATGATAACAGCAGTGTTATAAAATAAACGGACTTTATTACTCTGTACAAGATGGCGTAAAACGAGCCGCCAAGAACCCGAAACTTTCTTGGAGACAACGAGCCAAACGTAGCGGCGCGATCCGATCTTCGCATGTCGCGCCTGGCGATCGATAACGGTCGGAGACTAAAGACCGGCCGACACTTCGGAGGAGCACGGGCGCAACAATATTATGCTTGATTAATTAATTTATTAATTATTAAATTTTAAAGAAAGCTAGGAAATAAAATTCAGATTCCGAGAAACCTCAAGTATACCTTGTTAAGAATTAATCTCAACCGTAATTCTCTTTGCTATTATAAAAATTGTTACAGATGACGTACCATAACGAATCGGGGCACCCGAAGCAAAAGTTTCCGAAAACGTGCCCTCGTATGCGAAGAAAGAGAAATAAATGCTGGAATTTCCTATTTCCGATTGATATTGTAGAGATTCAAACATCGGCCACGTTACTACCCCATCACTCAACACCTGGAGGAATAATCTCATTGTCAAACATTATCCGCGTATTCATCCTCGAACTCACCTCCGTAATGTTATGCATGAGACCCAATGACACATTTCCATTAAAGTAAAAATCCTGTATCGCAGATGCGAAAACGCTAGTGTTGGAAACCACTTCGTGGTACTCCATGAAGTAGGAAAAATATTCTTCGAAATTTTCTATCAGTTCATTCTCGACGTTGGGATTTGTGAATAATTCTGAAACGAATGCAAATGAACACGAATGCCGTTGAACTCTTTTTTTCTCCGTGTCAAGATTTAGTTAAAAATCTATTAGAATTAATTTCTTCGTTGGAACGAGTGTCAAATATCTAATATCTTCTTCATAAAACAGAACTTTTAACTTTATTTAATATAAGATTAATTAACATAATAATATGAATCGTAACTACATTTCTTCCACCCGGAAAAATTATCCGACGCCGTTAATTAATTTTGCGCGACAATTTTATTTAATTAAATGTTATTAATAACAAGTAATAGCGGAAAATTACCGATTGACTTTGCTAAACCCTCGTCCTTCACGACTTGCATTATCGCTGGTATATCGCGAAACAGTCCGTCCTTTAGTATTTTCAAAGGATGCATCGTCAGGATGGCGTCTTCCGAGTCATCCTCCATTGTGGGACCAAAGTTACACCATGGATACGACCTCCAAACAGACTAAACGAAGTAATGTAAAATTACCGCCATTGGATGCACCAACATCTTTACTGACGGCACTTACGAAATATTGTGTCATTATCACTAGCTTCCTCGCATCGACCATTTTCATACATTTCATTATCTCTTCATCGTCTTTCACTTTATCGTCTGGGTCGTAGACGCTTAGTTTTACATCTTCTTCTTTCGGATTTTCGGTGGTTGTTTCGTTCGACGTGATTATGTCATCGTCTTTTGTCAGTAGGCAGCCGACAAGTTTTGCCAATTTCAGACATAATTTTCTGTGCCTTCTTGGAGGATGAAAACCCCATGTATTTAAAGTGGAACCGCTATGCAAAATGTATCTGTGAAAGAGTCCTTCGGTTTTCTTTGAGAGAGCGAGAATATGAGTTGCCGTTGCACCAGCACTATGTCCCATAAGAGTCACCGACTTGGGATTCCCTTCGAAGCTGTGGATATTCTCTTGAATCCATTCGAGTGCCATTTTTACATCTTTAATGCCGTAATTACCCGGCGAGACTTGGTTTGCTGTGCTAAAAAAGCCTAAGTAATTCGAACTCGTTGGTGCATTATTGTATATGCCATAAGACCTATATCGTCTGATTCATGTCAAGACGCTTCAATTTGAATTTCAATTGACGATACATCTAGTGCATTATTATAACCAAGAAATCGATATATTGCTGACAGTTACATGCGTTCGATAATTCATTTTTCCTCACCTAAAGCAGAAAGTCGGTAATTCAACGTGACGAGGATTATATCCTGATCCAACAAATAATCCGGCGAATACAATTTGCTATCGCTACTTCCTGTGTTAAATCCACCCCCGTGCACGAAAACTAAAACCGGTAGTTTCGCGGATCTCTGCCGGTCGTCTGAAATCTACGAAGACTTTTGATAAAATTGCAGAGTGACAAAATCGTTACGCATAAATAAACGGAGAAGCGAAATATTTGAATATAAATGTTGCGCTAAACGTTTAACATGAGAACAGCTTAATGTCGCAATAACAACGTAACCTTGATCCGTTTAAGTTTAATTAAGCCATTAGTTCTCGTGGTCCAATTGAGTTCGCGTTCGTTCTTGGAACATTGTAATTCTCTATTTGCTTTGAAATTTTTAGCGAAACCACAAAAATTGCGCGCGATGTTAATTATTTACTTGATTATGTGAGAATATCCGTTCACTATCAGAGTTTTATTATTACATATTCTGATAATGATTGATATTCAACGGCAATATTTGTGTGTAACTCACGTAGGGAACGAAGACGTTCAGATAAAGGCAATCCTCGCTGCCAATAACTCTTATTTTATTCAATTGAACGCATTTTTCCCCATCGACGGTAGCCTCGCGAATTGTCGTCCACGTGCGATTCCATCGTTGCGGGCTCTTGCAAAACGTTATAAAATTTAACCATATTAATTAAGCTTGAATCCAGATATGCTTCAGTTAAGTAATAGGTATATAGAACTCTGATTTTTGTTTGCATGCACGGAAAGAATGGTTTTGCTGAAATATCTAAAAATTTGACCAGATATAGATCTGAAAATAATTTTGTTCGGCCATTAAAATATTATGTAGAATGCCCTAAAATATTTGCTGAAAAATCAAAACTTTTTACAGCATTATCATCATGTTTGAGCGTCCTACATAGTTACTTTTGATGGTCTAACAAAATTATTTTCAGATCTGACCAAATTTTTAGATACTTCAGCAAAACCGTTCTTTCCGTGTGGGATTAAAAAATCATCAGAATCCCTCAACATCTTTGCAAGAATCAGATCTATCGATGAGTTTGTCTTTACGTATTATCGGGAGGTTTAAAGGAATGAATGATACTACGTACCCTGAATCTCAAATCGCCCACCGGGGGTAGCGCGTACGGTATCCCGAGATAATTCGCGACCGGCCGATCGCGCACGGTCCTGCTCCACTTGCCGCGGATGAAGCCCCATTTCGTTTGGACGAGAAGTTTTTCGGAATCCATGAACAAGCCGTCAGCGAGGATGAGCAGAGATACGAGGACGCACACGCATCGCCAGATCCTTTCGTCCAACCGCAGACGCAGCGTCGACATAGTGCAGCGCGCGAGAGATTTGCGTTTCGTATATTTGTCGCGAGGGATGCTGCGTGTATCGCGCGCGGATAACGTATATAAAACGACTGAAGTGTAGTACATTCACGACCGCGAGATGCGTTATCGCTAACCACCACGTGACACGAACGCATTACGTTTAATTTCGGTGATAATGACGAACCAGCATCGAACCGAGCGCTGTTTACGAAGTTTATGGTTATAGGTCAGCACAAGCAGATATCTTGGAATTCCTGCGTAAAGATTTAACTGAGACCATTCTCCAAATTTTGAAAAGTATTTAGCAAATATTTAATGTATAAAAGATAATAAATGAGTTTAAGGAAATAGAACGCGGTTTACACGCTGTTATAAATGTATCGCGTGATGAATTTATATAACGATTGATATGTTATCATAAGTAACTTGCCCCAAAGATTAGTTTTATTACAAACTTAAGCCAGTTTATTCGTATCAGCGAATGAATTGACTTATTGCTAAACCTTAATTCGCTACTATTAAACTTTTATATACTTCGTAGGGGGAGTTGGGGGACATTGATACAATTTTTTTAAAGAGTTAAATAAATAACTTTGCAGATAGATTAAGATAAATGTAATAAGTTAAATTTAAAGGCTTGTCCTTCTACTTACGTATTTTGATTGCCTTTTTGCTGTAGGTTAATAATAAGAAATGTTATAATATTTTTTGTAAAAAATGAAATTCGTGTCAATGTGCCCCATATGCGGGGTACAATGATACGGGCATG
>NJRL01000014.1:675993-686214 GCA_003063815.1 Aphaenogaster rudis
ATTAATAATATAGTGATGAAGATAAAAAGAAATACATTTTTGTATCGTTCGCGATAGGCTCTCCAAAAATTGTGAGAATTGTTTGCCGCTTCGATTTTGTTAAAATACGCCACTGGGCTGCGGCGATTTGAGCCTCTAACGCTGACGTCGACGTTCTTAGCGAGCGGGGGAGCGTCATTACCTAATTTAGATTAATTTCAGTTCCCCTTGCTTCTGACTCGTCGCTCGCGCAACTCAGCCGTCTCGCAAGCGTTTCTCGAAAAATTTACGAAACGACTGACGCGACGCAGAGAAGAATATCAAGATGTTTCTTTTAACGAATCGTGATGAATGTTATAATACGGTAACGTTATTTGACGGCACGTGGAGATTTTCATAATGACACATTGTTTCAGCTAAATTACAGGACATAATCTTGATGTAACCGGCCGATAAGTATCGATTTAAAGGCCTTGAAATTTGTATGCACGCACATCTATCTTCATATGCGGCGTATAAAGCATCGATATTTCATCGGCTATAAATATCACGGCGAACACCGGTATCCGCTGTGACGCTTAAGCGCGGTAAATAAAAGAACATTCGTAGGAAACGGACACCCGATAAATCGTCGAACGTTAAAACCTGTCGGTGGGGAGACGCGCGGACCAGATATAATACAATATTTCTTGACGTAACGTGCCCTAAATTTCGGCTCGCATAACGCTACAATTATATACACGGGTTTGTTGCTATTGCGTGATTGCGGAGCGATTTATTTGACAGACATTGTGGTAAAATATAATCTAGTCCAAGAGTTTAGTAGGTATAAACTTGTCCTCTTCTCTCCCCAACGAGGGACGTACTGAATAACGATAAAGCGGCTGGGCATATATACGATAGAGCGTATCTCATTCTACTGTACAACATACCGGTTAAGACAAGTCTCACTCTGAATTCAGGTTCACGGTTACCTGATCGAGATAAACGATAACGTCGAGTCCAGTCGAGTCGCCTAATCGCTCGCGTTTCGCTTCGATTACTTTCGCCGAAGCGAGCACGCGACTCGCGAAAGATATCATTACATTCTAAACTTACTTTCATTTAAGGTAATTTATATTATTTCTCAGACAGATTAATTAAAACTCTTGAAAAGTATCTTTACAGCGTATCTATTTTTAAAATATTTTTTATTGTTGCATTTTTTATAAATATGATGAAAGTACGTGCTGTTTCTAATAAAAATTCGCATCGATTCGCATATTTTATTACTAACAAATATTTGTTTTCAAAGATTATGTGAAGGATTTGTACATATCAACTTCTAAAAATGGTTGTTTAGTTGTAGATTTAAACTTTTATAGCATAGATGTATAGATGCTTGTTAGCATCATTATTATTATTAAATTGATTAGCAATTTAATATTGTGATATTACTATTCTGGTTCAATTTAAAAATTCTGCGTTTCAAGACCGACATTAATCGCCGCGCAGATTGTTTGAACTAGAATATTCACACATAAAATATTATTAAGCACTAAGATCTAGCTATGACCGTTTAGGCCCTTCTCGAATTTAATTTGTATTATACATTACGGGGTCTTATTATTCGTTTTTAAACTTTTATTTTATTTGATTGTATTATTCCCCTGACAGATTAATTAATTGAAACTTTTGAAAAGTATTTTTGCAATATATGTAAATATATAATTATATATATATAGATATTAACATATCTATTTCTTAAAAAGATTTAAAATGTTCAGAGATCGCATATTTTATTATTGACAAATATTTGTTCTCAAAGATTCTGTAAATATCAAATTCTAAAAATTAAGTTTGTTTAGTTGTAAATTTTAATTTCTATTCGATAAATCTGCATACGTCGCACATCGCAATGAAATACTTATTTTAGATGTATATGTGTAGCGTACATCATGTAGAAATAGACGATAGAAACTATACGCGACTTTACGGTTTCGCTAAACAGCTGATTGATTTACAACGATCTACTTAAGATAGATTTTTCCGGGAACGGGCGTGAGAAGTGTAATCGCTCGCTCGAGCAAGCGTTTCTAGCTGTTCATCCGAATGATGAACGGCGCCAGTTGTGCCAAGCGAGTGTCGCCTACATTAAGACAATTCGCGCGATCGTAGGTGTTCGTTCTCATCAAGTTTTAAGACTTCTCCGTCTCCGCGATTCTCAAGGGAACTCCAAACAAAGCCTCAGTCACAAGAGAATCCTTATAATTTCCATAAAGTTTCCGCGCTGGTAACTTTAACGCTTTAGGGCTACTTTGTAGTATACAACAGTCTTGAATTATGCTGGGGTTATGCTTAAAGTCGAAAATCAGAAATCTACGATCAGGGCGAACTCTCGTCCGAGGATTCATCAGCAACGTGGACGAACTTGCAGCGGGCTAACTAAGACCCATAAGTCTTCGTCGAGACTTTACGGCGGCGCGAAAAGGCTTCTTGGTCAAACGGCGGCCGCGATAAATCTTAATTCGCACGTTGAAACGCGGCGTTTAGCGTTTCGCACCGGGTGAGATATGGCTCACTCGGTGTCTCTCCCTTTCGCGTCGTGAGTGCTGTTTCGGGACTTGAAGCTGCAAAATACACCGGCGGAAAATTAATAGGAGAGAGAGAGAGAGAGAGGGAGGGAGAGAGCTCGTCTCCTCTCTTTCTCTTCTTCTCACGACCTCATTTGCGTACTTTATTACTGGGCGACATCGATGAAAACGCTTTATTTCCGTTGGATGGCTCGATAGGGTCTAGTAGAATCTCAGCCTTGAATCAGCTGATGATGATATGAGTCACCGTTCTATCGACTTTGATAATGTACGTGGGGATTTAGATTCGCTTGAAATCTCACTATCGCGTTTTGATGGATCTCAGGTGATATATCGATATCCAACGTCATTTTTTACTTTTGACTTTTTATATCTACTATTTTAATAATAAAATCTTAGAATAAGAATGTACCTGTAAAGATTGGAGAAATATGTTTTATCTTAAAATACTTGTTGTGGGCGTCACATCTCGTTCTATTAAAATGCACAACTGTATAAATATTCTCAAAATGAGATGCTGAGAAATTTGTTTGTTCAAGATTTGCAAGCCGTTTTATTTTTGTTCCGGGAATGAAAGCGGACGACCTTGAGTACATAGCGTGATATCGCGGATGGTTCGATAAAATAGGGGGTAATTTGAAATAATCGTGTTGCGCCATTAAAAAGATTAAATTATAGTTGCTTTTTTCCCAAACGATCACGACAGCTCTAAAACAAACGTTTTAATTTACTCGTCACTCGATGGAGCTCGACTTCAGCCTTGATGAAATAATAATCGCAATGTTGTATCGATCATGGCGGGAAACAAGCACATTACAATCAATCGTCTCCGTAACAAATATACTAAAGTCGCATGATTGCCTCCGACGATGGCGATGCGTGATAAGTACTCCTATATAAACAGGACATTAATAACCACATACGAGAAATCGATAAGCAATATTTTCACGCTCAGACGCGAGAGAAAGAAACGTGGCGCGTCATAAATCTTATTATATCCCTTATAAATTTATTTCGCTATAAGGATATTCCGTGGATAAACTTTAGCGATGTTAAATCGAATTAAAGCGAATTAGCGATTCGCCAAATATTGGATTATGCTAATCGGTATTGGCGCAACCGAACTTGAAACGTGAAACAGTTCGGCCGGCACGGGATTCGCGAACACGGATCGTCGCGTGACCCAGAATCCAAATCCACTCTTCTGTATAAGCGCGTAAGTTCGCAAATCAGCTGACTTTATCGCGATAAATCCGGCCCGATAAAACACTCCCGTCCGTCCCTGCATCTTCATCCGGTACCGCTCCATTCTCGACGACGAATTGGGTTCTCGAGCCGAGAACAAGCCCAAACACAGGGAAGGTAAGCCGTCGCCTCCCTTCGCCTCTCGGGCGATAGGAAGGGCTCCGCGTGTCCCTCGTCGAAATGGAAAGTAACGATCTGACCCCGTCCCAAGAGGGAACAACGAACCCTCCGCCCTGCGGTATCCTACATTTTTAAACGTGGTCTTAAGACCTCTGTCCCCCAGTTTCCCCCTCCCGCATTCGTACGTGCCTTCGCGCTGATGTATGGAGGGGACCGGGAAAGGGGGACGACACGTGGGTACATACAAAACCCGTTCACGTGCACGCCCGTGGCCCGTGGTGCACAGGTGAGCGTGCAATCGCTCGCGTCGCGAGTATATGCGCGCAAAAGGTGGCTCGCTCTCGTCCTTTGTGCGAGCATGGGATCCTGTGGGTACGTTCCCATGCAAATACGCAGGGCCGCACGATCCGCCGGTTCCTTTGTCCGGCTCGACGCCCAGCCGTCGTCCCGCCGACATATTCACGTCCATATCGTACCTTCGCAGCGAGACTGACGTCTCGAAATACCTGTTGTTCGCTCGGAGAGAGTAACTGACACCTCGCCGCGCGTTCCGAGGGAAAGCTTCGTCAAGTTAACTCCGAGTCCATTAACTTTCCGACGTAATTTTCAGATCCTTTTTTTTTAATCCACCTCTTCCTCTAATTCGACGCGAGATACAATTTTATATATATGTAGACGTATTATATGTAACGCATTGCGATACTGCAGCGGAGCAATATAGCAGCTGACTAATATAGCTATTTATAAATAAACACGCATCGTGCTTGAACGCGAGTGACTCGCTTGACAGCCGATAATAATTCTATTATATGGAATAGTGTTTATTTAGTTATATATAGTTATGTAATCTTTACAAAAGTGCGCTTAACACGCCTTCTGAACACTCGAAAGTGTTTTTTTTTTTTAATCGCGCGTTGCGCAACAAACGCGGGATTTCACGTGCGCTTAATGAATGAATTTCACTGATTAGCCGGCTGATACGTGATACGGCGGTTTACGGCCGCTTCTCGCACGATAGGGACGATTTCGTCGTCGGGTTTCGTTTGATGCGCTCCCACGGTTACGATTCGCTTCCCGTCTCGCGTGTGTGCGTCACGTACTAATCTCTGCAGAATTACGGGCTGCGATCGTAGTGCACGTCCCGTACTTTCACACCTCGGGAATCAATCCTGACGTGTACCCTGGCACGACGAAACGTGATTAAAGCGTTCGACTCCGGAGTCAAAAGCGTGATCGGAGTAATTGAGGAGTGAAAGCGAAATTGACACAGCTTTATTACGTAGAAATGGAATGAAATCACTCTCGTGACGAAATTTTGAAGAACAGCGATGCCACGCACGAGATAAAGAAAAAGAGACCGGATAACAAAAAAGAGACCTGGTTTCTCGAGCAGGCTGCAACATTGCCTATTGTAATTCGGAATACACGAGCTGTTTTGTTAGAATCTAGAGCGTCCCTCGAGGTGCGCATCGAGGAGGGCCAGGGAGGGGAGGAAGTGTTAAAACTCCTCTCTATCGCCGACAGATCGAAGGCATTTATTCCCGTGCGGATCCTCGGAGGGCATCTAATAGGGGCATCGGTCCAAAGCCCCTCTCGCGATCCGTTGTCAAAAATACGCAGGTCCGCGGCTAAAAATACACCCGCGAGCGAAAGTGTATATACGCGGGTGAGGGAAGAGGAGGGGACGGGAACCCCGTATCGAGTAACACACATCGCGCGTCTCCGAAAAATACCCCGGCATTCAAACGTAAAAGTGAAGCGCGGCAATCCGGTTTCCCGTCCCCCCTCCCCCCCCCTCTCTCTCTCTTCGCTGGCAAACGGAGGGGGAGCGGAGGACCTCGCTCCGGAGAGCTCGGTCGTATGAGAGGACCTTTATGTGTGCGGATCGTAGACGGTCGAGGGCCCTTCTGCCTCCCTCCCCACCCTCCCGTTCCCGCCTCTCCCTTTTTTTCCCTCCTTCTGTTCCGAGCAGGCCCTGGCACTCTTCCCTTCACACAACCGCCATCCGACACAAAGCTTCGTTCTCCGCGATGTACAAGGTCTCTCCCGTTCATTTCCCCGGACACCCGGTGTCCGGGACACCCCCCTCTCGTCTTTTGCCACCCTCCTGCGTTCGTCTCTCTCGTCGCTTTTACGCGGCGCGCACCATCCTCGTTTCGCCGACTCGTTCTCTTCCTCGGGGCCCCATCCGTCCCGCTCCCCCGCGCCCCCGTCACTCACCTTGCCGAGCCACGTATTCTTTTCGCTCGTGTGATCGTCCTGCGCGTGTATATACCGGGTGAAACGCGCGCGCAAAGCGGAATTCCCCACTGCTACGTGCTTCTTTGTTCGCGACGGACTCGAACGTACCGGAGAGTACCGAAGGCGAGAGATCCGCGGCGCTCGGTCGATTCAACAGTGATGAATAATTCCAACGGGTTCTAAAGGGAATTATGAATTTATGATTTAAATATTGTTTTTATATATGAATAATATCAAGGAATTGCGTAGAACTTTTGTGATATGGGAAATATCTCGCGGTCTTTATCAGGTTTGAATGATTTCTTTCAAATATCAATAAAGCGGGCAATACACACACTTTCCGTAAGTCGTAACAGTAAGGGCCATTCTACAATACGTTGCAAATGTCCCGTCGCCAGTTGTGAGCCACGCGTTGGCCAATCAGCGTTTTATTTCTTAGACCCAGTTCCACAATCTCCAGTTAACTTAACCGGCCGGTTATTCCATTGGAACTGACCAATCGCATCTGTCGTTAAGCAAAATTAACAAATGCGATTGGTCAATTCCAATGGAATAACCGGCCGGTTAAGTTAACTGGAGATTGTGGAACTGGGCCTTAAACAATGATTGGCCAACGCGTGGTTCAGGGACTGGCGACAGGACATTTGCAACGTATTGTAGAATGGCCCTAAGGTTTCGACCAATCGCGTTGCTCGATTCGGCCGTCCATAACCTACGGACGACCGAATCGAGCAACGCGATTGGTCGAAACCTTACTGTTACGACCTACGGAAAGTGTGTATGGCCAGCTTACCTGCCTTTATAAGCAATCTATTAAGAACATTTTTTTTTTATGCAATCCACCTTCAAGTATTATAATAAAAACGACACGAAACGATATGAATTCTGGATTACTTTCGGTAGCCATCATGAATAACGCATCGAACGCACGTAATTCTCGCCGGATACGTCAACTATTTTCGAACGATAGAATATTACTCGCTGAAAATAAAATCGAAATTTGGATTATGCAAATACAAACAGGATCCGTATTATGCAAATACAGTCAAGATGTGTGCTATGCAAACTCGCATTATGCAAATGTCCTCGGCGGAACATTTATTTCCACTTTCCTACAGAGGGCGAGAGCATTCTACTACGCGGGTTTACACGTTACAGCTACACAACATCGCGCGACGATTATTTACCGCGCGTTACGACGAATTAAATTGCAACGGGCGTTCGCGCGCGTGCATTAACAGCGCGTTCGCCGACCGCCATTACAAAATCGCTCCGTCGGGGGAGCCGAAGGGTGAATAGCGCGTAATCGCCAACGAACATCGCGGACACCCCGTATACACCCTGGCGCGCCTCCTACGTCGTCGTTCGCCGACACATCGGCACGGCAGCGGCAACGGCGGCGGCAGCGATACATCGAACTCGCGAGTGCGAGAAGGACGGCGTTAACGGCCGCGCGGGAAGCGCGAGCAAGTTCGTGGCGGATCGAGCCGCGTCGGCTGTTGCCGGCTGGCAGGCCTGCCTCCCCCCCCCGGCCCTTCCCGCCGCCCGCCGTCCCACCCATCCCGCGGAAGCCTACGTTCCCCCTCTACCGCCTGGAGCGTCAGTCGCCCCGCGTCCCTCTGCCGAGTCGGAGTCGTTGTGTCGCTCCCCACTCGCCGTTAACCCCGCGCCCGCACCTGGCCCATCCGCCGCGCGCCACACTCGGCTCTACGGTAAGCCTGCTCTCCCCCCCTCCCCTTCCTCCCTCCTCTCTTCCGCACCGCCGTGCCTAACCTTCTCCCGCCCGCGGTGCCCGCGCCGCGTCTTCAACACGTCGCCCTCCCGCCCCTCGATGCTTCGTTTCTCTCATGGCGCGCCACGATTCGTAGCAAAATTTTAACGTCGTCTCTCTTTTCATCTCTCTATTTTCGCCTCTTCCCCTCTCTCTCTCTCTCTCTCTCTCTTTGTTCTTTCGACGTGCATACAATTTTTAACCGGCCCCATCGCGCGCGCACGTTTTTTTTCGTGGTCACTCGCGCGTCACCGCCAAGTTTCTAACCGGCGTATTCGGAGAAGCCCTCCCCCCCCTCCTTCCCGTTGCTTCTTGCTCGCTCTTTCGCCGAAGCCACGCGTTTCGTCTTTGTTGTGCCCGCAGGCGCTTCGCACCTCCTTGTATGTTTACCACGCCGTTGTTGTTTATCCCTCTCTCTCTCTCTTTATCTATATCGTTAACTTCGGTATTTACCCCCGGCAAAACGGACGATAGGTTTAGTCGCATGAACGGCGTACAACGTGACGCGATCGTACAGTCGTTCTCGGTAGACCCTCGTGTGGGAGAGTGCCGGAGTGAGAGGGGCAGACGGGCAGAGAGAGAGACGGCGGCCGCACGTAGCTTGTAGGGAAAGGCGGAGAGAGGAAGGAGAGCAGTAGCTAGCCGGTGGTGCGTCGTCGTCGTGCGCTTCCTAACCTCCAAAACGGGGCTCCTCGCCGACAGCCGACGCGTACGTACGTGCAAACGAGCGACGCCGCCGCCTCGAATCTCGCGCGCGCGTGCGTGTGTGTGTACGTGTGTATGTGCGCCCGTCTTTCCCGTCTGACGTTGTCTCCGATTCATAACGAACGTGTTCCGCAGTCGCCGCCGCCGCCGCCGTCGCCGCCGTCGTCGTAACTTTGCAACAGTGTGTTCCTCGCGCGCGTGTGTCATCGCGTCGGTTGTCCCTCGCGGCGCGACCGAAAGAGCCCGCGCGTCCGAGCAGAAGAGCGGAAAAATCCCGCGCGAGCGGAACGAATCGAGAGGGAGGCGAAGGTTGTTCGGGGATCCGTTTTCGGGATCCGTTCATTGTCCGTGAGTCGCGCTTTGTGAGTGAGACGAGCGCGGGGGAGAAGCCACGCCGCCGAACCACCGAAGTGCACGGATACTCGACGGAATTCGCCTAGGACATTCCTTCCATCGCTGCTGCCACCGCCGTCGCCGCCGCTGCCGCCTGGGAGCCTACCGTGGACACGGTTAGTACATTTCAGCCGATCGGCATCGGCGCGGCGTGCCGACGCCGCGCCGTGTGCGACGCGCGGTGCTCCGCTTCGCCCCGGCCTGTGTGCGTCCTCTCGGCACCACGTTGCCGAGCCGAGCGTTTCCGGCGCGGCCGCGTGCGGCCGCGCGCGCGAACCCGCTGCGCGCGCTCCGAAATCCGCGCTCCGGATCCTCTCCCCCTCGCGGAGTCGCGAAAGGGCGCATGTCCGCCGTACGTCCGCGCGGTTGAAATCCCCCTTCCCCCCCTCCCTCCGCCCCGGTCGTTCCCGCACGTGGTCGCGAATTTTCCGTCGACGCAGCGTCCCGCTCGAGCGCTTTCCGCTTTCGGCGAGCGATTATTCTCCATCGTGGACGGATACCATTCGTCACGGTCCCTCGGCCTTGGTCCTTCCCCGAGCACGCTCGCCGGAAGGCCGATTTCGCGCCAGTTTCGAAGCTCGGCTTACGTAAATGAGCGGAAGTATGCTGAGAGGAGGAACAGGTGCCGCTGACTGGACACACGTGACTGCTTTCTTTTAAAATTGCGAAATCGAGTTTATCGGTTGGGTTCTGTTAGGCGATGAGACAGGATAAATATATCTAATAACGTTAATTATTAGAACTGACAAAGCAATTAAATTGATGGATTTGTAATTTTTAAGAAAAATTTTTTTAATTTATAGTAGTGTATTTTCTGAGGTTTTATGTCAATATGTTAATGATTAAATTGATCAATTTATTTTTTCCCCCCTCTTCCCCCCTTAAAAAAATATATGTATAGTGTACGTAAATTGTAAAAATTATTCATCAATAGATCTAGTGTTAACAAGAAATATAATATGTGTATATTTAATAACGTCAATAATAAGAAGCATAATATACCTAATGACGTTAATAATAAGAAATATAATACATCTAATAACGTCAATAATAAGAAATATAATATAAACGTCCAATAAGAAATATAATATTTTTAATTATGTTAATAATAGAAATAAGAATGGTACATTGATGTTTCTAAAACTATGTCAGAGATTTTAAGGGCATATTCTAGGGGTCAAAATAAGAAAAAAA
>NJRL01000014.1:694385-717094 GCA_003063815.1 Aphaenogaster rudis
ATCTAATAACGTCAATAATAAGAAATATAATATAAACGTCCAATAAGAAATATAATATTTTTAATTATGTTAATAATAGAAATAAGAATGGTACATTGATGTTTCTAAAACTATGTCAGAGATTTTAAGGGCATATTCTAGGGGTCAAAATAAGAAAAAAAAGTTCTTATAAACATGGGTCCAAAAATGCTTTCCCTCAGAGTTATAGCTGTCTCTTATACACATCTAGATGTGTATAAGAGACAGATCTTCACGCGAGTGACGTGACAACGCAAATTACTTGATATCTTTAAACGGTAGTTTATTAACGGTAGTTTATTAATATAGTTTATTATTCATTACTTTTCACTTTTAACAAAAAGGAGTCTATAGATTGCATTCATGTGTATCCTTCTTTCCTCATCTATTCGTCTAGTGCTTTTTTTCTGTCAAATGCCGTTGAATATTTATATATACGTTGCGTCTTCCAGTAAGTAATTTTCCGCCGTCTCTCGCGAGGCCTCGAGGTAGAACACGACTGGTTCTTTCCACGACAGGAGCCCGGTTACGTACAAACGTATCTCGCGGAACAATCGTTTACCGCTGGGAAAACATAGCTGTCGCGTGGTAAAGGGAGACCAGTGCAGTGCAGCGGGGCGATCTAACCGAGGCGAGGGCGAGCCGCCGAGTGTTAGCCGGCATCAATGAGTCGCGTTTCCCGGTAACGAGGCGGCCGAGGGCCGAGCGCGTTTTTGCGAGGCGGTGGGCGTAAAAATCGCTGCCATAAACAGTCCTAGTCTTGGCTGCCGGTGGCGCATAGTTACGCGCGGCTTATCGCGGCGCCGCATTGCGCGGCGCAACGCCGCGTTCCTCGAACCCACGGCCTCGTACGTGCGCCGCCGCATGCATGTGTGCACCTGGCCTACGGTACCCCGCGGCCGTGGTACGCCAGTCGGATCGGTACGCCAGGTTCTTCAGGATCGTGAGAATCGCCGTTGTTTGCGCGTCTCCCCGGCCCGGCCGCCTCTGCACGCGACTTCGGCGAGCCACGTCCCGTTCCGCGACGCAAGCTCCTTCCGCGCTTATCGTCGACGCATCCCGGTCCAGCGACAAAATCGCGATCGCTGGAACGATCGCTCGGCCACGTTTGATCTTTCTAATGCTTTATGTCCGTTTCTACACGGAGAAAATTTTATATTAAAAATTACTATGTATGGCAGTAGCCGTGGGCCATTGCTGGAGTTATAAAAATTTTTACTATGTTATTATATTAATAATTATTAAACTCTTTTGTGAAAACATAGTACAAATTTTTATAATTCCAGCATGGTCCACGGCTACTGCCATACATAGTAATTTTTAATATAAAATTTTCTCCGTGTACCAATGTAGATTAATTTTAATCTCTTACTCTTTATCTTTTTCTAGTTCTAAGAATTAGAAAAAGATAAAGAGAGAGTAAGTTAAACCGAGATTAAAGTTAATCTATTGGTAGAAATGGACATTAGGGATAGTAGGTTAACGAGAGAGACTTTCTTTTAACCCTCCGAAGCTGACGTCAAAATTTGTAACACGGACGCTGGGTCTGTGAGTGGGCCCGTTTAATTTATGTTGACTAAAAGGCACTAATTAATTTCAAGGAACCAAAATGACATAACTCGTATAAAAAGAATGAATACTAAGTTATTTTATCTAGCGGTGACAAAGAGATTTATATTTGAGTGGGTCCAATAGACCCATCGCGTCAGCTCCGGAAGGTTAACGACTAGCCTGCACCTGCATAGGCGTTTTATGCGAATATTCGTGATTCGAGCATCGTTCATCCTTGTTCATCATTTGATAAACAACAAGGATGACATTCTATTCATGAATGATTCGCGAAAACGCGCATAGTCTGGCGCCAGCCTTAGGTAGTTTCGAGATTTCTGATTCACTTTGAAACGCTAAATTGCTTGAAGATGTTTTTTTGCAAAATACTATTCTGCTTCGAGACGTGAAACCTGCTCCAAAACGCAACGCTATTTCCAGCTGCTTAGCTCGCTTCGAAGTCCCACCGCCTTCGCATTCGTGACGCGAGGCTGAAATTTGTTTCCTTTAGGTTCGCGCCTCTCGTTGAGATTTGTCGCCGTCGTCAACGACGCCATTGTCAATAGAAACTAGACTGCAAACCGGCAATCAGAGCGTACCTCCTTGCGAGCCGAGCGCGAGTCTCGCGTACGAATGAGTGAAGCAACTTACAGCGCGTAATTGCTTCCTCGGGAATTAGAAACCACACCTTTTGCGTTTGTACGCGAATGTCGCCAGTCGACGTAATAGGAAATCTACTGTAATCGTGAGTGGGTATAGTTTCTTTGCGGGCAAAAATAGTTCCCTTCAGGCTCAATCGCAATTTATTAACCACCCCCAGGGTATTTCTATGTTTACGATTAATTTTCGTGATTACGAAATTTCCAATCCAGCGGATCTGGGGTACTTTTATATACATAACGTCGCTAGAGACTGGATAAATGTTTTCTCTCTCTCTCTCTTTCAGTAATTTTTTTACGACGTGTGTTGAAAGGGTTCATGGGCTACTTCGCAATTCACGCCATATCTCGGCCTGAAATTCCACGGTCGGTGATATCGGCCCGTAATTGTGGCCGTGATCCGAATATCGATGACTAAGACTGTCTCTGGGTATATTTTTGCGCCGCGAATGGTAATCGCGCGACGTTCGCGAAACGTTCGAGAGCTATTTTCTCCGATGATGCACCGCCGACACCTGCGCCGGCGATGTCGCCGATATTGCACATTCGGATTAAACCACTTTTGCCATTCCGCGATCAACCTTGCTGTCCGAATCGCGAGAACCGGTTCCCTCGCTATCGGCGGGCCCTCTTTTTCTGCCCGCCTTGCGGCTCTATCGCCGCGCGCCGCAACCGAGAC
This sequence comes from Aphaenogaster rudis, assembly GCA_003063815.1. NCBI lineage: Eukaryota > Metazoa > Arthropoda > Insecta > Hymenoptera > Formicidae > Aphaenogaster > Aphaenogaster rudis. Next base: position 697,290 of record NJRL01000014.1, read on the forward strand.
CGAAATCGCCGCGGTTCATCATTATGCGAAACGCGTTTCGCAATTCGAGAGAAGTCGAGCTCCTCGTTCAGCCTCGAATGCTTTCGGCGAACCGACGCGTTAGACTTCGCTTTTGTCGTTCGCGAGAATATTTGCCCAACGCGAATATCTTTCCGTTTCGTCATTTGAAGAGTTCGTGCACAAATACGCGAGACGCGGTTATTTAATTTGCTGCTTATTCAATTATCCTGTTTTATTTATATTTTTGAGATTGTTGATTTCCGATGTTTTTTTTTTTCATATTTCGCTGCTCTGCGACCACGGGGAATTAATGGTAACGGTATATATTGAATAGAAGTATTATTAATAGCAGTTTTATCGCTATTGGATAACCGACAATGAATTTTATCGGTTAGTTATAGAATTATTATTGAGTTTCAAAGGAACGCTGACAGGTTGCGAAAACTCGTTTGCTGATATTTTATAGCTGCACCGCAAGCTGCGCACGATAGGTGTCTCATTTTACCTTGATATCGATCCGACGTGTCATCCGTTTAATCTTTTCTTTCTTTTTGTTCTTCCTCTCGTCGTTTAGTGTTAAAGCACTCCGGCCGACGTTTTCAGGACGTATCATACTCGCAATTTATGGGAACCCTATGCCGAGAATGTTGAGCATGCGCCGGAACGATCTTAGGGACCTGCGAGACGACTAAATGCTTCCCATAACCGAGATATTAAAGGATTTATTAAGCGCGGAAGGTCAATTTGGCCTCTTCACTTTTTTACAAGTTAATAATCTTTTCCTCCGCGAGACATTTCCGCGAGCTAAACGCACTTACTGTTATCTTAATTAGGACCGTAACGTTTTCATGATAATTAGATTGTAATGTAAACTCAGCTTCGCTTTATCTTGCCGCGTACTTTCCACACTGATATGGCGTAATAGCTCTTTCGCACGCCAATAAAGACGCAATCTTTTTTTTAAATCGCAACCTATACCTTAAAATTTGAAACACGCGAACATTGAATTTTTCTTCAACAATAATGCATTTAAATTTTCGCCCACTATTCATTACCTTGTTTGCTTTGTTTGCTTTTTGTTACACGTGGATTTTTATTTCTTCTTTCTTCTCTCTCGTATCTGGACAAGTTTGTTTAAAAGTATCGTTGTAGAGTTAGTGTTTTTTTGTGACTGTTATATTTATAAAATTCAGGTCCATTTAAGTGACATTTAAGTCAAACGGCCACCCACGTGGTGCGCGAGCGCTTTTGATCATCAAGGTCGTCCGACTCCCGCAAAGCAATCCATCTCCTTCTCCGCCGTGCGAGTGGAATATTTCCTTTCGAAGTTCTCGTCTTCTATTTTCTTTACGTCGGACTTGAAACTCTCGTATTTTGGGTTCGCGCGAGGCGTATCATATTTTTCCATTCCGACGTTTATGGTCGACGTGTCGGGGCCCCGTCGATTTTTCTTCCGTGATTCGAGATTTGTAAGCACGGATTATGCCCGGAAACTCCTCCCAGGAGGCACAGGGGACAACGGGAATTCCTAATAAAAAGATTTGATACGCGTAACATCCGGCACCGAGGAAATTTTCTATTTCCATTTTTTTTCTTATTGAATCTTTTTCGTAATATTTTTTTTTAGACATATGCCGCTGAACAATCTCGCTCGAATTCCCGAGCATCCCGCATATTTATAGCCGTCGATCTGGATTCTTTCCAGCATTTGTTTGTCTGTGATCGCAACGACTGTCGATCAATGTGGCGTTCGTTTTGCAACGCTTCGCAAAGCGGTTGTCTGGAGTAATAAGAGAGCGATTCCTCTCCGGTAATCGATTGCTCGACAGTATTCCCATGCTCTCTCCTTCTCCCCCCCTCTCTTTCTCTCCCTCTGCGTGATTTCCGCGTTTCGCGATTTGCGGTTCCCAAACCGCCGGCTAGCTTTCCGCGGAAGAGGGTAGCATTGCGAGAGGAGTAAAAGAACTCTCTTTATCTCTCTTTCTCCACGTCTCTCTGCCTCAGTTGGAGTCTTCCGCTCGGGTAAACATCTACCGGAAACTATCCCGTGGAAAAATAAGCAACGCACACACGGGTTCGCGTGGCATTGACGTGATGTTCCGCGGGAGGTGGTACGCAATTTCATTCGGCATGAAACGAGTGTAACTTAAGAGCCGCCATCACGCGAGAGTCTCTTAACTCGCGCGTGCGTTTGCGCTACGATTAAACGCTTGCGTTTTACCGTGTAACCGCCACGAAGTTCTGTATTAGAAAAAGAAGAGAACTTTGTCTATCTTCGTTCATAATACTTCCCAAAAATGGATGCAACAATATATCTCCGAGTGTAAGCTTCTTCATGTACGTTCGTCCGCCGAATCTTTCTCTTTCTCGATTCGGCACGAATTCGTTCCGCCGAAACGCTGTTTTTCTCGTTGACGAGAACGACGGGAGGCTTAGCGTTTAGGCGCGTCTCCGAGAAGACCGGCTCCATTTTCCCCGGCGATCGAACGTCCAACAGGGTACTCGTAACTCATGTCGCGGGAAATTAATTAATTAAATCGCCCTCGTTGCGCGCGGGATGATCGATACTGAAAATTAACTGCCGCCGTAATACTCACGGCGCAGGCCCGTCTGTCTTTCGTGGAGACGGCCTGTCGTCGACGGGAACGACAAATTAACGGACGGGCTAATAATCGTGAATACGCGGCCGATCGCGTGATTATTCTGCTCCAGCTGTGCTAGTGGTGTTCGGCCTGTGTCGTAAAAAGCGCTCGCGGTTTTATTTAGAAATCTTACCGATGCAATCTTCATTCTCTCCTAACAATACCAAGTGATTGTTCGAGATTGCCGTCAAATAGAAACGCATTTTTCTAACAGCGTGAATTTTGTATTTTAAATGGAAGGTTCACATAACCGATTTTCACTCACTCTCTTTCTTTTCCACCTGAATCTCATTTGTATTAATTTGTGCAAAAATATTAGGTCGCGAATATATGTATAAGTACGTGTCCCGAGTATGTGTATAAAGTTAGCCCCCCATTTTTTAATTTTAAATGTTTTTTTAGTTGTTCCAGGTTGTTCTATGTTTGTTCTATATTGTTCCAGAGTTATAAGACCAAAAACCAAAAAACAAGACAAGAAACGCAAAAAAACAGTATTTTGTAGCTTCCCCCCATTTTTTGAAAAATCCTTTTTTTTGTTGTTCTGGATTGTTCTAGGTGTTCTAAGCATTGTTCCAAAGTATCAATTCTCTAAAAGATGTTTTTACAAAGATACAGCAAAAAATAGCAAAAAGGTCATTACAAAGTTAGCCCCCGATTTTTTAATTTTACAACTAAAAAAACATTTAAAATTAAAAAATGGGGGGCTAACTTTGTAATGACCTTTTTGCTATTTTTTGCTGTATCTTTGTAAAAACATCTTTTAGAGAATTGATACTTTGGAACAATGCTTAGAACACCTAGAACAATCCAGAACAACAAAAAAATAGGATTTTAAAAAAAATGGGGGGAAGCTACAAAATACTGTTTTTTTGCGTTTCTTGTCTTGTTTTTTGGTTTTTGGTCTTATAACTCTGGAACAATATAGAACAAACATAGAACAACCTGGAACAACTAAAAAAACATTTAAAATTAAAAAATGGGGGGCTAATTTTATACACATGTCCCGAGTTGTTGTGGCGCCGGATGCAATAATCGGTAACGTCCCGATCAAACATCGCCCCCGATTTCCGAAACGCGGTCGGAATAAAGGATTCGCTGGTTCGTCGTGTCCGTGCCGTAAATAAATCGACAGAATAGCGTCGCGGCGAGCCGCTGAAAATAACGCTATGAGCCGCGTGGCGCGTTGCACCGTCGTTCATCGGCATCGTTTGTCGGCCGGTTCCGCGAAAACAATTTCGTTGTGTGTACAAAACCGCCGATCGTCGACGCTGACGGTATCCAATAATGCGAGCGCATTCGATGATCCGATCACGTCTCCTCGTTAATTAGATCGGATTACCGAGATTGCGCGCCGAGAGCACGATTTTTGGTCGCGCGGGCGAAAACGATTCGCTCTACCTCTCTCGACCTGTTTTTTTTCTCGCCGCCGAAAATCAATTTCTTGTTACGCATAAGCCGCAGAAGCGTTCCCGCTATCACGCGTATTTTGGGTATATCCCTCCCTGGAAAATGGTTTTTGGTACATACATGATAAAATGGATTAGTCGCTCTACGTGCAGATGGATGGAAAATTCTTGTCACGTAGAAATTTTTGCGATACCGTATTTGGTTTGGCGAATATTGAAATAATAGACCTTCACGAGACGTCGCATATTCTCGGTTTTTCTGAAAATGACGTTTTAAGAATGTAATGGAGGGGAAACCTAATTTCCCCATCGTCCGCGGTTGCGGTAATTTGCCGCGTTCGATAATACTAATTATTACATAAAACGGCGCGATGTAAACGGAGCTCAACGCGCGTCGGTTCTCGCGTCGGCGAACAATCCGAGGCTCTTCAACCAGGAAGCGAGTAATTTCGCCATCCCGCACGTCCACCCACCGAGCGGAGAGAGATACTTAATTAATTCCACCGCTCGGTGAAACGCCGCCGATATTCTTGCGCGATAAAAATGTCGCGGTGCAGTGACAGCCGCGCGGGTTTCATCGGGGGAAAAATAACGGAGAGTGACTTCTGTAATAGATCCGACGAAGCGCGATTTCATAATCCGATTTGTGGTTGAATATCTTTCTCTCTTCTTTGCAGAAGCTATATGTAGAAGGGGGACATAATCCAGGAACTAACTTTGTTCACTATGCTTCCTGTAAATTATAAATGTATTTTATAAATTCAAACGAGCGTACATTATTTTTGTCCTCATTTTTTACCTTTTGCAAATAGTCACAGCGATCTGACAGACCGCGCTATGTTAGTTTAGAGTCAACGAAACTTGGCGTTACCGACATATCTTGAGTTTTCTTCGGGAAAACGACGCTTCGGGCTTGAAAATTCAATCACGACGGATGTGTGTCAGGGCCAACCGGTCCCTTACTTCTCGTCTGTTACATTCCGAGATTCAGTGTGACTCTGAACAGATGTTCAACTGCAGGCAAATGGGTCGACTTTACAGTCACAGACCAAAAGCAGCCGGATTATTGTATCCCGCGGAGCGCCGTTTATTTCATTTATATTGAGAGACTGGTTTTCATCTATTCTGATTTAGATTAACACCAGCCAGCTCAATCTTTCGTCTCTATTTATAATGCTAGACTGCGGCGTAAAAAGAGTCAACGAATCGCAAGCTCGGATTAACTTTGATTATTAATGTAACTCGACCTGAATTGCTTTATGTGGAACGTTAAATTTAAGTCGACGAATTTGTTATACTATTTGATAGTCGAAATGGAGTTTAATTTAATCAGACTTAATAGAGTTTAATTTAATTAGATTCCTCGTTCTTAATTAAGATCTCTATCTTTTTGGTTCGGCAAAAATTTGTATGAAAACTCTCGTACTGATACGCGATATGCATTAATTGTTCGCTATTTTCTTAATCCATTTCTGCGGAAGTTCAAGTTTGAAAATTCAACACTTTGCACACGACCACGTAATATCGCAGAGTATTTCTTAAATCCACGCGTTGGCCGGCGATCGTTTATTAGTTCCGGTCGAATAACCGAGAGGCGTCGGCAGCTGCCTTACGTCAGATATCTCCGGTCATAACTCAGAATTTTCGTCGAACCATTCCTTGATCTATAGATCGCTTCACGAGTATGACCTTTCGAGCCGGCGGAAAGGTTATTCGGGAATCGGTGCGCCTCCGTTTGCGCCCTAAATCGTACGTTTCACTCTGGAAGAAACCCCGGACGGACGAGTGCAGCTGTTCGAGCCTTGCACATGCTCAAGACACCGGTGTTTACATTATTACCGACGCTTCACTGTCACGATTTTGAAGAGCTGCACCTGCCTGTCCTGTCAGCGACTCGTTAACTTGCGATTAGTAGTTTGCATACGTCTCGCGATAAAAATAAGATGACAGCTTTTTTATAAAGTATCACGAAGTATGCTTTCTTACGAGAGATAAGTTCGTGCAAGTAGTTACAGCTTATTATACAAAAGTCGACCCGATAGTATAACTCGAGATCGATACGATAGTATAACTCGAGATCTCGAGAGATCTTGACAGTATCATGTCGTGAAGAAAGAACTCTAGCTTATATACCTTAATTAAGATATATATGTCTCGGTAGTTCAGATATTATTTTAAAATATGAGAAGTGAGAGAGAGAAAGAGAGAGAGAGAGAGAGAGAGAGAGAAATATAACTGAATGAATAATAATGAATAATAAAATATATACGATTATAAAATAACGGTCTTGAAGTATAAATACGTTCGAAGAATTATTAAATTTCTTTGTCGAAACATTCTTGCATTTTGAACACATGATAAAATGCAATTATGATAGCATGCGACAGCCGGTTGGCAATCGTCGCGCGAAATAATCTGGTAAGCGTTCGGGACGATAATTTGCGCGTTGGATGCGTCGCGCGTTCTATTCGCGAGCATATCGCCGTTCCGTTCGGCAAAGGTATTACTCAGCAGCGCGATGAGATTATTGCGAAACGAAGCATTGTCGCCGGTGCACTCTTCGAAACAATAATCGCGCTCGGATGGACGCGTTCCGATTATTGGTGGACAGCGCACAATTTCATTTTGCACGCATAATTGCGCAGTCGATGTGTTTAGCTGTGCCTAAATTTCGCGTTATTCGAGACGAAACTGATCGAACTATTCGGCTGGTTCAACTACGAACTACCGGTAGATTTGGGATATTTCGCGCAGAATAATGAAATTTTAGTAATGAAACTTTGCGAAGATTGCTCTTTATTCCTACTTTTTATCAAATCAATGCGCGGTAACAATCAGAATTGAGTGATTCCTGCGTCGGCCTTTTTGTTGACACGCATTTCTCGATATGAGTATTTAAGAGTGTTCTTCTTTTCGTAATTTCACGTGCAATCTATTTCTAGATTTTGTATCACGAAACTCTCGGGAGGGGTAAAACAAATTGCGTCTTTTAGAATAATGATCAATCCATGTTTTTACACGGAGCTAGAACGTCGCTCGCTCGCGTGTGTCGTAACACTCTTCGATTACATTGTACCCATGTCGGCGGCGGAAATGAGGTTACCGTCTGCGTGACGGTGATTTAATGAAAGTGACGTCTTGGCACCGGGACGCGCCGATCGGAGATTAATACGTTGCACTGCTGCGTGTACGGATGTGCACGTGTGCGCGCAATGCGTTATCGAGAATCACGCTACATCCACGCGTTGCTTTCGTACGTGCGCACCCGCACACGCACGATTTTAAGTCCGCTGCCTATATTGGCTCGAGGCGAGTGCACGCTTTTATCAGCTTATCTTTGAAAGCGACGGTAAACATTTGAATTATTAAGCCGCCTCCACGCTTTGAGACGCCCCGGTGGATGAGGCCGGCGTAGGAAAGAGAGAGAGAAGAGGGAGAGGAGGGGGCCACCGACATAATAGCTACGGGACGAACAAAGGGGACTCGAACAACGTCGAATGCAAGAAATTAACCCTCCGTGAAACGGGGTCGCTTCTACCTGCGGAAACTTTGGAAATGTGATATTTTCCCTCGGCAAAAGGGAACTCGCGAATTATAGGCCTTCGTGAACTTTACGAGAAAATCCCGTACTTAAATTTCAGTATGGTTCCACTTTCCGTAGAGCACCGCGAAATATTCGTCAAATATATAAGTTTTAATAACTTCTATAGGTCTAATAACACGGAAGATCGTAAATCCGGATATTATAATATTCGTATTCAGTAAAATACCGCAAAATACCTGATAAATTTCAAGGTCTGATGAAATGATTAATCCTAGAATATTGTTACGCGCAGGACAGTTTTGTACGTGCTACAAATCGGATTACAGGGAGATAAAATTCGTAACGCGGAAAATGTAATAATCGAAACGCGTTGAATATTGCATGTTTGCTATCTGATACGTTTGACGTCATTTGTATCCGATGATATACAGTATGTTTCGTGCAAAATGGTATTGTCAGTTCGAAAAATATTACAGATAGAAAGTGTCGCACAGAGAAACTTCATTTAGGAAAAATATTATTTCGATCGTATAATATCCTGGAAGCTCAAAAATACTTTTGCACAATAATATTGTTTCGCGTACGTTCGATTAATGTGTAAAAATATTAAACTGAAATACTTGCGGTTTTATAATAATAAATATATAAACCAGTGAGCCTGGATGACAATAGACAATTTATAACAGTTTAACAGAATATTATAGGTCCACAAATCGCGGAAGAGGACAAAGAGTAAAAAAAGGGAATGACAGAATTTTTATGTTCTCTAAAACGGTTCAACAATAGTGCTCAACATGCATGACGCTCGATGCCTGTGTCGAATAGATTGTTACAATTATACTTATCTTAATAACGTAATGCAACGTCGGTACTGGTAAGTACTGGCAGTATTGGAAGTACAACAAATGTAGGAAAATCCATTGAGGTCAAGAACCATTTGCAATGTTTGCGAACACTCGGATAGTCTCATGGTAAATACAATATAGCCGCAGATAACAACTTTCCGAAAATTGACACCAATTTGATGTTATCTTTTTTAAGTACTGTTATATTTGCATTGTCACATCTTTGCGACATACACATATTTGCAAAGTTTTATTATTATTTTATAGATAAATGGGGACGAATTTTAGAACGTATTTCGCTTGCTAGAACAGAAATCTAATCATTCAGCGTATATAAGCCTTAATACGTTGTCCGTTAAGTTTTATACAAGGTTTTATATGTCTTGCCGTATACATTTGAATTTTCGTTATCATAAGATTTTCGTTATCATATAATGATAAATAAAATCTGTGTAATAAGGCTATAAATATGTATAATAAGGTTATATCTTCATGAATATGGAATTGTGTATTTTTTACTTTACATTATCTATTTATGTCATTCAAAATTTTATAGATGGTATTTATTTTTTACAAGCGTTTCAAAAAATTTTGATAACGCTAATCATGGCAGTCAACGTGTTAATAATGATAGAACTTTGGACGATATTATCCACGTATATATAGATAATATCACTTTCGAATTTATCTAGCTGTTGTAGGCGAAAGTTCACGAGGTCGTGCAAAAAAGAGGCAAGTTTGGGAAAAGGCTGATGAATTTGTTAGAGTTCTCGCAGCTCTTTCGGGGTAACTTCTACCCGCAGAACTTTCACCCTCGATGTCGACATGCTTTCGCTTCGGGCTAGAGACGTTTGGCGAGGTTTATAGATCTTTGTGATTTTGACCGGCTACATTCGTCAATTCTCATTCGTGTGTTTCGCTGTACGAAACATGAAAGTGATTGCAGACTCGCCTTCTTGCTCTCTGAATGGAAAAAGTGAAAGTATGTTGGTGGGTCAAGTGTGCGTAAGGATTCTTGCGTAATGGCGCGCTCCATCTCGTTCTTTCGAAGGTCTTGATAAAAACTATCTCCCTTTTCCTTTGCAATTATCTTACTTACTCATAAAGGTTTGATTATGTCAATGTCTCTTTTGCGTTACGTTGCCGGTACGTACTGTCCATAAAAAGAGTGTTGATAATTCGCCTTTAGTGGACTATCAACGCTAAATAACCGAAGTATACTTCGCTTATGAAATATTTTCACGTACATACGAGTTATATCAGTTGATACGTAAAGTATGGATATTACGACATTGATATTTTCGCGCTAATACCTTAGTATCGCGAAACTTTCCGCGCGATAGTTTCCGCTATCTAGACCTGCGATACTTTCGAAGTATCGATCGCGTTCCCCGTCTCGGCCAGGTGTTTGCGCGTATTCAGAGTGCGGGCCACGTTTTCGTAACTTCTCTTCGTAACTTCTCCTCGGGATAATTTCCCGAAATGCTCAAGGCCGTGGAATCGAAGCCTCCGAGAAAACGGAGACCGCTGTGTATCCGCGAAACGTGTAATGATTCCTTGAAACCAGTTTCTCGAAGTGGTTTCTTTTTCTTCCTTTACTTGTTCTCCTCTATTTCTTCTCTTCTTTTTTACTTATCCTTTCTTGTTCACGCAGTTTTACCGATATCCTGTCTCTTCTGTCTTTGTTCGCCTTTGTGGTGCATAATAATTTATTGTTGCGACTGCGAGTTTTGAACGATTATAGTTTTTCGAATTTTAAGGAGCCTGAGTAACACGAACGAAGGACTACAGGTGCCTCTCGCGTTTTTCGTGACTCGATCGTCCGAGGGTCGACATTCTTCAAACCGGTTGATTTGCTCTCGCTTTTCTCTCTTTCTGTCTACTGTCCTCGGCCCTTATCCTGCGATCAGGCGCTGCGGTCAAAATAATTTTCTTCTCATCTACAATGGTATTTTGGAAGCTACCGTCTTATAAATAATTCTATTAAATTTATTTAAGAACAAAGATCAAAAACTCGAAAAAAATATGCAAAAGCAAGCAATATAAAAATGGTCAAGGATACGAGCAATTAAAAGTTAAAGATCAAGATGTTTATCGCAGTCGCGATCCAGCGATCAATCGAATAAGAAGTTTTATGAGAGCACGTTTGGTCATACGTTTTCAAAAAATTTTACATTCCTCTGTCCATATCCACTCAATTCTGTCATAAGGATATTATACAATGATACTGACATCTAACCGTTGACGACTTCGAATTCTTTTATGTAATTTGACAACATCTATTGACCACACCATGGACTCTACGAATTCTCGCCTCCTAACGAGTAATAATCCATTTGGATCGCTTGGTGAACGATTGCACGTACGCATGCACTCGATCAATCGCTTAGTTTTACCTCCAATTAATTGCGTTGTCGGGTTAACAAAAGGTGCGCGAGTCAAATAGCCTTTATCCCGTTGCGCAAGTTGTAATCATGTAATATAAAACGCGACCTACTTCAAAAACGCCGACGGGAAAACGATAATTATAAGCGAACCGGTAGCTGCGTCGATAAGCCTATTCGGCCAGGCTGGCGACCGCGCTGGTTAATGCGGCATATTATTCACTTTTGCACGCGCGCATCGCCTCGGTAACGCGCAAATATTAACGGTCCGTTATTATCCGAGCGAGTGTGGCGAAAACAACGAGCTGTATTGCATATAAATATGCATACGGGCTATTTGCGCACGTATTTGTCCGTTACATGCCCGGGACGCGCGCGTGCAGCTGCAAGCGCCGACGTTTTGCGCGAGATTAAAGCGTGTAGATACAGTGCAGTCGTCAGCCATCGTCAATTATTCAGACGGGCAAGATTATATCGGGAGGATGCCCGGATATTTAATGCCGGAATGCAAATGGGAATCATCGATGACTCCGTCAAAGTTGATTTTTGACAAAGATATGTAGGTAACGGTAAGTTTTAAATTTTAAACGGCAAATGCAGAATCAAGCTTTAAGTTTTGTACGATAGATATTAATGTGTGTGCGACTTATGTAATTGTTCTCACAACTAAGCTTGTAATTATGTGTATTCATTAAAGATAATCGGTAGACTAACTACTCCAACTGCGCGTCACGGCGAACGCTTTTCGGAGTAACCTTGAGGATTCGCGACTGACAATGAGAACCATCGGCAAAAAAATAACGTATGCACAATGCGTCAGCGTCTGGAATCGTGTCTGCGTGCTGCGGGCGCAGACACGTTCGAAAATACTTTCTTTGATCGATCAAAATTCGCCAACCGTACGACGGAAGTCTCCTCTTTCAAGTCCGCTACCGGATGCGACCTTAAAAGCGCTGAGAGTATGCGTCATATAATTCTCGCGCGGTGTTCATTTCTAATTTAACATTCGCTCGTATCTTCGTATAATTTTCCATGCAAGGAAAAATTATATAAAAATTCCGAAGGTGACGGAAAAAGCAATCCTTTAACGCGAATACGGCATTCTCTCTCGGGGCTTGTCTGTATGTGGTCATACACTTGGTTTCTCACGTATAACTTTGCGTAAAGTCACAAGCGTAATCGCGGATTACGCAATCGAAATTGTTTACTGATTACACGCTTCATCGAAGACTCATTACCGTACGAGGGGGAAACGTTTTTTTTTTCTTATCAGAGATTTCTCCTGTTGCGCGACCTTCGGTTTAGGCTTAGCCTTAACCTTCATCGTTTTCGATATCTTTAGCCAGTAAAATTTCTCTAACTTTTTAGCCGCGTGTGTGCGAGTTTACGGAATCTTGCACGGCTCGCGCGAATAGATGTCACCTGTAGAATCTTTATCGCGTACGTTATTAGAAAGTTTGCATTGCATTCCGCATTCTGTGGATTGTTCGACGAGGCGAGGCGACACCTCGTCTCTATTTATACGCAGAAATTTGCATGCCCGAAACGTCGTTGGCAACGGGACGAGAACCTCGTCGATATCTCGCTCGTTCCACGTGGCTCACCTGTGTAACCTTGTCCGACATTTTTTGACGTCACGCGTAGGATTGTGTCGGTCCTCGAACAATGGAAAGTTCGGCGGAGCTCGTGCTCAAAATTTAATGGCGATTGCGGGCTCAATTTCAAGAAAGTAGCTTTAATGGTAGAATTAAATAAGCCACAGTGTTTCATTACACAATTTTTTTCTTCCAATTTCGAAGATCGACGTTAATTATAAATAAAGTAAGCTAACAGTCTCATTATACAGCTTTCTCTTCCTTATGTAATTTTGAAAACACGTGAGGATCATGTTTTCGATAATAATATTGGATTCGATTTTATTATTTTTTTATTCGATCACCGCTAATACATTGTTAATTCGTGCTCATGGCTGTATCGAGATACACACATAACATTGAATTAATTTACTCGTTTGGAAGGAACTTTTTCCAATGCTTCCTATGTAATTTTTAAATACCTATCACACGGGATGCAGGTACGTGATCGTGAAAATGAAGTTATAACAGTATCAGACAATGTATTGCGTGCGTAAAAAAATACGTCGTGATTGTAGCGTGAGTTTTGCGGCCGATCGATCGAATCGCACGAAGGTAAAGCGTTGAGTTTATACGGGCCATTTACGCGATCTAATCAGCTTACACGGAGAAAGAACTGAGAGAAATCAATATCTTGGTCGATGATTCAGTCACCGAAGTGCCTCCCATAAAATTCACCAACACACATTTCGCACTAATCTTACGCATATATGATCAATGGGGAACTTCGAGAAAGAGAGAGAAAGAGAGAGAGAGAGAAAAAGAAAGAGCTCGTTTCTCTGATTGCGACACGGTTGATTTTTTGTGCCAGACAGTTCAACAGGTTTCATTTTGTCCTAACGATGGATATGCGAAAAATACGATTTTAACGTCGCCTTTTAATCACATTTTATGCGTCAATTTTTTAATTATGCCCCGACAATTACACTCGAGGCGCAATGAATTTCGCCAATCTCGGCGACAGATTGTAGGTATTTAAATACGCCAAAAAAGAGAAGGATACTGTTTTAAATTAATATATTTATGCATAAATGTACATGCCGCTCATGCCTCGGAAAACATTCGTTAACCGCAATAGTTTGCAGGCTGTGTTTTTACTTGGATCAAATGGGGTAACTACCTCCCGTTTCCGTCGCTCTCTTCAAATGTTAATCGACTTCCGAAAAAACACGTGCGGTCATCCATCTCTTTGTCCTGCTGCGCGTAAAGCGCGCCGGTTACTCGATCGCCTGTAAATATATACATATCGGTCCATCGATACCGTATTTGCTTAACCAAATTGGTGGTCGCACGCGGAATCGAACAAATTTCAAAGCGACCAAATGTGCGATTTTGGGCCCGGAATTCGCGTCGCCCGATGAAGGATTATTCATAGGAAAAATGATTTATTGTTAGCGACGGGTAATTTACTCGTTAAAACGTTGATTATTTCGCTAAATTTCCTAGCTGCACGATCGAGTTAATTTTTTGCCGGCCGGTCAAGCGCGAAATTTACCCAGTCTAAATCCTTTATTCCCCGATCGAGCATAGTGTAATTATATTCGGTTTGCGCTTTGCATAAATTTATTGATTCGCCGATGTACTACGTTTCGCTGATGAATATTATTAAACCAGCTAAATTTACGAATGTGATTGCCGCGGTTGCGTTATCGATTGATTCGTGTCGTGTACATGAGAATGGATTATTTATCCGGTCGAGCTGAATGGTTTATTAAATCTAATTAATCGTATTAACGGGAAGCGAATAACATAAAACAACAGTCTTCATGCAACGTTAAGTGACTCTTATTAATGAGGAATGCATTAATTTTGACGCTGATGTAACGGCCGGACGTGAAATTGCAATATGCAACTTCAAACATGATAGATAAATAATGATTACCGTTAGGATAATTATTGCTGCCCGTACAATGAACATTCCCGCATATTTTCATGCTTTACCGTGTTGATGAAGTAAAGCTACGGGCTTGACCCGAGATATTCGCGATTCAACATCGGGGGATGTCATCCAAAACTCGTGAATGCGAAATTGCCGAGGGACGCAATCGGCCGATCGACTCTTCGGCTAAAAGGAAAACCGTGTAACGGAGGGAATAGCGAGAATTACATAAATGCTCGGAACCGCAAAGTTTACACGATGATCGAATTACATGGCGTCGGTTTGCTGGCTGAGGGCCAATCGGCCTCACGTTAGCGTTTCGAATTCTTTTTGCCAGTTACGCGAGTCGAGCAGCTGTAGCGGCATTTTTTTTTAACATTTTGCCGAAACAACCGGATTTTTGGTGGACTTTATTTTTGGACGGGTTTCACTCTTCGTGCGCGAAAAAGAAACATTTGAGATACAGCGTTTTCGACAAAAGTATGTTGTTGTTCCCGTCACTGCAGACGGGAAATCGGGGTGACGCCCAGCCAAACAGATTTCTGGCGAATTTCAGTTTCAGGTCGCGCAAACGCGAGAAAAAAGACGATCGTTTCATTTCTTCCGATAAAAATGCTTCATTCTCATTAGCGGTCGCAACGTCAGTTAGTCAACAGTTTCGCGCGGTGACGTAGATAAGAACGAAATTGCTGTATCCACGCAAAGTGGCCCGATGGAATTACCGGGGTAACGGCCACCACCACTCGCAGATTGTAGCTGCTATGGCAATTTTTTAATCGAGTTAGCAACTTCCGCTTTTAGCTGCGAGCAAATGACGTAACTCCGCGCGACCAAACTTTAACCCTTCTAGAATAAATCTAATTTTTCGAAATCAACCGCGACACAAAATAGCCAACTACGTACAACTTTCACGAGTAAATCGAATAACTCTCGCGGCACGTTTATCGAAACCACTTTACGTAATAAATAATTGATTTAGGAATGTCCGCGAAGATAGAAATGAGACGGGGGGCGTTTAGAATTTGCTCGTTGCAAAATCGATGAGTTGGTAAACATTTTACGACGGGAAATTTTCGCATCAATGTGTCGAAAATTGCATTTAGGACGAGCACGTACTGTCCTTGCATAAAATAGGAAATCATCGCGTTTCGGACACGTGTACATTGTCGGTGTAGTCGTTGCACGTGCAGCAAAAGCTGCACGAGACCGTTCGCAGGCCATTGGCAGGGACCACAGACACATCGGCGGCGTTGGCTGGTCAGTCTTCTGAATTATTGAAACTGGGTCGGACGCAGCTCCACATAGATATTGCTATCTAATGCCTCTGACCTTCGAAACGACTCCGTCGATATGGGCATATCCTAGAATAGTCATTTTATTGATTTTGTGACTTCGGTCACAATCATCCGGCATGATAAGCATTCAACATTCAGATGCGACGCAATCAGTGAGAAATAATGATCGTCGGTTGTCGGGAAAGAGGCTCGGTCTCGTGCCTAACCGAGCGGCGCAATCGCTTCGATTGATTCCACTCGCGAAATAACGTGAGCCCCTCGTGGGCTGCGAATTCGCAAGATTCGCTCAATGCCGGAAATCCGATACGGAGATTTGTCCCTGCGCGTCTGGTGTCGGTCACCGAGAATAGATTTTTACCGCGACAGAACGGCAGCGTCGCCAATCGGCGGCCGCGCCTCGGTGTGTTGCGCGGCGAATTATTTACTTCTTGCCAGGAATAGGCCGGCCGGAAATTTATTTATCCACTGTGTCCCTGCTCTCAGGGCGCTCGACCGAAATATAGTCTCGTTCTCCGAGAGGTTCTCCCGGCTCGTCTTCACAGATCTCGTCTCGTTTCTCGATGTTCCAGCGCTTCGACGCCGGCGAATCTGCCCTGTCCGGGACAGGTTCTCTCGATGTCTAGGCTTTGAGTCCGGTGGTTTTTGCCGCCTTACGTATCGTTCGATGCAGTGCTTCTCAATGAAGTAACGAGCCAACTTCACCTGGTTTTCGTTCGAATTGATCGCAACAATTCGCGATCTTTACTTAACGAGGTTCTCCAGTTTGAAAAAGTAGAAGGGAGTCATGGCTTTTTAAAAAAATTATTTAAAAAACTACGTTCAAAAAATTTGAAAATATTTATAGGAACACCTAAATATTAATCATAAACTTATTCTCAAAATTTGATCAAGTTCTTACATCACGAAAAAATTAGAGAACCTCCTTAAGCCATAACGAGTAAAACGTTCTAACGATATCAAATTCGCTGGGAAACAAAAATATGAATGGGAAAATATGAATAGTTATACCAGTTGTGATAATTCCAGATTTTCGTCGCTATAATATGCATGTTGAGAAGGCACAATTGACTTTTTATCATGTTGTTTCTATAAAAATTCGATTCTAAATCCGATTTACTAGATTTATCAGTTGTTCTTCGCGACGAAGCCATGAAAATCTTTCTCTTTGTCGGACTTGAGAGCCTCGAGGTAAACAGAACGTTGACGAGGTACTCGTGAAAAGTGCAAGGTGGGCGGAAGGTGCGACTTGAGAACGCTCGTTGCGATAGACGAATGAGCGCGGCAACGTTGGCCGACAATTGCCAATTACTCAGCCCGACCTGTTAGGTCAATTGGATTCGCGTTTCCAGCCGATTCAGGAGTCCGGTCATGTCCCACCACGAAATTACTCGCCGGCCACACGCATCGTCGGCGCTCTCTTGGATTATCGTCTTTATCACGGCGTGTCCCCCGATAAATACTATTGCAGTATCATGTTTGTAGACCGGTCTTAATATTTTACAATGTCTTACTATAGCTTCGACACAATGGGATATTAATATTCCGGTTGGTGTACCGCTAATTCGGGGAATTACGTTGTAACGCAGCCATACACGATTATACGATAAGAAGCAAACGGTCTCATTCGAAAGAAAGATTATCTCGCCGCTGAGAGACTGTCAGCTGTTACCGTCCACCGATTTGTGAGCCGATTTTTGCCCGTGGCTGTACACGCACACGTGTATCCCCGAGGCGCACGCATGTTCGTCTCGACGACATATGGCAGTGCTCCAACAAGTGGCGGTAAAAACGAGCATGTGTATGTGTGCATGCGTGCGTGCGTTCGTTCGTTCGTTCGTTCGTCGTTCGTCGTTCGTTCGTTCGTGCGAGCGCTCTCGCATCCGGATATCGGTTGTACATGCGATGTGACGTCTATTGTCCAGGGGTGGCCTGTGAAGGGGTGTCATATATTTCACTCCATCGATTTCCTATTCGAAAATTTTATTCCCGCCGAGAATGGAACGTAGACTCTGCTGCGAATTTTTACGGTTTGAACACGGAGTCCTTACCTAAGATTTTACGAATTTAGGAGGACACGAGGAACAATCGAGGCATGTTTATCGATCCTGGGAAAATCCAGGCCGATATATTTTATCTTTTATGAACTTGCGAAGAAGAGAGAAAGAAGAGAGAAAGAGAGAGTTACGTCACTTCATTCTCATCCTTTTTCGCATCCCGATATTTATCTTCGTTTGGATCGTCTTGCCATCCGTAATCCTTCCGTAAAAATACGCGACGCGCTGTCAACATAACGAAATAAAAGTGGACCGCTCTGTTAATTTGTTTCTTGATGAGTGCATGGGTTAAGAATAGGTAATTAGTTCTACGGCAGGATTCGCGCCGACTCGTTTTATTCTTTATGAACTTGCGAACTTCGCTTCGTCCTCATCCCTTCTAAACGAACTGCATTTGTTTCGGGATCCAAGATTTATGATGATTTTATGAAAGGCGACGTGATAAAATTAAAACACGGGGAAGGTCGTTGCCTCATATCGCGTTTCTTTTTTATGGCATTTTTTTAAATCCGACCACGGGTTAAAAGTAAGCAATC
Organism: Aphaenogaster rudis; assembly: GCA_003063815.1. Lineage (NCBI taxonomy): Eukaryota > Metazoa > Arthropoda > Insecta > Hymenoptera > Formicidae > Aphaenogaster > Aphaenogaster rudis. Next base: position 715,509 of record NJRL01000014.1, read on the forward strand.
GATCCTGTGTAAACTCAGATTGCTTTCTGCGATGTTTTATGTATCGACGCATTTCTCTCATCTTTATAAAATACGATATATTTACTTTACTTTCAATTGCTCGCTGCTATATGTGTAATTTTGTCAGACGTGATCGGAGCAGTATCCGAATACAAATCAAAAGATCAAAAGCTCTTTGCGATAGCACCTCGGCATTTCCCCTCTAACACAATCGTCGCGATGCGCTTCGTTTACAAATCGTATTCTTTATCCCATTTCGATCGGTGACTGAAATGAAATAAAGGGAATCGCTTGCGTGTGCACTTTATTTTATGCGTGTGTAATCTACGTGTATGTAAAATGCCAGAGATGCACGATTGCCGCCGCAGGACGATGGTGCGAAATCGCCAAGGCCAAGGCCAGCCAGTGCTGTGTCAAGAGGCTGCCGTTCCACCCGGTTCCTCTTCTTGCCATTGTTCCGAGGAACACGGCGAATATCCGTTGATTATCGTCCCGAGCAATCTGGCGCAGGGGCGCGTGAAGAAGGGGAAGGAGAATTAAAAACAGAACGGCAGGAAGAGGCAAGGGGGGACGGAGAGGAGGGGTACGGGAAGTGGGCAAGAGAAAGAGGCGGTAGACCGGCGGAAGCGTGGTTGCTTCACTGACTCGGCAACATGTGAAGAGGCAAGAAAGGATGAGGAAAAAGGAGAGGAAAATAACTCGTGGTACACGGGAAAAAGCGGAACCTGATGGCAGCGGTGGCGGCGAGCGCGGCACGGGAAATTTAGCATAAAATTACACGGGAATAGCGGGTGGTTAACGAGAGGTGTCGGATGGACGGACGAACGGATGGACGGCCATGGTACGGCGAGATGCGTCGATTGTAATTCAAATCGCGGCCGCGTACAAGCGTCGGCAAAAGTTCGCAACGAAACGCAGCGCGTGTTGAAACGGACGGAAGCGAAGCGTCGCGTATCTTTGTTCTCCATGTTGATTTTGCGAGATGCGTATTATTTTTTAATTTGTGGGCTAAGTAAAAATTGTTTAGACAAGAGCGTTTAGAGAGAATATCGCTGGAAGTCTCGAGAATTTCCTCAAACACTCGAGTCGTTCTCCGGATCTCTCGAAATTTTTAGAGGCATTTCCGAAGTCCGGGAAGTGAGGGAGCTTTTTATCGATGTTGGAAGAAGGCCTGGGGCCTCGCAGGAGAATAATTTTTGGGCAGAAACGATCTGCGAGAGGCTTATTTCTGGTCGGTACGATGCAACCATTTGGTTTCCCCGGTGCGCTTCCTTACCGTCGGCGGATGAGACCAGGGTTTCTACCTTATCTTCTAGCGGCCAAGAGAGCCGGTCCCAGTCAGCTGTTGAAGGAAAGGCCAGCTGATTGATAGACAAGTCGCGTCGAAGCGAGACGGCCAATTAAATCGACGTGATCTCGGGAATCATGGCGCGGCTAGGTATCATTCAACGAAACTGCGCCCACAGTCATTCCAGTACAATGAACTCAGGACAATGTCCTTCTCGCCTTGCCTTCTCTCTCTCTCTCTCTCTCTCTCTCTCTCTCTCTCTCTCGCTCATCTTCCACACACCCACCTTTTCTGTGCA